>OU452312.1:16206491-16806491 GCA_911728475.2 Pterostichus madidus | reverse complement strand
CAATTTAATTTTATCGTGATATTTATGCGAGAAAACTAAAATATTCGTTTCTATCTCCAGACAAATAAAAACATCGTAACTCGTCAGGATAAAATGCTAGAATCAAACTTATTAAATGAAATATAATAAACAAATAAAGTTACTCAGGGATATTCCTACAATTTAATTTTATCGTGATATTTATGCGAGAAAACTAAAATATTCGTTTCTAGCTCCATACAATTTAAAACATCATAACTCTACAGGAAAAAATGCTAGAAACAAACTTATTAAATGAAATATAATAAACAAATTAAGTTATTCAGGGATATTCTTAAAATTTAATTTTATCGTGATATTTATGCGAGAAAACTAAAATATTCGTTTCTAGTTCCAGAAACATAAAAACATCGTTACTCGTCAGGAAAAAATGCTAGAAACAAATTTATTAAATAAAATCTAATAAACAAATTTAGTTACTCAGGGATATTCTTAAAATTTAATTTTATTGTGATATTTATGCGAGAAAACTAAAATATTCGTTTCAATCTCCAGACAAATAAAAACATAGTATCTCGTCAGAAAAAAATGCTAGAATCAAACCTATTAAATGAAATATAATAAACAAATTAAGTTACTCAGGGATATTCTTAATATTTAATTTTATCGTGATATTTATGCGAGAAAACTAAAATATTCGTTTCTAGTTCCAGAAACATAAAAACATCGTTACTCGTCAGGAAAAAATGCTAGAAACAAATTTATTAAATAAAATCTAATAAACAAATTTAGTTACTCAGGGATATTCTTAAAATTTAATTTTATCGTGATATTTATGCGAGAAAACTAAAATATTCGTTTCTAGCTCCAGATAATTTAAAACATCGTAACTCGACAGGAAAAAATGCTAGAATCAAACTTATTAAATGAAATATAATAAACAAATTAAGTTACTCAGGGATATTCTTAAAATTTAATTTTATCGTGATATTTATGCGAGAAAACTAAAATATTCATTTCTAGTTCCAGAAACATAAAAACATCGTTACTCGTCAGGAAAAAATGCTAGAAACAAACTTATTCAATAAAATCTAATAAGCAAATTTAGTTACTCAGGGATATTCTTAAAATTTAATTTTATCGTGATATTTATGCGAGAAAACTAAAATATTCGTTTCTAGTTCCAGACAAATAAAAACATCGTAACTCGTCAGGAGAAAATGCTAGAATGAAACTTATTAAATGAAATATAATAAACAAATTAAGTTACTCAGGGATATTCTTACAATTTAATTTTATCGTGATATTTATGCGAGAAAACTAAAATATTCGTTTCTATCTCCAGACAAATAAAAACATCGTAACTCGTCAGGAAAAAATGCTAGAATCAAACTTATTAAATGAAATATAATAAACAAATTTAGTTACTCAGGGATATTTTTAAAATTTAATTTTATCGTGATATTTATGCGAGAAAACTAAAATATTCGTTTCTAGTTATGACAAATAGAAACATCGTAACTCCTCAGGAAAAAATTCTAGAATCAAACTTATTAAATAAAATCAAATAAACAAATTAAGTTACTCAGGGATATTCTTAAAATTTAATTTTATCGTGATATTTATGCGTGAAAACTAAAATATTCGTTTCTATCTCCAGACAAATAAAAACATCGTAACTCGTCAGGATAAAATGCTAGAATCAAACTTATTAAATGAAATATAATAAGCAAATAAAGTTACTCAGGGATATTCCTACAATCTAATTTTATCGTGATATTTATGCGAGAAAACTAAAATATTCGTTTCTAGCTCCAGAAAAATAAAAACATCATAACTCGTCAGGAAAAAATGCTAGAATCAAATTTATTAAATGAAATATAATAGACAAATTAAGTTACTCAGGGATATTCTTACAATTTAATTTTATCGTGATATTTATGCGAGAAAACTAAATATTCGTTTCTAGCTCCAGAAAAATAAAAACATCGTTACTCCTCAGGAAAAAATTCTAGAATCAAACTTATTAAAAAAATCTAATAAACAAATAAAGTTACTCAGGGATATTCTTAAAATTTAATTTTATCGTGATATTTATGCGAGAAAACTAAAATATTCGTTTCTAGCTCCAGACAATTTAAAACACCGTAACTCGAAAGGAAAAAATGCTAGATTCAAACTTAAAAAATGAAATATAATAAACAAATTAAGTTACTCAGGGATATTCTTACAATTTAATTTTATCGTGATATTTATGCGAGAAAACTAAAATATTCGTTTCTATCTCCAGACAAATAAAAACATCGTAACTCGTCAGGATAAAATGCTAGAATCAAACTTATTAAATGAAATATAATAAACAAATAAAGTTACTCAGGGATATTCCTACAATTTAATTTTATCGTGATATTTATGCGAGAAAACTAAAATATTCGTTTCTAGCTCCATACAATTTAAAACATCATAACTCTACAGGAAAAAATGCTAGAAACAAACTTATTAAATGAAATATAATAAACAAATTAAGTTATTCAGGGATATTCTTAAAATTTAATTTTATCGTGATATTTATGCGAGAAAACTAAAATATTCGTTTCTAGTTCCAGAAACATAAAAACATCGTTACTCGTCAGGAAAAAATGCTAGAAACAAATTTATTAAATAAAATCTAATAAACAAATTTAGTTACTCAGGGATATTCTTAAAATTTAATTTTATTGTGATATTTATGCGAGAAAACTAAAATATTCGTTTCAATCTCCAGACAAATAAAAACATAGTATCTCGTCAGGAAAAAATGCTAGAATCAAACCTATTAAATGAAATATAATAAACAAATAAAGTTACTCAGGGATATTCTTAAAATTTAATTTTATCGTGATATTTATGCGAGAAAACTAAAATATTCGTTTCTAGTTCCAGACAAATAAAAACATCGTAACTCGTCAGGAAAAAATGCTGGAATGAAACTTATTAAATAAAATCTAATAAACAAATTTAGTTACTCAGGGATATTCTTAAAATTTAATTTTATCGTGATATATATGCGAGAAAACTAAAATATTCGTTTCTATCTCCAGACAAATAAAAACATCGTAACTCGTCAGGAAAAAATGCTAGAATCAAACTTATTAAATGAAATATAATAAACAAATTTAGTTACTCAGGGATATTTTTAAAATTTAATTTTATCGTGATATTTATGCGAGAAAAGTAAAATATTCGTTTCTAGTTCCAGAAACATAAAAACATCGTTACTCGTCAGGAAAAAATGCTAGAAACAAACTTATTCAATAAAATCTAATAAACAAATTTAGTTACTCAGGGATATTTTTAAAATTTAATTTTACCGTGATATTTATGCGAGAAAAGTAAAATATTCGTTTCTAGTTCCAGACAAATAAAAACATCGTAACTCGTCAGGAAAAAATGCTAGAATGAAACTTATTAAATAAAATCTAATAAACAAATTTAGTTACTCAGGGATATTCTTAAAATTTAATTTTATCGTGATATTTATGCGAGAAAACTAAAATATTCGTTTCTATCTCCAGACAAATAAAAACATCGTAACTCGTCAGGAAAAAATGCTAGAATCAAACTTATTAAATGAAATATAATAAACAAATTTAGTTACTCAGGGACATTTTTAAAACTTAATTTTATCCTGATATTTATGCGAGAAAACTAAAATATTCGTTTCTAGTTATGACAAATAAAAACATCGTAACTCCTCAGGAAAAAATTCTAGAATCAAACTTATTAAATAAAATCAAATAAACAAATTAAGTTAAACAGGGATATTCTTAAAATTTAATTTTATCGTGATATTTATGCGTGAAAACTAAAATATTCGTTTCTATCTCCAGACAAATAAAAACATCGTAACTCGTCAGGATAAAATGCTAGAATCAAACTTATTAAATGAAATATAATAAACAAATTAAGTTACTCAAGGATATTCTTAAAATTTAATTTTATCGTGATATTTATGCGAGAAAACTAAAATATTCGTTTATAGTTCCAGAAACATAAAAACATCGTTCCTCGTCAGGAAAAAATGCCAGAATCAAACTTATTAATTGAAATCTAATAAACAAATTTAGTTACTCAGGGATATTCTTAAAATTTAATTTTATCGTGATATTTATGCGAGAAAACTAAAATATTCGTTTCTATCTCCAGACAAATAAAAACATCGTAACTCGTCAGGAAAAAATGCTAGAAACAAACTTGTTAAATAAAATCTAATAAACAAATTTAGTTACTCAGGGATATTCTTACAATTTAATTTTATCGGGATATTTATGCGAGAAAACTAAAATATTCGTTTCTAGCTCCAGACAATTTAAAATATCGTAACTCGACAGGAAAAAATGCTAGAATCAAACTTATTAAATGAAATATAATAAACAAATTAAGTTACTCAGGGATATTCTTAAAATTTAATTTTATCGTGATATTATGCGAGAAAACTAAAATATTCGTTTCTAGCTCCAGACAGATTAAAACATCGTAACTCGACAGGAAAAAATGCTAGAATCAAACTTATTAAATGAAATATAATAAACAAATTAAGTTACTCAGGGATATTCTTACAATTTAATTTTATCGTGATATTTATGCGAGAAAACTAAAATATTCGTTTCTAGCTCCAGACAATTTAAAACATCGTAACTCGACAGGAAAAAATGCTAGAATCAAACTTATTAAATGAAATATAATAAACAAATTAAGTTACTCAGGGATAATCTTAAAATTTAATTTTATCGTGATATTTATGCGAGAAAACTATAATATTCGTTTCTATCTCCAGACAAATAAAAACATCGTAACTCGTCAGGAAAAAATGCTAGAATCAAACTTATTAAATGAAATATAATAAACAAATTAAGTTACTCAGGGATATTCTTAAAATTAAATTTTATCGTGATATTTATGCGAGAAAACTAAAATATTCGTTTCTAGTTCCAGAAACAAATAAACATCGTTACTCGTCAGGAAAAAATGCTAGAATGAAACTTATTAAATAAAATCTAATAAACAAATTTAGTTACTCAGGGATATTCTTAAAATTTAATTTTATCGTGATATTTATACGAGAAAACTAAAATATTCGTTTCTAGTTCCAGAAACATAAAAACATCGTTACTCGTCAGGAAAAAATGCTAGAAACTAACTTATTCAATAAAATCTAATAAACAAATTTAGTTACTCAGGGATATTATTAAAATTTAATTTTATCGTGATATTTATGCGAGAAAAGTAAAATATTCGTTTCTAGTTCCAGACAAATAAAAACATCGTAACTCGTCAGGAGAAAATGCTAGAATGAAACTTATTAAATGAAATATAATAAACAAATTAAGTTACTCAGGGATATTCTTACAATTTAATTTTATCGTGATATTTATGCTAGAAAACTAAAATATTCGTTTCTAGCTCCAGACAATTTAAAACATCGTAACTCGACAGGAAAAAATGCTAGAATCAAACTTATTAAATGAAATATAATAAAGAAATTAAGTTACTGAGGGATATTCTTAAAATTTAATTTTATCGTGATATTTATGCGAGAAAACTAAAATATTCGTTTCTAGTTCCAGAAACATAAAAACATCGTTACTCGTCAGGAAAAAATGCTAGAAACAAACTTATTCAATAAAATCTAAGAAACAAATTTAGTTACTCAGGGATATTATTAAAATTTAATTTTAACGTGATATTTATGCGAGAAAAGTAAAATATTCGTTTCTAGTTCCAGACAAATAAAAACATCGTAACTCGTCAGGAAAAAATGCTAGAATGAAACTTATTAAATAAAATCTAATAAACAAATTTAGTTACTCAGGGATATTCTTAAAATTTAATTTTATCGTGATATTTATGCGAGAAAACTAAAATATTCGTTTCTATCTCCAGACAAATAAAAACATCGTAACTCGGCAGGAAAAAATGCTAGAATCAAACTTATTAAATGAAATATAATAAACAAATTTAGTTACTCAAGGATATTTTTAAAATTTAATTTTATCGTGATATTTATGCGAGAAAACTAAAATATTCGTTTCTAGTTATGACAAATAGAAACATCGTAACTCCTCAGGAAAAAATTCTAGAATCAAACTTATTAAATGAAATATAATAAACAAATTTAGTTACTCAGGGATATTTTTAAAATTTAATTTTATCGTGATATTTATGCGAGAAAAGTAAAATATTCGTTTCTAGTTCCAGAAACATAAAAACATCGTTCCTCGTCAGGAAAAAATGCTAGAAACAAACTTATTCAATAAAATCTAATAAACAAATTTAGTTACTCAGGGATATTTTTAAAATTTAATTTTATCGTGATATTTATGCGAGAAAACTAAAATATTCGTTTCTAGTTATGACAAATAGAAACATCGTAACTCCTCAGGAAAAAATGCTAGAATCAAACTTATTAAATGAAATATAATAAACAAATTAAGTTACTCAGGGATATTCTTAAAATTTAATTTTATCGTGATATTTTGCGAGAAAACTAAAATATTCGTTTCTAGCTCCAGACAAATTAAAACATCGTAACTCGACAGGAAAAAATGCTAGAATCAAACTTATTAAATGAAATATAATAAACAAATTAAGTTACTCAGGGATATTCTTAAAATTTAATTTTATCGTGATATTTATGCGAGAAAACTAAAATATTCGTTTCTAGCTCCAGACAATTCAAAACATCTTAACTCGACAGGAAAAAATGCTAGACTCAAACTTATTAAATGAAATATAATAAAGAAATTAAGTTACTCAGGGATATTCTTAAAATTTAATTTTATGGTGATATTTATGCGAGATAACTAAAATATTCGTTTCTAGTTCCAGAAATATAAAAACATCGTTACTCGTCAGGAAAAAATGCTAGAAACAAACTTATTCAATAAAATTTAATAAACAAATTTAGTTACTCAGGGATATTTTTAAAATTTAATTTTATCGTGATATTTATGCGAGAAAAGTAAAATATTCGTTTCTAGTTCCAGACAAATAAAAACATCGTAACTCATCAGGAAAAAATGCTAGAATGAAACTTATTAAATAAAATCTAATAAACAAATTTAGTTACTCAGGGATATTCTTAAAATTTAATTTTATCGTGATATTTATGCGAGAAAACTAAAATATTCGTTTCTATCTGCAGACAAATAAAAACATCGTAACTCGTCAGGAAAAAATGCTAGAATCAAACTTATTAAATGAAATATAATAAACAAATTAAGTTACTCAGGGATATTCTTAAAATTTAATTTTATCGTGATATTTATGCGAGAAAACTAAAATATTCGTTTCTAGTTCCAGAAACATAAAAACATCGTTACTCGTCAGGAAAAAATGCTAGAATCAAACTTATTAATTGAAATCTAATAAACAAATTTAGTTACTCAGGGATATTCTTAAAATTTAATTTTATCGTGATATTTATGCGAGAAAACTAAAATATTCGTTTCTATCTCCAGACAAATAAAAACATCGTAACTCGTCAGGAAAAAATGCTAGAAACAAACTTGTTAAATAAAATCTAATAAACAAATTTAGTTACTCAGGGATATTCTTACAATTTAATTTTATCGGGATATTTATGCGAGAAAACTAAAATATTCGTTTCTAGCTCCAGACAATTTAAAACATCGTAACTCGACAGGAAAAAATGCTAGAATCAAACTTATTAAATTAAATATAATAAACAAATTAAGTTACTCAGGGATATTCTTAAAATTTAATTTTATCGTGATATTATGCGAGAAAACTAAACTATTCGTTTCTAGCTCCAGACAAATTAAAACATCGTAACTCGACAGGAAAAAATGCTAGAATCAAACTTATTAAATGAAATATAATAAACAAATTTAGTTACTCAGGGATATTCTTACAATTTAATTTTATCGGGATATTTATGCGAGAAAACTAAAATATTCGTTTCTAGCTCCAGACAATTTAAAACATCGTAACTCGACAGGAAAAAATGCTAGAATCAAACTTATTAAATGAAATATAATAAACAAATTAAGTTACTCAGGGATATTCTTAAAATTTAATTTTATCGTGATATTATGCGAGAAAACTAAAATATTCGTTTCTAGCTCCAGACAAATTAAAAAATCGTAACTCGACAGGAAAAAATTCTAGGATCAAACTTATTAAATGAAATATAATAAACAAATTAAGTTACTCAGGGATATTCTTACAATTTAATTTTATCGTGATATTTATGCGAGAAAACTAAAATATTCGTTTCTAGCTCCAGACAATTTAAAACATCGTAACTCGACAGGAAAAAATGCTAGAATCAAACTTATTAAATGAAATATAATAAACAAATTAAGTTACTCAGGGATATTCTTAAAATTAAATTTTATCGTGATATTTATGCGAGAAAACTAAAATATTCGTTTCTATCTCCAGACAAATAAAAACATCGTATCTCGTCAGGAAAAAATGCTAGAATCAAACTTATTAAATGAAATATAATAAACAAATTAAGTTACTCAGGGATATTCTTAAAATTAAATTTTATCGTGATATTTATGCGAGAAAACTAAAATATTCGTTTCTAGTTCCAGAAACATAAAAACATCGTAACTCGTCAGGAAAAAATGCTAGAATGAAACTTATTAAATAAAATCTAATAAACAAATTTAGTAACTCAGGCACATTCTTAAAATTTAATTTTATCGTGATATTTATGCGAGAAAACTAAAATATTCGTTTCTAGTTCCAGAAACATAAAAACATCGTTACTCGTCAGGAAAAAATGCTAGAATGAAACTTATTAAATAAAATCTAATAAACAAATTTAGTTACTCAGGGATATTCTTAAAATTTAATTTTATCGTGATATTTATGCGAGAAAACTAAAATATTCGTTTCTATCTCCAGACAAATAAAAACATCGTAACTCGTCAGGAAAAAATGCTAGAATCAAACTTATTAAATGAAATATAATAAACAAATTAAGTTACTCAGGGATATTCTTAAAATTTAATTTTATCGTGATATTTATGCGAGAAAACTAAAATACTCGTTTCTAGTTCCAGAAACATAAAAACATCGTTACTCGTCAGGAAAAAATGCTAGAATGAAACTTATTAAATGAAATCTAATAAACAAATTTAGTTACTCAGGGATATTCTTAAAATTTAATTTTATCGTGATATTTATGCGAGAAAACTAAAATATTCGTTTCTATCTCCAGACAAATAAAAACATCGTAACTCGTCAGGAAAAAATGCTAGAATCAAACTTATTAAATGAAATATAATAAACAAATTAAGTTACTCAGGGATATTCTTAAAATTTAATTTTATCGTGATATTTATGCGAGAAAACTAAAATACTCGTTTCTAGTTCCAGAAACAAAAAAACATCGTTACTCGTCAGTAAAAAATGCTAGAAACAAACTTATTCAATAAAATCTAATAAACAAATTTAGTTTCTCAGGGATATTCTTAAAATTTAATTTTATCGTGTTATTTATGCGAGAAAACTAAAATATTCGTTTCTATCTCCAAACAAATAAAAACATCGTAACTCGTCAGGATAAAATGCTAGAATCAAACTTATTAAATGAAATATAATAAACAAATTAAGTTACTCAGGGATATTCTTAAAATTAAATTTTATCGTGATATTTATGCGAGAAAACTAAAATAATCGTTTCTAGGTCCAGACAATTTAAAACATCGTAACTCGACAGGAAAAAATGCTAGAATCAAACTTATTAAATGAAATATAATAAACAAATTAAGTTACTCAGTGGTATTCTTACAATTTAATTTTATCGTGATATTTATGCGAGAAAACTAAAATATTCGTCTCTAGCTCTCCAGACAAATGAAAACATCTTTACTCCTCAGGAAAAATTCTAGAATCAAACTTATTAAAAAAATTTAATAAACAAATAAAGTTACTCAGGGATATTCTTAAAATTTAATTTTATCGTGATATTTATGCGAGAAAACTAAAATATTCGTTTCTAGTTCCAGACAAATAAAAACATCTTAACTCGTCAGGAAAAAATGCTAGAAACAAACTTATTAAATAAAATCTAATAAACAAATTTAGTTGCTCAGGGATATTCTTAAAATTTAATTTTATCATGATATTTATGCGAGAAAACTAAAATATTCGTTTCTAGTTATGACAAATAAAAACATCGTAACTCGTCAGGAAAAAATGCTAGAAACAAACTTATTAAATAAAATCTAATAAACAAATTTAGTTACTCAGGGATATTCCTACAATTTAATTTTATCGAGATATTTATGCGAGATAACTAAAATATTCGTTTCTAGTTCCAGACAATTTAAAACGTCGTAACTCGACAGGAAAAAATGCTTGAATCAAACTTATTAAATGAAATCTAATAAACAAATTAAGTTACTCAGGGGTATTCTTACAATTTAATTTTATCGTGATATTTATGCGAGAAAACTAAAATATTCGTTTGTAGCTCCAGACAATTTAAACATCGTTACTCCTCAGGAAAAAATTATAGAATCAAACTTATTAAATAAAATCAAATAAACAAATTAAGTTACTCAGGGATATTCTTAAAATTTAATTTTATCGTGATATTTATGCGAGAAAACTAAAATATTCGTTTCTAGATCCAGAAACATAAAAACATCGTTACTCGTCAGGAAAAAATGCTAGAAACAAACTTATTAAATAAAATCTAATAAACAAATTTAGTAACTCAGGGATATTCTTAAAATTTAATTTTATCGTGATATTTATGCGAGAAAACTAAAATATTCGTTTCTATCTCCAGACAAATAAAAACATCGTAACTCCTCAGGAAAAAATGCTAGAATGAAACTTATTAAATATAATCTAATAAACAAATTTAGTTACTCAGGGATATTCTTAAAATTTAATTTTATCGTGATATTTATGCGAGAAAACTAAAATATTCGTTTCTATCTCCCGACAAATAAAAACATTGTAACTCGTCAGGAAAAAATGCTAGAATCAAACTTATTAAATAAAATATAATAAACAAATTAAGTTACTCAGGGATATTCTTAATATTTAATTTTATCGTGATATTTATGCGAGAAAACTAAAATATTCGTTTCTAGTTCCAGAAACATAAAAACATCGTTACTCATCAGGAAAAAATGCTAGAAACAAACTTATTAAATAAAATCTAATAAACAAATTTAGTTACTCAGGGATATTCTTAAAATTTAATTTTATCGTGATATTTATGCGAGAAAACTAAAATATTCGTTTCTATCTCCAGAGAAATAAAAACATCGTAACTCGTCAGGATAAAATGCTAGAATGAAACTTATTAAATAAAATCTAATAAACAAATTTAGTTACTCAGGGATATTCTTAAAATTTAATTTTATCGTGATATTTATGCGAGAAAACTAAAATATTCGTTTCTATCTCCAGACAAATAAAAACATCGTAACTCCTCAGGAAAAAATGCTAGAATGAAACTTATTAAATATAATCTAATAAACAAATTTAGTTACTCAGGGATATTCTTAAAATTTAATTTTATCGTGATATTTATGCGAGAAAACTAAAATATTCGTTTCTATCTCCCGACAAATAAAAACATTGTAACTCGTCAGGAAAAAATGCTAAAATCAAACTTATTAAATGAAATATAATAAACAAATTAAGTTACTCAGGGATATTCTTAAAATTTAATTTTATCGTGATATTTATGCGAGAAAACTAAAATATTCGTTTCTAGTTCCAGAAACATAAAAACATCGTTACTCGTCAGGAAAAAATGCTAGAAACAAACTTATTAAATAAAATCTGATAAACAAATTTTGTTACTCAGGGATATTCTTAAAATTTAATTTTATCGTGATATTTATGCGTGAAAACTAAAATATTCGTTTCTATCTCCCGACAAATAAAAACATTGTAACTCGTCAGGAAAAAATGCTAGAATGAAACTTATTAAATGAAATATAATAAACAAATTAAGTTACTCAGGGATATTCTTAAAATTTAATTTTATCGTGATATTTATGCGAGAAAACTAAAATATTCGTTTCTATCTCCCGACAAATAAAAACATTGTAACTCGTCAGGAAAAAATGCTAAAATCAAACTTATTAAATGAAATATAATAAACAAATTAAGTTACTCAGGGATATTCTTAAAATTTAATTTTATCGAGATATTTATGCGAGATAACTAAAATATTCGTTTCTAGTTCCAGACAATTTAAAACGTCGTAACTCGACAGGAAAAAATGCTTGAATCAAACTTATTAAATGAAATCTAATAAACAAATTAAGTTACTCAGGGGTATTCTTACAATTTAATTTTATCGTGATATTTATGCGAGAAAACTAAAATATTCGTTTGTAGCTCCAGACAATTTAAACATCGTTACTCCTCAGGAAAAAATTATAGAATCAAACTTATTAAATAAAATCAAATAAACAAATTAAGTTACTCAGGGATATTCTTAAAATTTAATTTTATCGTGATATTTATGCGAGAAAACTAAAATATTCGTTTCTAGATCCAGAAACATAAAAACATCGTTACTCGTCAGGAAAAAATGCTAGAAACAAACTTATTAAATAAAATCTAATAAACAAATTTAGTAACTCAGGGATATTCTTAAAATTTAATTTTATCGTGATATTTATGCGAGAAAACTAAAATATTCGTTTCTATCTCCAGACAAATAAAAACATCGTAACTCCTCAGGAAAAAATGCTAGAATGAAACTTATTAAATATAATCTAATAAACAAATTTAGTTACTCAGGGATATTCTTAATATTTAATTTTATCGTGATATTTATGCGAGAAAACTAAAATATTCGTTTCTAGTTCCAGAAACATAAAAACATCGTTACTCATCAGGAAAAAATGCTAGAAACAAACTTATTAAATAAAATCTAATAAACAAATTTAGTTACTCAGGGATATTCTTAAAATTTAATTTTATCGTGATATTTATGCGAGAAAACTAAAATATTCGTTTCTATCTCCAGAGAAATAAAAACATCGTAACTCGTCAGGATAAAATGCTAGAATGAAACTTATTAAATAAAATCTAATAAACAAATTTAGTTACTCAGGGATATTCTTAAAATTTAATTTTATCGTGATATTTATGCGAGAAAACTAAAATATTCGTTTCTATCTCCAGACAAATAAAAACATCGTAACTCCTCAGGAAAAATGCTAGAATGAAACTTATTAAATATAATCTAATAAACAAATTTAGTTACTCAGGGATATTCTTAAAATTTAATTTTATCGTGATATTTATGCGAGAAAACTAAAATATTCGTTTCTATCTCCCGACAAATAAAAACATTGTAACTCGTCAGGAAAAAATGCTAAAATCAAACTTATTAAATGAAATATAATAAACAAATTAAGTTACTCAGGGATATTCTTAAAATTTAATTTTATCGAGATATTTATGCGAGAAAACTAAAATATTCGTTTCTAGTTCCAGACAATTTAAAACGTCGTAACTCGACAGGAAAAAATGCTTGAATCAAACTTATTAAATGAAATCTAATAAACAAATTAAGTTACTCAGGGGTATTCTTACAATTTAATTTTATCGTGATATTTATGCGAGAAAACTAAAATATTCGTTTGTAGCTCCAGACAATTTAAACATCGTTACTCCTCAGGAAAAAATTATAGAATCAAACTTATTAAATAAAATCAAATAAACAAATTAAGTTACTCAGGGATATTCTTAAAATTTAATTTTATCGTGATATTTATGCGAGAAAACTAAAATATTCGTTTCTAGATCCAGAAACATAAAAACATCGTTACTCGTCAGGAAAAAATGCTAGAAACAAACTTATTAAATAAAATCTAATAAACAAATTTAGTTACTCAGGGATATTCTTAAAATTTAATTTTATCGTGATATTTATGCGAGAAAACTAAAATATTCGTTTCTATCTCCAGACAAATAAAAACATCGTAACTCCTCAGGAAAAAATGCTAGAATGAAACTTATTAAATATAATCTAATAAACAAATTTAGTTACTCAGGGATATTCTTAAAATTTAATTTTATCGTGATATTTATGCGAGAAAACTAAAATATTCGTTTCTATCTCCCGACAAATAAAAACATTGTAACTCGTCAGGAAAAAATGCTAGAATCAAACTTATTAAATAAAATATAATAAACAAATTAAGTTACTCAGGGATATTCTTAATATTTAATTTTATCGTGATATTTATGCGAGAAAACTAAAATATTCGTTTCTAGTTCCAGAAACATAAAAACATCGTTACTCATCAGGAAAAAATGCTAGAAACAAACTTATTAAATAAAATCTAATAAACAAATTTAGTTACTCAGGGATATTCTTAAAATTTAATTTTATCGTGATATTTATGCGAGAAAACTAAAATATTCGTTTCTATCTCCAGAGAAATAAAAACATCGTAACTCGTCAGGATAAAATGCTAGAATGAAACTTATTAAATAAAATCTAATAAACAAATTTAGTTACTCAGGGATATTCTTAAAATTTAATTTTATCGTGATATTTATGCGAGAAAACTAAAATATTCGTTTCTATCTCCAGACAAATAAAAACATCGTAACTCCTCAGGAAAAAATGCTAGAATGAAACTTATTAAATATAATCTAATAAACAAATTTAGTTACTCAGGGATATTCTTAAAATTTAATTTTATCGTGATATTTATGCGAGAAAACTAAAATATTCGTTTCTATCTCCCGACAAATAAAAACATTGTAACTCGTCAGGAAAAAATGCTAAAATCAAACTTATTAAATGAAATATAATAAACAAATTAAGTTACTCAGGGATATTCTTAAAATTTAATTTTATCGTGATATTTATGCGAGAAAACTAAAATATTCGTTTCTAGTTCCAGAAACATAAAAACATCGTTACTCGTCAGGAAAAAATGCAAGAAACAAACTTATTAAATAAAATCTGATAAACAAATTTTGTTACTCAGGGATATTCTTAAAATTTAATTTTATCGTGATATTTATGCGTGAAAACTAAAATATTCGTTTCTATCTCCAGACAAATAAAAACATCGTAACTCGTCAGGATAAAATGCTAGAATCAAACTTATTAAATGAAATATAATAAACAAATAAAGTTGCTCATGGATATTCTTAAAATTTAATTTTATCGTCATATTTATGCGAGAAAACTAAAATATTCGTTTCTAGTTCCAGACAAATAAAAACATCGTAACTCGTTAGGAAAAAATGTTAGAAACAAACTTATTAAACAAAATCTAATAAACAAATTTAGTTACTCAGGGATATTCTTAAAATTTAATTTTATCGTGATATTTATGCGAGAAAACTAAAATATTCGTTTCTAATTATGACAAATAAAAACATCGTAACTCGTCAGGAAAAAATGCTAGAATCAAACTTATTAAATAAAATCTAATAAACAAATTTAGTTACTCAGGGATATTCCTACAATTTAATTTTATCGAGATATTTATGCGAGAAAACTAAAATATTCGTTTCTAGGTCCAGACAATTTAAAACATCGTAACTCGACAGGAAAAAATGCTAGAATCAAACTTATTAAATGAAATATACTAAACAAATTAAGTTACTCAGGGGTATTCTTACAATTTAATTTTATCGTAATATTTATGCGAGAAAACTAAAATATTCGTCTCTAGCTCCAGACAAATGAAAACATCGTTACTCCTCAGGAAAAAATTCTAGAATCAAACTTATTAAAAAAATCTAATAAACAAATAAAGTTACTCAGGGATATTCTTAAAATTTAATTTTATCGTCATATTTATGCGAGAAAACTAAAATATTCGTTTCTAGTTCCAGACAAATAAAAACATCGTAACTCGTTAGGAAAAAATGCTAGAAACAAACTTATTAAACAAAATCTAATAAACAAATTTAGTTACTCAGGGATATTCTTAAAATTTAATTTTATCGTGATATTTATGCGAGAAAACTAAAATATTCGTTTCTAATTATGACAAATAAAAACATCGTAACTCGTCAGGAAAAAATGCTAGAATCAAACTTATTAAATAAAATCTAATAAACAAATTTAGTTACTCAGGGATATTCCTACAATTTAATTTTATCGAGATATTTATGCGAAAAAACTAAAATATTCGTTTCTAGTTCCAGACAATTTAAAATATCGTAACTCGACAAGAAAAAATGCTAGAATCAAACTTATTAAATGAAATCTAATAAACAAATTAAGTTACTCAGGGGTATTCTTACAATTTAATTTTATCGTGATATTTATTTGAGAAAACTAAAATATTCGTTTCTAGCTCCAGACAAATAAAAACATCGTTACTCCTCAGGACAAAATTATAGAATCAAACTTATTAAATAAAACCAAATAAACAAATTAATTTACTCAGGGATATTCTTAAAATTTAATATTATCGTGTTATTTATGCGAGAAAACTAAAATATTCGTTTCTATCTCCCGACAAATAAAAACATTGTAACTCGTCAGGAAAAAATACTAGAATCAAACTTAGTAAGTGAAATATAATAAACAAATTAAGTTACTCAGGGATATTCTTAAAATTTAATTTTATCGTGATATTTATGCGAGAAAACTAAAATATTCGTTTCTAGTTCCAGAAACATAAAAACATCGTTACTCGTCAGGAAAAAATGCTAGAAACAAATTTATTAAATAAAATCTAATAAACAAATTTAGTTACTCAGGGATATTCTTAAAATTTAATTTTATTGTGATATTTATGCGAGAAAACTAAAATATTCGTTTCTATCTCCAGACAAATAAAAACATAGTATCTCGTCAGGAAAAAATGCTAGAATCAAACTTATTAAATGAAATATAATAAACAAATTAAGTTACTCAGGGATATTCTTAAAATTTAATTTTATCGTGATATTTATGCGAGAAAACTAAAATATTCGTTTCTAGTTCCAGAAACATAAAAACATCGTTACTCGTCAGGAAAAAATGCTAGAAACAAATTTATTAAATAAAATCTAATAAACAAATTTAGTAACTCAGGCACATTCTTAAAATTTAATTTTATCGTGATATTTATGCGAGAAAACTAAAATATTCGTTTCTAGTTCCAGAAACATAAAAACATCGTTACTCGTCAGGAAAAAATGCTAGAATGAAACTTATTAAATGAAATCTAATAAACAAATTTAGTTACTCAGGGATATTCTTAAAATTTAATTTTAACGTGATATTTATGCGAGAAAACTAAAATATTCGTTTCTATCTCCAGACAAATAAAAACATCGTAACTCGTCAGGAAAAAATGCTAGAATCAAACTTATTAAATGAAATATAATAAACAAATTAAGTTACTCAGGGATATTCTTAAAATTTAATTTTATCGTGATATTTATGCGAGAAAACTAAAATACTCGTTTCTAGTTCCATAAACATAAAAACATCGTTACTCGTCAGGAAAAAATGCTAGAATGAAACTTATTAAATGAAATCTAATAAACAAATTTAGTTACTCAGGGATATTCTTAAAATTTAATTTTATCGTGATATTTATGCGAGAAAACTAAAATATTCGTTTCTATCTCCAGACAAATAAAAACATCGTAACTCGTCAGGAAAAAATGCTAGAATCAAACTTATTAAATGAAATATAATAAACAAATTAAGTTACTCAGGGATATTCTTAAAATTTAATTTTATCGTGATATTTATGCGAGAAAACTAAAATACTCGTTTCTAGTTCCAGAAACAAAAAAACATCGTTACTCGACAGTAAAAAATGCTAGAAACAAACTTATTCAATAAAATCTAATAAACAAATTTAGTTTCTCAGGGATATTCTTAAAATTTAATTTTATCGTGTTATTTATGCGAGAAAACTAAAATATTCGTTTCTATCTCCAGACAAATAAAAACATCGTAACTCGTCAGGAAAAAATGCTAGAATCAAACCTATTAAATGAAATATAATAAACAAATTAAGTTACTCAGGGATATTCTTAATATTTAATTTTATCGTGATATTTATGCGAGAAAACTAAAATATTCGTTTCTAGTTCCAGAAACATAAAAACATCGTTACTCGTCAGGAAAAAATGCTAGAAACAAATTTATTAAATGAAATATAATAAACAAATTTAGTTACTCAGGGATATTTTTAAAATTTAATTTTATCGTGATATTTATGCGAGAAAACTAAAATATTCGTTTCTATCTCCAGACAAATAAAAACATCGTAACTCCTCAGGAAAAAATGCTAGAATGAAACTTATTAAATAAAATCTAATAAACAAATTTAGTTACTCAGGGATATTCTTAAAATTTAATTTTATCGTGATATTTATGCGAGAAAACTAAAATATTCGTTTCTATCTCCCGACAAATAAAAACATTGTAACTCGTCAGGAAAAAATGCTAGAATCAAACTTATTAAATGAAATATAATAAACAAATTAAGTTACTCAGGGATATTCTTAAAATTTAATTTTATCGTGATATTTATGCGAGAAAAGAAAAATATTCGTTTCCAGTTCCAGAAACATAAAAACATCGTTACTCGTCAGGACAAAATGCTAGAAACAAACTTATTCAATAAAATCTAATAAACAAATTTAGTTACTCAGGGATATTCTTAAAATTTAATTTTATCGTGATATTTATGCGAGAAAACTATAATATTCGTTTCTATCTGCAGACAAATAAAAACATCGTAACTCGTCAGGAAAAAATGATAGAATCAAACTTATTAAATGAAATATAATAAACAAATTAAGTTACTCAGGAATATTCTTAAAATTTAATTTTATCGTGATATTTATGCGAGAAAACTAAAATATTCGAATCTAGTTCCAGAAACATAAAAACATCGTTACTCGTCAGGAAAAAATGCTAGAATCAAACTTATTAATTGAAATCTAATAAACAAATTTAGTTACTCAGGGATATTCTTAAAATTTAATTTTATCGTGATATTTATGCGAGAAAACTAAAATATTCGTTTCTATCTCCAGACAAAAAAAAACATCGTAACTCGTCAGGAAAAAATTCTAGAAACAAACTTGTTAAATAAAATCTAATAAACAAATTTAGTTACTCAGGGATATTCTTACAATTTAATTTTATCGGGATATTTATGCGAGAAAACTAAAATATTCGTTTCTAGCTCCAGACAATTTAAAACATCGTAACTCGACAGGAAAAAATGCTAGAATCAAACTTATTAAATGAAATATAATAAACAAATTAAGTTACTCAGGGATATTCTTAAAATTTAATTTTATCGTGATATTATGCGAGAAAACTAAAATATTCGTTTCTAGCTCCAGACAAATTAAAACATCGTCACTCGACAGGAAAAAATGCTAGAATCATACTTATTAAATGAAATATAATAAACAAATTTAGTTACTCAGGGATATTCTTACAATTTAATTTTATCGTGATATATATGCGAGAAAACTAAAATATTCGTTTCTAGCTCCAGACAATTTAAAACATCATAACTCGACAGTAAAAAATGCTAGAATCAAACTTATTAAATGAAATATAATAAACAAATTCAGTTACTCAGGGATATTCTTAAAATTTAATTTTATCGTGATATTTATGCGAGAAAACTAAAATATTCGTTTCTAGTTATGACAAATAAAAACATCGTAACTCGTCAGGAAAAAATGCTAGAAACAAACTAAATAAAATCTAATAAACAAATTTAGTTACTCAGGGGTATTCTTACAATTTAATTTTACCGTGATATTTATGCGAGAAAACTAAAATATTCGTTTCTAGCTCCAGACAAATAAAAACATCGTTACTCCTCAGGAAAAAATTATAGAATCAAACTTATTAAATAAAATCAAATAAACAAATTAAGTTACTCAGGGATATTCTTAAAATTTATTTTTATCGTGATATTTATGTGAGAAAACTAAAATATTCGTTTCTAGTTCCAGAAACATAAAAACATCGTTACTCGTCAGGAAAAAATGCTAGAAACAAACTTATTAAATAAAATCTAATAAACAAATTTAGTTACAAAGGGATATTCTTAAAATTTAATTTTATCGTGATATTTATGCGAGAAAACTAAAATATTCGTTTCTATCTCCAGACAAATAAAAACATCGTAACTCCTCAGGAAAAATTGCTAGAATGAAACTTATTAAATATAATCTAATAAACAAATTTAGTTACTCAGGGATATTCTTAAAATTTAATTTTATCGTGATATTTAAGCGAGAAAACTAAAATATTCGTTTCTATCTCCCGACAAATAAAAACATTGTAACTCGTCAGGAAAAAATGCTAGAATCAAACTTATTAAATGAAATATAATAAACAAATTAAGTTACTCAGGGATATTCTTAAAATTTAATTTTATCGTGATATTTATGCGAGAAAACTAAAATATTTGTTTCTATTTCCAGACTATTTAAAACATCGAAACTCGACAGGATAAAATGCTAGAATCAAACTTATTAAATGAAATATAATAAACAAATTAATTTACTCAGGGGTATTCTTACAATTTAATTTTATCGTCATATTTATGCGAGAAAACTAAAATATTCGTTTCTAGCTCCAGACAAATAAAAACATCGTTACTCCTCAAGAAAAAATTCTAGAATCAAACTTATTAAAAAAATCTAATAAACAAATAAAGTTACTCTGGGATATTCTTAAAATTTAATTTTATCGTGATATTTATGCGAGAAAACTTAAATATTCGTTTCTATCTCCCGACAAATAAAAACATCGTAACTCCTCAGGAAAAAATGCTAGAATGAAACTTATTAAATAAAATCTAATAAACAAATTTAGTTACTCAGGGATATTCTTAAAATTTAATTTTATCGTGATATTTATGCGAGAAAACTAAAATATTCGTTTCTAGTTCCAGAAACATAAAAACATCGTTACTCGTCAGGACAAAATGCTAGAAACTAATTTATTAAATAAAATCTAATAAACAAATTTAGTTACTCAGGGATATTCTTACAATTTAATTTTATCGGGATATTTATGCGAGAAAACTAAAATATTCGTTTCTAGCTCCAGACAATTTAAAACATCGTAACTCGACAGGAAAAAATGCTAGAATCAAACTTATTAAATGAAATATAATAAACAAATTAAGTTACTCAGGGATATTCTTAAAATTTAATTTTATCGTGATATTATGCGAGAAAACTAAAATATTCGTTTCTAGTTCCAGAAACATAAAAACATCGTTACTCGTCAGGAAAAAATGCTAGAATCAAACTTATTAAATGAAATATAATAAACAAATTAAGTTACTCAGGGATATTCTTACAATTTAATTTTATCGTGATATATATGCGAGAAAACTAAAATATTCGTTTCTAGCTCCAGACAATTTAAAACATCGTAACTCGACAGGAAAAAATGCTAGAATCAAACTTATTAAATGAAATTTAATAAACAAATTTAGTTACTCAGGGATATTCTTAAAATTTAATTGTATCGTGATTTTTATGCGAGAAAACTAAAATATTCCTTTCTAGTTCCAGAAACATAAAAACATCGTTACTCGTCAGGAAAAAATGCTAGAAACAAACTTATTAAAAAAATCTAATAAACAAATATAAGTTACTCAGGGATATTCTTAAAATTTAATTTTATCGTGATATTTATGCGAGAAAACTAAAATATTCGTTTCTAGCTCCAGACAATTCAAAACATCTTAACTCGACAGGAAAAAATGATAGAATCAAACTTATTAAATGAAATATAATAAAGAAATTAAGTTACTCAGGGATATTCTTAAAATTTAATTTTATGGTGATATTTATGCGAGATAACTAAAATATTCGTTTCTAGTTCCAGAAATATAAAAACATCGTTACTCGTCAGGAAAAAATGCTAGAAACAAACTTATTCAATAAAATTTAATAAACAAATTTAGTTACTCAGGGATATTTTTAAAATTTAATTTTATCTTGATATTTATGCGAGAAAAGTAAAATATTCGTTTCTAGTTCCAGACAAATAAAAACATCGTAACTCATCAGGAAAAAATGCTAGAATGAAACTTATTAAATAAAATCTAATAAACAAATTTAGTTACTCAGGGATATTCTTAAAATTTAATTTTATCGTGATATTTATGCGAGAAAACTAAAATATTCGTTTCTATCTGCAGACAAATAAAAACATCGTAACTCGTCAGGAAAAAATGCTAGAAGCAAACTTATTAAATGAAATATAATAAACAAATTAAGTTACTCAGGGATATTCTTAAAATTTAATTTTATCGTGATATTTATGCGAGAAAACTATAATATTCGTTTCTATCTCCAGACAAATAAAAACATCGTAACTCGTCAGGAAAAAATGCTAGAATCAAACTTATTAAATGAAATATAATAAACAAATTAAGTTACTCAGGGATATTCTTAAAATTAAATTTTATCGTGATATTTATGCGAGAAAACTAAAATATTCGTTTCTAGTTCCAGAAACATAAAAACATCGTAACTCGTCAGGAAAAAATGCTAGAATGAAACTTATTAAATAAAATCTAATAAACAAATTTAGTTACTCAGGGATATTCTTAAAATTTAATTTTATCGTGATATTTATGCGAGAAAACTAAAATATTCGTTTCTAGTTCCAGAAACATAAAAACATCGTTACTCGTCAGGAAAAAATGCTAGAAACTAACTTATTCAATAAAATCTAATAAACAAAATTAGTTACTCAGGGATATTTTTAAAATTTAATTTTATCGTGATATTTATGCGAGAAAAGTAAAATATTCGTTTCTAGTTCCAGACAAATAAAAACATCGTAACTCGGCAGGAGAAAATGCTAGAATGAAACTTATTAAATGAAATATAATAAACAAATTAAGTTACTCAGGGATATTCTTACAATTTAATTTTATCGTGATATTTATGCGAGAAAACTAAAATATTCGTTTCTAGCTCCAGACAATTTAAAACATCGTAACTCGACAGGAAAAAATGCTAGAATCAAACTTATTAAATGAAATATAATAAACAAATTAAGTTACTCAGGGATATTCTTAAAATTTAATTTTATCGTGATATTATGCGAGAAAACTAAAATATTCGTTTCTAGTTCCAGAAACATAAAAACATCGTTACTCGTCAGGAAAAAATGCTAGAATCAAACTTATTAAATGAAATATAATAAACAAATTAAGTTACTCAGGGATATTCTTACAATTTAATTTTATCGTGATATATATGCGAGAAAACTAAAATATTCGTTTCTAGCTCCAGACAATTTAAAACATCGTAACTCGACAGGAAAAAATGCTAGAATCAAACTTATTAAATGAAATTTAATAAACAAATTTAGTTACTCAGGGATATTCTTAAAATTTAATTTTATCGTGATATTTATGCGAGAAAACTAAAATATTCGTTTCTAGTTCCAGAAACATAAAAACATCGTTACTCGTCAGGAAAAAATGCTAGAAACAAACTTATTAAAAAAAATCTAATAAACAAATATAAGTTACTCAGGGATATTCTTAAAATTTAATTTTATCGTGATATTTATGCGAGAAAACTAAAATATTCGTTTCTAGCTCCAGACAATTCAAAACATCTTAACTCGACAGGAAAAAATGATAGAATCAAACTTATTAAATGAAATATAATAAAGAAATTAAGTTACTCAGGGATATTCTTAAAATTTAATTTTATGGTGATATTTATGCGAGATAACTAAAATATTCGTTTCTAGTTCCAGAAATATAAAAACATCGTTACTCGTCAGGAAAAAATGCTAGAAACAAACTTATTCAATAAAATTTAATAAACAAATTTAGTTACTCAGGGATATTTTTAAAATTTAATTTTATCGTGATATTTATGCGAGAAAAGTAAAATATTCGTTTCTAGTTCCAGACAAATAAAAACATCGTAACTCATCAGGAAAAAATGCTAGAATGAAACTTATTAAATAAAATCTAATAAACAAATTTAGTTACTCAGGGATATTCTTAAAATTTAATTTTATCGTGATATTTATGCGAGAAAACTAAAATATTCGTTTCTATCTGCAGACAAATAAAAACATCGTAACTCGTCAGGAAAAAATGCTAGAAGCAAACTTATTAAATGAAATATAATAAACAAATTAAGTTACTCAGGGATATTCTTAAAATTTAATTTTATCGTGATATTTATGCGAGAAAACTATAATATTCGTTTCTATCTCCAGACAAATAAAAACATCGTAACTCGTCAGGAAAAAATGCTAGAATCAAACTTATTAAATGAAATATAATAAACAAATTAAGTTACTCAGGGATATTCTTAAAATTAAATTTTATCGTGATATTTATGCGAGAAAACTAAAATATTCGTTTCTAGTTCCAGAAACATAAAAACATCGTAACTCGTCAGGAAAAAATGCTAGAATGAAACTTATTAAATAAAATCTAATAAACAAATTTAGTTACTCAGGGATATTCTTAAAATTTAATTTTATCGTGATATTTATGCGAGAAAACTAAAATATTCGTTTCTAGTTCCAGAAACATAAAAACATCGTTACTCGTCAGGAAAAAATGCTAGAAACTAACTTATTCAGTAAAATCTAATAAACAAAATTAGTTACTCAGGGATATTTTTAAAATTTAATTTTATCGTGATATTTATGCGAGAAAAGTAAAATATTCGTTTCTAGTTCCAGACAAATAAAAACATCGTAACTCGGCAGGAGAAAATGCTAGAATGAAACTTATTAAATGAAATATAATAAACAAATTAAGTTACTCAGGGATATTCTTACAATTTAATTTTATCGTGATATTTATGCGAGAAAACTAAAATATTCGTTTCTAGCTCCAGACAATTTAAAACATCGTAACTCGACAGGAAAAAATGCTAGAATCAAACTTATTAAATGAAATATAATAAAGAAATTAAGTTACTGAGGGATATTCTTAAAATTTAATTTTATCGTGATATTTATGCGAGAAAACTAAAATATTCGTTTCTAGTTCCAGAAACATAAAAACATCGTTACTCGTCAGGAAAAAATGCTAGAAACAAACTTATTCAATAAAATCTAATAAACAAATTTAGTTACTCAGGGATATTATTAAAATTTAATTTTATCGTGATATTTATGCGAGAAAAGTAAAATATTCGTTTCTAGTTCCAGACAAATAAAAACATCGTAATTCGTCAGGAAAAAATGCTAGAATGAAACATATTAAATAAAATCTAATAAACAAATTTAGTTACTCAGGGATATTCTTAAAATTTAATTTTATCGTGATATTTATGCGAGAAAACTAAAATATTCGTTTCTATCTCCAGACAAATAAAAACATCGTAACTCGTCAGGAAAAAATGCTAGAATCAAACTTATTAAATGAAATATAATAAACAAATTTAGTTACTCAGGGATATTTTTAAAATTTAATTTTATCGTGATATTTATGCGAGAAAACTAAAATATTCGTTTCTAGTTATGACAAATAGAAACATCGTAACTCCTCAGGAAAAAATTCTAGAATCAAACTTATTAAATAAAATCAAATAAACAAATTAAGTTACTCAGGGATATTCTTAAAATTTAATTTTATCGTGATATTTATGCGTGAAAACTAAAATATTCGTTTCTATCTCCAGACAAATAAAAACATCGTAACTCGTCAGGATAAAATGCTAGAATCAAACTTATTAAATGAAATATAATAAGCAAATAAAGTTACTCAGGGATATTCCTACAATCTAATTTTATCGTGATATTTATGCGAGAAAACTAAAATATTCGTTTCTAGTTCCAGAAACATAAAAACATCGTAACTCGTCAGGAAAAAATGCTAGAATGAAACTTATTAAATAAAATCTAATAAACAAATTTAGTTACTCAGGGATATTCTTAAAATTTAATTTTATCGTGATATTTATGCGAGAAAACTAAAATATTCGTTTCTAGTTCCAGAAACATAAAAACATCGTTACTCGTCAGGAAAAAATGCTAGAAACTAACTTATTCAATAAAATCTAATAAACAAAATTAGTTACTCAGGGATATTTTTAAAATTTAATTTTATCGTGATATTTATGCGAGAAAAGTAAAATATTCGTTTCTAGTTCCAGACAAATAAAAACATCGTAACTCGGCAGGAGAAAATGCTAGAATGAAACTTATTAAATGAAATATAATAAACAAATTAAGTTACTCAGGGATATTCTTACAATTTAATTTTATCGTGATATTTATGCGAGAAAACTAAAATATTCGTTTCTAGCTCCAGACAATTTAAAACATCGTAACTCGACAGGAAAAAATGCTAGAATCAAACTTATTAAATGAAATATAATAAAGAAATTAAGTTACTGAGGGATATTCTTAAAATTTAATTTTATCGTGATATTTATGCGAGAAAACTAAAATATTCGTTTCTAGTTCCAGAAACATAAAAACATCGTTACTCGTCAGGAAAAAATGCTAGAAACAAACTTATTCAATAAAATCTAATAAACAAATTTAGTTACTCAGGGATATTATTAAAATTTAATTTTATCGTGATATTTATGCGAGAAAAGTAAAATATTCGTTTCTAGTTCCAGACAAATAAAAACATCGTAACTCGTCAGGAAAAAATGCTAGAATGAAACATATTAAATAAAATCTAATAAACAAATTTAGTTACTCAGGGATATTCTTAAAATTTAATTTTATCGTGATATTTATGCGAGAAAACTAAAATATTCGTTTCTATCTCCAGACAAATAAAAACATCGTAACTCGTCAGGAAAAAATGCTAGAATCAAACTTATTAAATGAAATATAATAAACAAATTTAGTTACTCAGGGATATTTTTAAAATTTAATTTTATCGTGATATTTATGCGAGAAAACTAAAATATTCGTTTCTAGTTATGACAAATAGAAACATCGTAACTCCTCAGGAAAAAATTCTAGAATCAAACTTATTAAATAAAATCAAATAAACAAATTAAGTTACTCAGGGATATTCTTAAAATTTAATTTTATCGTGATATTTATGCGTGAAAACTAAAATATTCGTTTCTATCTCCAGACAAATAAAAACATCGTAACTCGTCAGGATAAAATGCTAGAATCAAACTTATTAAAAGAAATATAATAAGCAAATAAAGTTACTCAGGGATATTCCTACAATCTAATTTTATCGTGATATTTATGCGAGAAAACTAAAATATTCGTTTCTAGCTCCAGAAAAATAGAAACATCGTAACTCGTCAGGAAAAAATGCTAGAATCAAACTTATTAAATGAAATATAATAAACAAATTAAGTTACTCAGGGATATTCTTACAATTTAATTTTATCGTGATATTTATGCGAGAAAACTAAATATTCGTTTCTAGCTCCAGAAAAATAAAAACATCGTTACTCCTCAGGAAAAAATTCTAGAATCAAACTTATTAAAAAAATCTAATAAACAAATAAAGTTACTCAGGGATATTCTTAAAATTTAATTTTATCGTGATATTTATGCGAGAAAACTAAAATATTCGTTTCTAGCTCCAGACAATTTAAAACACCGTAACTCGACAGGAAAAAATGCTAGATTCAAACTTAATAAATGAAATATAATAAACAAATTAAGTTACTCAGGGATATTCTTACAATTTAATTTTATCGTGATATTTATACGAGAAAACTAAAATATTCGTTTCTAGTTCCAGACAAATAAAAACATCGTAACTCGTCAGGAAAAAATGCTGGAATGAAACTTATTAAATAAAATCTAATAAACAAATTTAGTTACTCAGGGATATTCTTAAAATTTAATTTTATCGTGATATATATGCGAGAAAACTAAAATATTCGTTTCTATCTCCAGACAAATAAAAACATCGTAACTCGTCAGGAAAAAATGCTAGAATCAAACTTATTAAATGAAATATAATAAACAAATTTAGTTACTCAGGGATATTTTTAAAATTTAATTTTATCGTGATATTTATGCGAGAAAAGTAAAATATTCGTTTCTAGTTCCAGACAAATAAAAACATCGTAACTCGTTAGGAAAAAATGCTAGAATGAAACTTATTAAATAAAATCTAATAAACAAATTTAGTTACTCAGGGATATTCTTAAAATTTAATTTTATCGTGATAATTATGCGAGAAAACTAAAATATTCGGTTCTATCTCCAGACAAATAAAAACATCGTAACTCGTCAGGAAAAAATGCTAGAATCAAACTTATTAAATGAAATATAATAAAGAAATTAAGTTACTCAAGGATATTCTTAAAATTTAATTTTATCGTGATATTTATGCGAGAAAACTAAAATATTCGTTTATAGTTCCAGAAACATAAAAACATCGTTACTCGTCAGGAAAAAATGCTAGAATCAAACTTATTAATTGAAATCTAATAAACAAATTTAGTTACTCAGGGATATTCTTAAAATTTAATTTTATCGTGATATTTATGCGAGAAAACTAAAATATTCGTTTCTAGCTCCAGACAATTTAAAATATCGTAACTCGTCAGGAAAAAATGCTAGAATCAAACTTATTAAATGAAATATAATAAATAAATTAAGTTACTCAGGGATATTCTTAAAATTTAATTTTATCGTGATATTATGCGAGAAAACTAAAATATTCGTTTCTAGCTCCAGACAGATTAAAACATCGTAACTCGACAGGAAAAAATGCTAGAATCAAACTTATTAAATGAAATATAATAAACAAATTAAGTTACTCAGGGATATTCTTACAATTTAATTTTATCGTGATATTTATGCGAGAAAACTAAAATATTCGTTTCTAGCTCCAGACAATTTAAAACATCGTAACTCGACAGGAAAAAATGCTAGAATCAAACTTATTAAATGAAATATAATAAACAAATTAAGTTACTCAGGGATATTCTTAAAATTTAATTTTATCGTGATATTTATGCGAGAAAACTATAATATTCGTTTCTATCTCCAGACAAATAAAAACATTGTAACTCGTCAGGAAAAAATGCTAGAATCAAACTTATTAAATGAAATATAATAAACAAATTAAGTTACTCAGGGATATTCTTAAAATTAAATTTTATCGTGATATTTATGCGAGAAAACTAAAATATTCGTTTCTAGTTCCAGAAACATAAAAACATCGTAACTCGTCAGGAAAAAATGCTAGAAACAAACTTATTAAATAAAATCTAATAAACTAATTTAGTTACTCAGGGATATTCTTAAAATTTAATTTTATCGTGATATTTATGCGAGAAATCTAAAATATTCGTATCTAGTTCCAGAAACATAAAAACATCGTTACTCGTCAGGAAAAAATGCTAGAAACTAACTTATTCAATAAAATCTAATAAACAAATTTAGTTACTCAGGGATATTTTTAAAATTTAATTTTATCGTGATATTTATGCGAAAAAAGTAAAATATTCGTTTCTAGTTCCAGACAAATAAAAACATCGTAACTCGTCAGGAGAAAATGCTAGAATGAAACTTATTAAATGAAATATAATAAACAAATTAAGTTACTCAGGGATATTCTTACAATTTAATTTTATCGTGATATTTATGCGAGAAAACTAAAATATTCGTTTCTATCTCCAGACAAATAAAAACATCGTAACTCGTCAGGAAAAAATGCTAGAATCAAACTTATTAAATGAAATATAATAAACAAATTTAGTTACTCAGGGATATTTTTAAAATTTAATTTTATCGTGATATTTATGCGAGAAAACTAAAATATTCGTTTCTAGTTATGACAAATAGAAACATCGTAACTCCTCAGGAAAAAATTCTAGAATCAAACTTATTAAATAAAATCAAATAAACAAATTAAGTTACTCAGGGATATTCTTAAAATTTAATTTTATCGTGATATTTATGCGTGAAAACTAAAATATTCGTTTCTATCTCCAGACAAATAAAAACATCGTAACTCGTCAGGATAAAATGCTAGAATCAAACTTATTAAATGAAATATAATAAGCAAATAAAGTTACTCAGGGATATTCCTACAATCTAATTTTATCGTGATATTTATACGAGAAAACTAAAATATTCGTTTCTAGCTCCAGAAAAATAAAAACATCGTAACTCGTCAGGAAAAAATGCTAGAATCAAATTTATTAAATGAAATATAATAGACAAATTAAGTTACTCAGGGATATTCTTACAATTTAATTTTATCGTGATATTTATGCGAGAAAACTAAATATTCGTTTCTAGCTCCAGAAAAATAAAAACATCGTTACTCCTCAGGAAAAAATTCTAGAATCAAACTTATTAAAAAAATCTAATAAACAAATAAAGTTACTCAGGGATATTCTTGAAATTTAATTTTATCGTGATATTTATGCGAGAAAACTAAAATATTCGTTTCTAGCTCCAGACAATTTAAAACACCGTAACTCGAAAGGAAAAAATGCTAGATTCAAACTTAATAAATGAAATATAATAAACAAATTAAGTTACTCAGGGATATTCTTAAAATTTAATTTTATCGTGATATTTATGCGAGAAAACTAAAATATTCGTTTCTATCTCCAGACAAATAAAAACATCGTAACTCGTCAGGATAAAATGCTAGAATCAAACTTATTAAATGAAATATAATAAACAAATAAAGTTACTCAGGGATATTCCTACAATTTAATTTTATCGTGATATTTATGCGAGAAAACTAAAATATTCGTTTCTAGCTCCATACAATTTAAAACATCATAACTCTACAGGAAAAAATGCTAGAAACAAACTTATTAAATGAAATATAATAAACAAATTAAGTTATTCAGGGATATTCTTAAAATTTAATTTTATCGTGATATTTATGCGAGAAAACTAAAATATTCGTTTCTAGTTCCAGAAACATAAAAACATCGTTACTCGTCAGTAAAACATGCTAGAAACAAATTTATTAAATAAAATCTAATAAACAAATTTAGTTACTCAGGGATATTCTTAAAATTTAATTTTATTGTGATATTTATGCGAGAAAACTAAAATATTCGTTTCAATCTCCAGACAAATAAAAACATCGTAACTCGTCAGGAAAAAATGCTAGAATCAAACTTATTAAATGAAATATAATAAACAAATTAAGTTACTCAGGGATATTCTTACAATTTAATTTTATCGTGATATTTATGCGAGAAAACTAAAATATTCGTTTCTAGCTCCATACAACTTAAAACATCATAACTCGACAGGAAAAAATGCTAGAATCAAACTTATTAAATGAAATATAATAAACAAATTAAGTTACTCAGGGATATTCTTAAAATTAAATTTTATCGTGATATTTATGCGAGAAAACTAAAATATTCGTTTCTAACTCCAGAAACATAAAAACATCGTTACTCGTCAGGAAAAAATGCTAGAATCAAACTTATTAAATGAAATCTAATAAACAAATTTAGTTACTCAGGGATATTCTTAAAATTTAATTTTATCGTGATATTTATGCGAGAAAACTAAAATATTCGTTTCTATCTCCAGACAAATAAAAACATCGTAACTCGTCAGGAAAAAATGCTAGAATCAAACTTATTAAATGAAATATAATAAACAAATTAAGTTACTCAGGGATATTCTTAAAATTTAATTTTATCGTGATATTTATGCGAGAAAACTAAAATATTCGTTTCTAGTTCCAGAAACATAAAAACATCGTTACTCGTCCGGAAAAAATGCTAGAATCAAACTTATTAAATGAAATCTAATAAACAAATTTAGTTACTCAGGGATATTCTTAAAATTTAATTTTATCGTGATATTTATGCGAGAAAACTAAAATATTCGTTTCTAGCTCCAGACAATTTAAAACATCGAAACTCGACAGGAATAAATGCTAGAATCAAACTTATTAAATAAAATATAATAAACAAATTAAGTTACTCAGGGATATTCTTACAATTTAATTTTATCGTGATATTTATGCGAGAAAACTAAAATATTCGTTTCTAGCTCCATACAACTTAAAACATCATAACTCGACAGGAAAAAATGCTAGAATCAAACTTATTAAATGAAATATAATAAACAAATTAAGTTACTCAGGGATATTCTTAAAATTAAATTTTATCGTGATATTTATGCGAGAAAACTAAAATATTCGTTTCTAATTCCAGAAACATAAAAACATCGTTACTCGTCAGGAAAAAATGCTAGAATCAAACTTATTAAATGAAATCTAATAAACAAATTTAGTTACTCAGGGATATTCTTAAAATTTAATTTTATCGTGATATTTATGCGAGAAAACTAAAATATTCGTTTCTATCTCCAGACAAATAAAAACATCGTAACTCGTCAGGAAAAAATGCTAGAATCAAACTTATTAAATGAAATATAATAAGCAAATAAAGTTACTCAGGGATATTCCTACAATCTAATTTTATCGTGATATTTATGCGAGAAAACTAAAATATTCGTTTCTAGCTCCAGAAAAATAAAAACATCGTAACTCGTCAGGAAAAAATGCTAGAATCAAATTTATTAAATGAAATATAATAGACAAATTAAGTTACTCAGGGATATTCTTACAATTTAATTTTATCGTGATATTTATGCGAGAAAACTAAATATTCGTTTCTAGCTCCAGAAAAATAAAAACATCGTTACTCCTCAGGAAAAAATTCTAGAATCAAACTTATTAAAAAAATCTAATAAGCAAATAAAGTTACTCAGGGATATTCTTAAAATTTAATTTTATCGTGATATTTATGCGAGAAAACTAAAATATTCGTTTCTAGCTCCAGACAATTTAAAACACCGTAACTCGAAAGGAAAAAATGCTAGATTCAAACTTAATAAATGAAATATAATAAACAAATTAAGTTACTCAGGGATATTCTTACAATTTAATTTTATCGTGATATTTATGCGAGAAAACTAAAATATTCGTTTCTATCTCCAGACAAATAAAAACATCGTAACTCGTCAGGATAAAATGCTAGAATCAAACTTATTAAATGAAATATAATAAACAAATAAAGTTACTCAGGGATATTCCTACAATTTAATTTTATCGTGATATTTATGCGAGAAAACTAAAATATTCGTTTCTAGCTCCATACAATTTAAAACATCATAACTCTACAGGAAAAAATGCTAGAAACAAACTTATTAAATGAAATATAATAAACAAATTAAGTTATTCAGGGATATTCTTAAAATTTAATTTTATCGTGATATTTATGCGAGAAAACTAAAATATTCGTTTCTAGTTCCAGAAACATAAAAACATCGTTACTCGTCAGTAAAACATGCTAGAAACAAATTTATTAAATAAAATCTAATAAACAAATTTAGTTACTCAGGGATATTCTTAAAATTTAATTTTATTGTGATATTTATGCGAGAAAACTAAAATATTCGTTTCAATCTCCAGACAAATAAAAACATCGTAACTCGTCAGGAAAAAATGCTAGAATCAAACTTATTAAATGAAATATAATAAACAAATTAAGTTACTCAGGGATATTCTTACAATTTAATTTTATCGTGATATTTATGCGAGAAAACTAAAATATTCGTTTCTAGCTCCATACAACTTAAAACATCATAACTCGACAGGAAAAAATGCTAGAATCAAACTTATTAAATGAAATATAATAAACAAATTAAGTTACTCAGGGATATTCTTAAAATTAAATTTTATCGTGATATTTATGCGAGAAAACTAAAATATTCGTTTCTAATTCCAGAAACATAAAAACATCGTAACTCGTCAGGAAAAAATGCTAGAATCAAACTTATTAAATGAAATCTAATAAACAAATTTAGTTACTCAGGGATATTCTTAAAATTTAATTTTATCGTGATATTTATGCGAGAAAACTAAAATATTCGTTTCTATCTCCAGACAAATAAAAACATCGTAACTCGTCAGGAAAAAATGCTAGAATCAAACTTATTAAATGAAATATAATAAACAAATTAAGTTACTCAGGGATATTCTTAAAATTTAATTTTATCGTGATATTTATGCGAGAAAACTAAAATATTCGTTTCTAGTTCCAGAAACATAAAAACATCGTTACTCGTCCGGAAAAAATGCTAGAATCAAACTTATTAAATGAAATCTAATAAACAAATTTAGTTACTCAGGGATATTCTTAAAATTTAATTTTATCGTGATATTTATGCGAGAAAACTAAAATATTCGTTTCTAGCTCCAGACAATTTAAAACATCGAAACTCGACAGGAATAAATGCTAGAATCAAACTTATTAAATAAAATATAATAAACAAATTAAGTTACTCAGGGATATTCTTAAAATTTAATTTTATCGTGATATTTATGCGAGAAAACTAAAATATTCGTTTCTAGTTCCAGAAACAAAAAAACATCGTTACTCGTCAGTAAAAAATGCTAGAAACAAACTTATTCAATAAAATCTAATAAACAAATTTAGTTTCTCAGGGATATTCTTAAAATTTAATTTTATCGTGTTATTTATGCGAGAAAACTAAAATATTCGTTTCTATCTCCAAACAAATAAAAACGTCGTAACTCGTCAGGATAAAATGCTAGAATCAAACTTATTAAATGAAATATAATAAACAAATTAAGTTACTCAGGGATATTCTTAAAATTAAATTTTATCGTGATATTTATGCGAGAAAACTAAAATAATCGTTTCTAGGTCCAGACAATTTAAAACATCGTAACTCGACAGGAAAAAATGCTAGAATCAAACTTATTAAATGAAATATAATAAACAAATTAAGTTACTCAGTGGTATTCTTACAATTTAATTTTATCGTGATATTTATGCGAGAAAACTAAAATATTCGTCTCTAGCTCTCCAGACAAATGAAAACATCTTTACTCCTCAGGAAAAATTCTAGAATCAAACTTAATAAAAAAATTTAATAAACAAATAAAGTTACTCAGGGATATTCTTAAAATTTAATTTTATCGTGATATTTATGCGAGAAAACTAAAATATTCGTTTCTAGTTCCAGACAAATAAAAACATCTTAACTCGTCAGGAAAAAATGCTAGAAACAAACTTATTAAATAAAATCTAATAAACAAATTTAGTTGCTCAGGGATATTCTTAAAATTTAATTTTATCATGATATTTATGCGAGAAAACTAAAATATTCGTTTCTAGTTATGACAAATAAAAACATCGTAACTCGTCAGGAAAAAATGCTAGAAACAAACTTATTAAATAAAATCTAATAAACAAATTTAGTTACTCAGGGATATTCCTACAATTTAATTTTATCGAGATATTTATGCGAGAAAACTAAAATATTCGTTTCTAGTTCCAGACAATTTAAAACGTCGTAACTCGACAGCAAAAAATGCTTGAATCAAACTTATTAAATGAAATCTAATAAACAAATTAAGTTACTCAGGGGTATTCTTACAATTTAATTTTATAGTGATATTTATGCGAGAAAACTAAAATATTCGTTTGTAGCTCCAGACAATTTAAACATCGTTACTCCTCAGGAAAAAATTATAGAATCAAACTTATTAAATAAAATCAAATAAACAAATTAAGTTACTCAGGGATATTCTTAAAATTTAATTTTATCGTGATATTTATGCGAGAAAACTAAAATATTCGTTTCTAGATCCAGAAACATAAAAACATCGTTACTCGTCAGGAAAAAATGCTAGAAACAAACTTATTAAATAAAATCTAATAAACAAATTTAGTTACTCAGGGATATTCTTAAAATTTAATTTTATCGTGATATTTATGCGAGAAAACTAAAATATTCGTTTCTATCTCCAGACAAATAAAAACATCGTAACTCCTCAGGAAAAAATGCTAGAATGAAACTTATTAAATATAATCTAATAAACAAATTTAGTTACTCAGGGATATTCTTAAAATTTAATTTTATCGTGATATTTATGCGAGAAAACTAAAATATTCGTTTCTATCTCCCGACAAATAAAAACATTGTAACTCGTCAGGAAAAAATGCTAGAATCAAACTTATTAAATAAAATATAATAAACAAATTAAGTTACTCAGGGATATTCTTAATATTTAATTTTATCGTGATATTTATGCGAGAAAACTAAAATATTCGTTTCTAGTTCCAGAAACATAAAAACATCGTAACACATCAGGAAAAAATGCTAGAAACAAACTTATTAAATAAAATCTAATAAACAAATTTAGTTACTCAGGGATATTCTTAAAATTTAATTTTATCGTGATATTTATGCGAGAAAACTAAAATATTCGTTTCTATCTCCAGAGAAATAAAAACATCGTAACTCGTCAGGAAAAAATGCTAGAATCAAACTTATTAAATAAAATCTAATAAACAAATTTAGTTACTCAGGGATATTCTTAAAATTTAATTTTATCGTGATATTTATGCGAGAAAACTAAAATATTCGTTTCTATCTCCAGACAAATAAAAACATCGTAACTCCTCAGGAAAAAATGCTAGAATGAAACTTATTAAATATAATCTAATAAACAAATTTAGTTACTCAGGGATATTCTTAAAATTTAATTTTATCGTGATATTTATGCGAGAAAACTAAAATATTCGTTTCTATCTCCCGACAAATAAAAACATTGTAACTCGTCAGGAAAAAATGCTAGAATCAAACTTATTAAATGAAATATAATAAACAAATTAAGTTACTCAGGGATATTCTTAAAATTTAATTTTATCGTGATATTTATGCGAGAAAACTAAAATATTCGTTTCTTGTTCCAGAAACATAAAAACATCGTTACTCGTCAGGAAAAAATGCTAGAAACAAACTTATTAAATAAAATCTGATAAACAAATTTTGTTACTCAGGGATATTCTTAAAATTTAATTTTATCGTGATATTTATGCGTGAAAACTAAAATATTCGTTTCTATCTCCAGACAAATAAAAACATCGTAACTCGTCAGGATAAAATGCTAGAATCAAACTTTTAAAATGAAATATAATAAACAAATAAAGTTGCTCATGGATATTCCTACAATTTAATTTTATCGTGATATTTATGCGAGAAAACTAAAATATTCGTTTCTAGGTCCAGACAATTTAAAACATCGTAACTCGACAGGAAAAAATGCTAGAATCAAACTTATTAAATGAAATATACTAAACAAATTAAGTTACTCAGGGGTATTCTTACAATTTAATTTTATCGTAATATTTATGCGAGAAAACTAAAATATTCGTCTCTAGCTCCAGACAAATGAAAACATCGTTACTCCTCAGGAAAAAATTCTAGAATCAAACTTATTAAAAAAATCTAATAAACAAATAAAGTTACTCAGGGATATTCTTAAAATTTAATTTTATCGTGATATTTATGCGAGAAAACTAAAATATTCGTTGCTAGTTCCAGACAAATAAAAACATCGTAACTCGTTAGGAAAAAATGCTAGAAACAAACTTATTAAACAAAATCTAATAAACAAATTTAGTTACTCAGGGATATTCTTAAAATTTAATTTTATCGTGATATTTATGCGAGAAAACTAAAATATTCGTTTCTAATTATGACAAATAAAAACATCGTAACTCGTCAGGAAAAAATGCTAGAATCAATCTTATTAAATAAAATCTAATAAACAAATTTAGTTACTCAGGGATATTCCTACAATTTAATTTTAACGAGATATTTATGCGAGAAAACTAAAATATTCGTTTCTAGTTCCAGACAATTTAAAATATCGTAACTCGACAAAAAAAATTCTAGAATCAAACTTATTAAATGAAATATAATAAACAAATTAAGTTACTCAGGGATATTCTTAAAATTTAATTTTATCGTGATATTTATGCGAGAAAACTAAAATATTCGTTTCTTGTTCCAGAAACATAAAAACATCGTTACTCGTCAGGAAAAAATGCTAGAAACAAACTTATTAAATAAAATCTGATAAACAAATTTTGTTACTCAGGGATATTCTTAAAATTTAATTTTATCGTGATATTTATGCGTGAAAACTAAAATATTCGTTTCTATCTCCAGACAAATAAAAACATCGTAACTCGTCAGGATAAAATGCTAGAATCAAACTTATTAAATGAAATATAATAAACAAATAAAGTTGCTCATGGATATTCCTACAATTTAATTTTATCGTGATATTTATGCGAGAAAACTAAAATATTCGTTTCTAGGTCCAGACAATTTAAAACATCGTAACTCGACAGGAAAAAATGCTAGAATCAAACTTATTAAATGAAATATACTAACCAAATTAAGTTACTCAGGGGTATTCTTACAATTTAATTTTATCGTAATATTTATGCGAGAAAACTAAAATATTCGTCTCTAGCTCCAGACAAATGAAAACATCGTTACTCCTCAGGAAAAAATTCTAGAATCAAACTTATTAAAAAAATCTAATAAACAAATAAAGTTACTCAGGGATATTCTTAAAATTTAATTTTATCGTGATATTTATGCGAGAAAACTAAAATATTCGTTTCTAGTTCCAGACAAATAAAAACATCGTAACTCGTCAGGATAAAATGCTAGAATCAAACTTATTAAATGAAATATAATAAACAAATAAAGTTGCTCATGGATATTCCTACAATTTAATTTTATCGTGATATTTATGCGAGAAAACTAAAATATTCGTTTCTAGGTCCAGACAATTTAAAACATCGTAACTCGACAGGAAAAAATGCTAGAATCAAACTTATTAAATGAAATATACTAACCAAATTAAGTTACTCAGGGGTATTCTTACAATTTAATTTTATCGTAATATTTATGCGAGAAAACTAAAATATTCGGCTCTAGCTCCAGACAAATGAAAACATCGTTACTCCTCAGGAAAAAATTCTAGAATCAAACTTATTAAAAAAATCTAATAAACAAATAAAGTTACTCAGGGATATTCTTAAAATTTAATTTTATCGTGATATTTATGCGAGAAAACTAAAATATTCGTTTCTATTTCCAGACAATTTAAAACATCGTAACTCGACAGGAAAAAATGCTAGAATCAAAATTATTAAATGAAATATAATAAACAAATTAAGTTACTCAGGGGTATTCTTACACTTTAATTTTATCGTGATATTTATTTGAGAAAACTAAAATATTAGTTTCTAGCTCCAGACAAATAAAAACATCGTTACTCCTCAGGACAAAATTATAGAATCAAACTTATTAAATAAAACCAAATAAACAAATTAAGTTACTCAGGGATATTCTTAAAATTTAATATTATCATGTTATTTATGCGAGAAAACTAAAATATTCGTTTCTATCTCCCGACAAATAAAAACATTGTAACTCGTCAGGAAAAAATACTAGAATCAAACTTATTAAATGAAATATAATAAACAAATTAAGTTACTCAGGGATATTCTTAAAATTTAATTTTATCGTGATATTTATGCGAGAAAACTAAAATATTCGTTTCTAGTTCCAGAAACATAAAAACATCGTTACTCGTCAGGAAAAAATGCTAGAAACAAATTTATTAAATAAAATCTAATAAACAAATTTAGTTACTCAGGGATATTCTTAAAATTAAATTTTATTGTGATATTTATGCGAGAAAACTAAAATATTCGTTTCTATCTCCAGACAAATAAAAACATAGTATCTCGTCAGGAAAAAATGCTAGAATCAAACTTATTAAATGAAATATAATAAACAAATTAAGTTACTCAGGGATATTCTTAAAATTTAATTTTATCGTGATATTTATGCGAGAAAACTAAAATATTCGTTTCTATCTCCAGACAAATAAAAACATCGTAACTCGTCAGGAAAAAATGCTAGAATCAAACCTATTAAATGAAATATAATAAACAAATTAAGTTACTCAGGGATATTCTTAATATTTAATTTTATCGTGATATTTATGCGAGAAAACTAAAATATTCGTTTCTAGTTCCAGAAACATAAAAACATCGTTACTCGTCAGGAAAAAATGCTAGAAACAAATTTATTAAATGAAATATAATAAACAAATTAAGTTACTCAGGGATATTTTTAAAATTTAATTTTATCGTGATATTTATGCGAGAAAACTAAAATATTCGTTTCTAGTTCCAGAAACATAAAAACATCGTTACTCGTCAGGAAAAAATGCTAGAAACAAACTTATTCAATAAAATCTAATAAACAAATTTAGTTACTCAGGGATATTTTTAAAATTTAATTTTATCGTGATATTTATGCGAGAAAAGTAAAATATTCGTTTCTAGTTCCAGAAACATAAAAACATCGTTACTCGTCAGGAAAAAATGCTAGAAACAAACTTATTCAATAAAATCTAATAAACAAATTTAGTTACTCAGGGATATTTTTAAAATTTAATTTTATCGTGATATTTATGCGAGAAAACTAAAATATTCGTTTCTATCTCCAGACAATTTAAAACATCGTAACTCGACAGGAAAAAATGCTAGAATCAAACTTATTAAAAGAAATATAATAAACAAATTAAGTTACTCATTGATATTCTTAAAATTTAATTTTATCGTGATATTTATGCGAGAAAACTAAAATATTCGTTTCTAGCTCCAGACAAATAAAAACATCGTAACTCGTCAGGAAAAAATGCTAGAATCAAACTTATTAAATGAAATATAATAAACAAATTTAGTTACCCAGGGATATTTTTAAAATTTAATTTTATCCTGATATTTATGCGAGAAAACTAAAATATTTGTTTCTAGTTATGTCAAATAAAAACATCGTAACTCCTCAGGAAAAAATTCTAGAAGCAAACTTATTAAATAAAATCAAATAAACAAATTAAGTTACTCAGGGATATTCTGAAAATTTAATTTTATCGTGATATTTATGCGTGAAAACTAAAATATTCGTTTCTATCTCCAGACAAATAAAAACATCGTAACTCGTCAGGATAAAATGCTAGAATCAAACTTATTAAATGAAATATAATAAACAAATTAAGTTACTCAGGGATATTCTTAAAATTTAATTTTATCGTGATATTTATGCGAGAAAACTAAAATATTCGTTTATAGTTCCAGAAACATAAAAACATCGTTACTCTTCAGGAAAAAATGCTAGAATCAAACTTATTAATTGAAATCTAATAAACAAATTTAGTTACTCAGGGATATTCTTAAAATTTAATTTTATCGTGATAATTATGCGAGAAAACTAAAATATTCGTTTCTATCTCCAGACAAATAAAAACATCGTAACTCGTCAGGAAAAAATGCTAGAAACAAACTTGTTAAATAAAATCTAATAAACAAATTTAGTTACTCAGGGATATTCTTACTATTTAATTTTATCGGGATATTTATGCGAGAAAACTAAAATATTCGTTTCTAGCTCCAGACAATTTAAAACATCGTAACTCGACAAAAAAAAATGCTAGAATCAAACTTATTAAATGAAATATAATAAACAAATTAAGTTACTCAGGGATATTCTTAAAATTTAATTTTATCGTGATATTATGCGAGAAAACTAAAATATTCGTTTCTAGCTCCAGACAGATTAAAACATCGTAACTCGACAGGAAAAAATGCTAGAATCAAACTTATTAAATGAAATATAATAAACAAATTAAGATACTCAGGGATATTCTTACAATTTAATTTTATCTTGATATTTATGCGTGAGAACTAAAATATTCGTTTCTATCTCCAGACAAATAAAAACATCGTAACTCGTTAGGATAAAATGCTAGAATCAAACTTATTAAATGAAATATAATAAACAAATTAAGTTACTCAGGGATATTCTTAAAATTTAATTTTATCCTGATATTTATGCGAGAAAACCAAAATAATCGTTTCTAGTTATGACAAATAAAAACATCGTAACTCCTCAGGAAAATATTCTAGAATCAAACTTATTAAATAAAATCAAATAAACAAATTAAGTTACTCAGGGATATTCTTAAAATTTAATTTTATCGTGATATTTATGCGAGAAAACTAAAATATTCGTTTCTAGTTCCAGAAACATAAAAACATCGTTACTCGTCAGGAAAAAATGCTAGAATGAAACTTATTTAATAAAATCTAATAAACAAATTTAGTTACTCAGGGATATTCTTAAAATTTAATTTTATCGTGATATTTATGCGAGAAAACTAAAATATTCGTTTCTATCTCCAGACAAATAAAAACATCGTAACTCGTCAGGAAAAAATGCTAGAATCAAACTTATTAAATTAAATATAATAAACAAATTTAGTTACTCAGGGATAATTTTAAAATTTAATTTTATCGTGATATTTATGCGAGAAAACTAAAATATTCGTTTCTAGTTATGACAAATAAAAACATCGTAACTCCTCAGGAAAAAATTCTAGAATCAAACTTATTAAATAAAATCAAATAAACAAATTAAGTTACTCAGGGATATTCCTACAATTTAATTTTATCGGGATATTTATGCGAGAAAACTAAAATATTCGTTTCTAGCTCCAGACAATTTAAAACATCGTAACTCGACAGGAAAAAATGCTAGAATCAAACTTATTAAATGAAATATAATAAACAAATTAAGTTACTCAGGGATATTCTTAAAATTTAATTTTATCGTGATATTATGCGAGAAAACTAAACTATTCGTTTCTAGCTCCAGACAAATTAAAACATCGTAACTCGACAGGAAAAAATGCTAGAATCAAACTTATTAAATGAAATATAATAAACAAATTTAGTTACTCAGGGATATTCTTACAATTTAATTTTATCGGGATATTTTTGCGAGAAAACTAAAATATTCGTTTCTAGCTCCAGACAATTTAAAACATCGCAACTCGACAGGAAAAAATGCTAGAATCAAACTTATTAAATGAAATATAATAAACAAATTAAGTTACTCAGGGATATTCTTAAAATTTAATTTTATCGTGATATTATGCGAGAAAACTAAAATATTCGTTTCTAGCTCCAGACAAATTAAAACATCGTAACTCGACAGGAAAAAATGCTAGAATCAAACTTATTAAATGAAATATAATAAACAAATTAAGTTACTCAGGGATATTCTTACAATTTAATTTTATCGGGATATTTATGCGAGAAAACTAAAATATTCGTTTCTAGCTCCAGACAATTTAAAACATCGTAACTCGACAGGAAAAAATGCTAGAATCAAACTTATTAAATGAAATATAATAAACAAATTAAGTTACTCAGGGATATTCTTAAAATTTAATTTTATCGTGATATTATGCGAGAAAACTAAAATATTCGTTTCTAGCTCCAGACAGATTAAAACATCGTAACTCGACAGGAAAAAATGCTAGAATCAAACTTATTAAATGAAATATAATAAACAAATTAAGATACTCAGGGATATTCTTACAATTTAATTTTATCGTGATATTTATGCGTGAGAACTAAAATATTCGTTTCTATCTCCAGACAAATAAAAACATCGTAACTCGTCAGGATAAAATGCTAGAATCAAACTTATTAAATGAAATATAATAAACAAATTAAGTTACTCAGGGATATTCTTAAAATTTAATTTTATCCTGATATTTATGCGAGAAAACCAAAATATTCGTTTCTAGTTATGACAAATAAAAACATCGTAACTCCTCAGGAAAAAATTCTAGAATCAAACTTATTAAATAAAATCAAATAAACAAATTAAGTTACTCAGGGATATTCTTAAAATTTAATTTTATCGTGATATTTATGCGAGAAAACTAAAATATTCGTTTCTAGATCCAGACAATTTAAAACATCGTAACTCGACAGGAAAAAATGCTAGAATCAAACTTATTAAATGAAATATAATAAACAAATTAAGTTACTCAGGGATATTCTTAAAATTAAATTTTATCGTGATATTTATGCGAGAAAACTAAAATATTCGTTTCTAGTTCCAGAAACATAAAAACATCGTTACTCGTCAGGAAAAAATGCTAGAATGAAACTTATTAAATAAAATCTAATAAACAAATTTAGTTACTCAGGGATATTCTTAAAATTTAATTTTATCGTGATATTTATGCGAGAAAACTAAAATATTCGTTTCTAGTTCCAGAAACATAAAAACATCGTTACTCGTCAGGAAAAAATGCTAGAAACTAACTTATTCAATAAAATCTAATAAACAAATTTAGTTACTCAGGGATATTTTTAAAATTTAATTTTATCGTGATATTTATGCGAGAAAAGTAAAATATTCGTTTCTAGTTCCAGACAAATAAAAACATCGTAACTCGTCAGGAGAAAATGCTAGAATGAAACTTATTAAATGAAATATAATAAATAAATTAAGTTACTCAGGGATATTCTTACAATTTAATTTTATCGTGATATTTATGCGAGAAAACTAAAATATTCGTTTCTAGCTCCAGACAATTTAAAACATCGTAACTCGACAGGAAAAAATGCTAGAATCAAACTTATTAAATGAAATATAATAAACAAATTAAGTTACTCAGGGATATTCTTAAAATTTAATTTTATCGTGATATTATGCGAGAAAACTAAACTATTCGTTTCTAGCTCCAGACAAATTAAAACATCGTAACTCGACAGGAAAAAATGCTAGAATCAAACTTATTAAATGAAATATAATAAACAAATTTAGTTACTCAGGGATATTCTTACAATTTAATTTTATCGGGATATTTTTGCGAGAAAACTAAAATATTCGTTTCTAGCTCCAGACAATTTAAAACATCGCAACTCGACAGGAAAAAATGCTAGAATCAAACTTATTAAATGAAATATAATAAACAAATTAAGTTACTCAGGGATATTCTTAAAATTTAATTTTATCGTGATATTATGCGAGAAAACTAAAATATTCGTTTCTAGCTCCAGACAAATTAAAACATCGTAACTCGACAGGAAAAAATGCTAGAATCAAACTTATTAAATGAAATATAATAAACAAATTAAGTTACTCAGGGATATTCTTAAAATTTAATTTTATCGGGATATTTATGCGAGAAAACTAAAATATTCGTTTCTAGCTCCAGACAATTTAAAACATCGTAACTCGACAGGAAAAAATGCTAGAATCAAACTTATTAAATGAAATATAATAAACAAATTAAGTTACTCAGGGATATTCTTAAAATTTAATTTTATCGTGATATTATGCGAGAAAACTAAAATATTCGTTTCTAGCTCCAGACAGATTAAAACATCGTAACTCGACAGGAAAAAATGCTAGAATCAAACTTATTAAATGAAATATAATAAACAAATTAAGATACTCAGGGATATTCTTACAATTTAATTTTATCGTGATATTTATGCGTGAGAACTAAAATATTCGTTTCTATCTCCAGACAAATAAAAACATCGTAACTCGTCAGGATAAAATGCTAGAATCAAACTTATTAAATGAAATATAATAAACAAATTAAGTTACTCAGGGATATTCTTAAAATTTAATTTTATCCTGATATTTATGCGAGAAAACCAAAATATTCGTTTCTAGTTATGACAAATAAAAACATCGTTACTCCTCAGGAAAAAATTCTAGAATCAAACTTATTAAATAAAATCAAATAAACAAATTAAGTTACTCAGGGATATTCTTAAAATTTAATTTTATCGTGATATTTATGCGAGAAAACTAAAATATTCGTTTCTAGATCCAGACAATTTAAAACATCGTAACTCGACAGGAAAAAATGCTAGATTCAAACTTATTAAATGAAATATAATAAACAAATTAAGTTACTCAGGGATATTCTTAAAATTAAATTTTATCGTGATATTTATGCGAGAAAACTAAAATATTCGTTTCTAGTTCCAGAAACATAAAAACATCGTAACTCGTCAGGAAAAAATGCTAGAATGAAACTTATTAAATAAAATCTAATAAACAAATTTAGTTACTCAGGGATATTCTTAAAATTTAATTTTATCGTGATATTTATGCGAGAAAACTAAAATATTCGTTTCTAGTTCCAGAAACATAAAAACATCGTTACTCGTCAGGAAAAAATGCTAGAAACTAACTTATTCAATAAAATCTAATAAACAAATTTAGTTACTCAGGGATATTTTTAAAATTTAATTTTATCGTGATATTTATGCGAGAAAAGTAAAATATTCGTTTCTAGTTCCAGACAAATAAAAACATCGTAACTCGTCAGGAGAAAATGCTAGAATGAAACTTATTAAATGAAATATAATAAATAAATTAAGTTACTCAGGGATATTCTTACAATTTAATTTTATCGTAATATTTATGCGAGAAAACTAAAATATTCGTTTCTAGCTCCAGACAATTTAAAACATCGTAACTCGACAGGAAAAAATGCTAGAATCAAACTTATTAAATGAAATATAATAAAGAAATTAAGTTACTCAGGGATATTCTTAAAATTTAATTTTATCGTGATATTTATGCGAGAAAACTAAAATATTCGTTTCTAGTTATGACAAATAAAAACATCGTAACTCCTCAGGAAAAAATTCTAGAATCAAACTTATTAAATAAAATCAAATAAACAAATTAAGTTACTCAGGGATATTCCTACAATTTAATTTTATCGGGATATTTATGCGAGAAAACTAAAATATTCGTTTCTAGCTCCAGACAATTTAAAACATCGTAACTCGTCAGGAAAAAATGCTAGAATCAAACTTATTAAATGAAATATAATAAACAAATTAAGTTACTCAGGGGTATTCTTAAAATTTAATTTTATCGTGATATTATGCGAGAAAACTAAACTATTCGTTTCTAGCTCCAGACAAATTAAAACATCGTAACTCGACAGGAAAAAATGCTAGAATCAAACTTATTAAATGAAATATAATAAACAAATTTAGTTACTCAGGGATATTCTTACAATTTAATTTTATCGGGATATTTTTGCGAGAAAACTAAAATATTCGTTTCTAGCTCCAGACAATTTAAAACATCGTAACTCGACAGGAAAAAATGCTAGAATCAAACTTATTAAATGAAATATAATAAACAAATTAAGTTACTCAGGGATATTATTAAAATTTAATTTTATCGTGATATTATGCGAGAAAACTAAAATATTCGTTTCTAGCTCCAGACAAATTAAAACATCGTAACTCGACAGGAAAAAATGCTAGAATCAAACTTATTAAATGAAATATAATAAACAAATTAAGTTACTCAGGGATATTCTTACAATTTAATTTTATCGTGATATTTATGCGAGAAAACTAAAATATTCGTTTCTAGCTCCAGACAATTTAAAACATCGTAACTCGACAGGAAAAAATGCTAGAATCAAACTTATTAAATGAAATATAATAAACAAATTAAGTTACTCAGGGATATTCTTAAAATTTAATTTTATCGTGATATTTATGCGAGAAAACTAAAATATTCGTTTCTATCTCCAGACAAATAAAAACATCGTAACTCGTCAGGAAAAAATGCTAGAATCAAACTTATTAAATGAAATATAATAAACAAATTAAGTTACTCAGGGATATTCTTAAAATTAAATTTTATCGTGATATTTATGCGTGAAAACTAAAATATTCGTTTCTAGTTCCAGAAACATAAAAACATCGTAACTCGTCAGGAAAAAATGCTAGAATGAAACTTATTAAATAAAATCTAATAAACAAATTTAGTAACTCAGGCACATTCTTAAAATTTAATTTTATCGTGATATTTATGCGAGAAAACTAAAATATTCGTTTCTAGTTCCAGAAACATAAAAACATCGTTACTCGTCAGGAAAAAATGCTAGAAACAAACTTATTCAATAAAATCTAATAAACAAATTTAGTTACTCAGGGATATTTTTAAAATTTAATTTTATCGTGATATTTATGCGAAAAAAGTAAAATATTCGTTTCTAGTTCCAGACAAATAAAAACATCGTAACTCTTCAGGAGAAAATGCTAGAATGAAACTTATTAAATAAAATATAATAAACAAATTAAGTTACTCAGGGATATTCTTACAATTTAATTTTATCGTGATATTTATGCGAGAAAACTAAAATATTCGTTTCTAGCTCCAGACAATTTAAAACATCTTAACTCGTCAGGAAAAAATGCCAGAATCAAACTTATTAAATGAAATATAATAAAGACATTAAGTTACTCAGGGAAATTCTTAAAATTTAATTTTATGGTGATATTTATGCGAGAAAACTAAAATATTCGTTTCTAGTTCCAGAAACATAAAAACATCGTTACTCGTCAGGAAAAAATGCTAGAAACAAATTTATTCAATAAAATCTAATAAACAAATTTAGTTACTCAGGGATATTATTAAAATTTAATTTTATCGTGATATTTATGCGAGAAAAGTAAAATATTCGTTTCTAGTTCCAGACAAATAAAAACATCGTAACTCATCAGGAAAAAATGCTAGAATGAAACTTATTAAATAAAATCTAATAAACAAATTTAGTTACTCAGGGATATTCTTAAAATTTATTTTATCGTGATATTTATGCGAGAAAACTAAAATATTCGTTTCTATCTGCAGACAAATAAAAACATCGTAACTCGTCAGGAAAAAATGATAGAATCAAACTTATTAAATGAAATATAATAAACAAATTAAGTTACTCAGGAATATTCTTAAAATTTAATTTTATCGTGATATTTATGAGAGAAAACTAAAATATTCGAATCTAGTTCCAGAAACATAAAAACATCGTTACTCGTCAGGAAAAAAAGCTAGAATCAAACTTATTAATTGAAATCTAATAAACAAATTTAGTTACTCAGGGATATTCTTAAAATTTAATTTTATCGTGATATTTATGCGAGAAAACTAAAATATTCGTTTCTATCTCCAGACAAAAAAGACATCGTAACTCGTCAGGAAAAAATTCTAGAAACAAACTTGTTAAATAAAATCTAATAAACAAATTTAGTTACTCAGGGATATTCTTACAATTTAATTTTATCGGGATATTTATGCGAGAAAACTAAAATATTCGTTTCTAGCTCCAGACAATTTAAAACATCGTAACTCGACAGTAAAAAATGCTAGAATCAAACTTATTAAATGAAATATAATAAACAAATTCAGTTACTCAGGGATATTCTTAAAATTTAATTTTATCGTGATATTTATGCGAGAAAACTAAAATATTCATTTCTAGTTATGACAAATAAAAACATCGTAACTCGTCAGGAAAAAATGCTAGAAACAAACTAAATAAAATTTAATAAACAAATTTAGTTACTCAGGGGTATTCTTACAATTTAATTTTATCGTGATATTTATGCGAGAAAACTAAAATATTCGTGTCTAGCTCCAGACAAATAAAAACATCGTTACTCCTCAGGAAAAAATTATAGAATCAAACTTATTAAATAAAATCAAATAAACAAATTAAGTTACTCAGGGATATTCTTAAAATTTATTTTTATCGTGATATTTATGCGAGAAAACTAAAATATTCGTTTCTAGTTCCAGAAACATAAAAACATCGTTACTCGTCAGGAAAAAATGCTAGAAACAAACTTATTAAATAAAATCTAATAAACAAATTTAGTTACTCAGGGATATTCTTAAAATTTAATTTTATCGTGATATTTATGCGAGAAAACTAAAATATTCGTTTCTATCTCCAGACAAATAAAAACATCGTAACTCCTCAGGAAAAATTGCTAGAATGAAACTTATTAAATATAATCTAATAAACAAATTTAGTTACTCAGGGATATTCTTAAAATTTAATTTTATCGTGATATTTATGCGAGAAAACTAAAATATTTGTTTCTATTTCCAGACTATTTAAAACATCGAAACTCGACAGGATAAAATGCTAGAATCAAACTTATTAAATGAAATATAATAAACAAATTAATTTACTCAGGGATATTCTTAAAATTTAATTTTATCGTGATATTTATGCGAGAAAACTAAAATATTCGTTTCTATCTCCAGACAAATAAAAACATCGTTACTCCTCAAGAAAAAATTCTAGAATCAAACTTATTAAAAAAATCTAATAAACAAATAAAGTTACTCAGGGATATTCTTAAAATTAAATTTTATCGTGATATTTATGCGAGAAAACTAAAATATTCGTTTCTAGTTCCAGACAAATAAAAACATCGTAACTCCTCAGGAAAAAATGCTAGAATGAAACTTATTAAATAAAATCTAATAAACAAATTTAGTTACTCAGGGATATTCTTAAAATTTAATTTTATCGTGATATTTATGCGAGAAAACTAAAATATTCGTTTCTAGTTCCAGAAACATAAAAACATCGTTACTCGTCAGGAAAAAATGCTAGAAACTAATTTATTAAATAAAATCTAATAAACAAATTTAGTTACTCAGGGATATTTTTAAAATTTAATTTTATTGTGATATTTATGCGAGTAAACTTAAATATTCGTTTCTATCTCCAGACAAATAAAAACATCGTAACTCGTCAGGAAAAAATGCTAGAATCAAACTTATTAAATGAAATATAATAAACAAATTAAGTTACTCAGGGATATTCTTACAATTTAATTTTATCGTGATATTTATGCGAGAAAACTAAAATATTCGTTTCTAGCTCCAGACAATTTAAAACATCGTAACTCGACAGGAAAAAATGCTAGAATCAAACTTATTAAATGAAATATAATAAACAAATTAAGTTACTCAGGGATAATCTTAAAATTTAATTTTATCGCGATATTTATGCGAGAAAACTAAAATATTCGTTTCTAGGTCCAGAAACATAAAAACATCGTTACTCGTCAGGAAAAAATGCTAGAAACAAACTTATTCAATAAAATCTAATAAACAAATTTAGTTACTCAGGGATATTCTTAAAATTTAATTTTATCGTGATATTTATGCGAGAAAACTAAAATATTCGTTTCTATCTCCAGACAAATAAAAACATCGTAACTCGTCAGGAAAAAATGCTAGAATCAAACCTATTAAATGAAATATAATAAACAAATTAAGTTACTCAGGGATATTCTTAATATTTAATTTTATCGTGATATTTATGCGAGAAAACTAAAATATTCGTTTCTAGTTCCAGAAACATAAAAACATCGTTACTCGTCAGGAAAAAATGCTAGAAACAAATTTATTAAATAAAATCTAATAAACAAATTTAGTTACTCAGGGATATTCTTAAAATTTAATTTTATCGTGATATTTATGCGAGAAAACTAAAATATTCGTTTCTAGCTCCAGATAATTTAAAACATCGTAACTCGACAGGAAAAAATGCTAGAATCAAACTTATTAAATGAAATATAATAAACAAATGAAGTTACTCAGGGATATTCTTAAAATTTAATTTTATCGTGATATTTATGCGAGAAAACTAAAATATTCGTTTCTAGTTCCAGAAACATAAAAACATCGTTACTCGTCAGGAAAAAATGCTAGAAACAAACTTATTCAATAAAATCTAATAAGCAAATTTAGTTACTCAGGGGTATTCTTAAAATTTAATTTTATCGTGATATTTATGCGAGAAAACTAAAATATTCGTTTCTATTTCCAGACAATTTAAAACATCGTAACTCGACAGGAAAAAATGCTAGAATCAAACTTATTAAATGAAATATAATAAACAAATTAAGTTACTCAGGGGTATTCTTACAATTTAATTTTATCGTGATATTTATGCGAGAAAACTAAAATATTCGTTTCTAGCTCCAGACAAATAAAAACATCGTTACTCCTCAGGAAAAAATTCTAGAATCAAACTTATTAAAAAAATCTAATAAACAAATAAAGTTACTCAGGGATATTCTTAAAATTTAATTTTATCGTGATATTTATGCGAGAAAACTAAAATATTCGTTTCTAGTTCCAGACAAATAAAAACATCGTAACTCGTCAGGAAAAAATGCTGGAATGAAACTTATTAAATAAAATCTAATAAACAAATTTAGTTACTCAGGGATATTCTTAAAATTTAATTTTATCGTGATATTTATGCGAGAAAACTAAAATATTCGTTTCTATCTCCAGACAAATAAAAAACATCGTAACTCGTCAGGAAAAAATGCTAGAATCAAACTTATTAAATGAAATATAATAAACAAATTTAGTTACTCAGGGATATTCTTAAAATTTAATTTTACCGTGATATTTATGCGAGAAAAGTAAAATATTCGTTTCTAGTTCCAGACAAATAAAAACATCGTAACTCGTCAGGAAAAAATGCTAGAATGAAACTTATTAAATAAAATCTAATAAACAAATATAGTTACTCAGAGATATTCTTAAAATTTAATTTTATCGTGATATTTATGCGAGAAAACTAAAATATTCGTTTCTATCTCCAGACAAATAAAAACATCGTAACTCGTCAGGAAAAAATGCTAGAATCAAACTTATTAAATGAAATATAATAAACAAATTTAGTTACTCAGGGACATTTTTAAAACTTAATTTTATCCTGATATTTATGCGAGAAAACTAAAATATTCGTTTCTAGTTATGACAAATAAAAACATCGTAACTCCTCAGGAAAAAATTCTAGAATCAAACTTATTAAATAAAATCAAATAAACAAATTAAGTTAAACAGGGATATTCTTAAAATTTAATTTTATCGTGATATTTATGCGTGAAAACTAAAATATTCGTTTCTATCTCCAGACAAATAAAAACATCGTAACTCGTCAGGATAAAATGCTAGAATCAAACTTATTAAATGAAATATAATAAACAAATTAAGTTACTCAAGGATATTCTTAAAATTTAATTTTATCGTGATATTTATGCGAGAAAACTAAAATATTCGTTTATAGTTCCAGAAACATAAAAACATCGTTACTCGTCAGGAAAAAATGCTAGAATCAAACTTATTAATTGAAATCTAATAAACAAATTTAGTTACTCAGGGATATTCTTAAAATTTAATTTTATCGTGATATTTATGCGAGAAAACTAAAATATTCGTTTCTATCTCCAGACAAATAAAAACATCGTAACTCGTCAGGAAAAAATGCTAGAAACAAACTTGTTAAATAAAATCTAATAAAAAAATTTAGTTACTCAGGGATATTCTTACAATTTAATTTTATCGGGATATTTATGCGAGAAAACTAAAATATTCGTTTCTAGCTCCAGACAATTTAAAATATCGTAACTCGACAGGAAAAAATGCTAGAATCAAACTTATTAAATGAAATATAATAAACAAATTAAGTTACTCAGGGATATTCTTAAAATTTAATTTTATCGTGATATTATGCGAGAAAACTAAAATATTCGTTTCTAGCTCCAGACAGATTAAAACATCGTAACTCGACAGGAAAAAATGCTAGAATCAAACTTATTAAATGAAATATAATAAACAAATTAAGTTACTCAGGGATATTCTTACAATTTAATTTTATCGTGATATTTATGCGAGAAAACTAAAATATTCGTTTCTAGCTCCAGACAATTTAAAACATCGTAACTCGACAGGAAAAAATGCTAGAATCAAACTTATTAAATGAAATATAATAAACAAATTAAGTTACTCAGGGATATTCTTAAAATTTAATTTTATCGTGATATTTATGCGAGAAAACTATAATATTCGTTTCTATCTCCAGACAAATAAAAACATCGTAACTCGTCAGGAAAAAATGCTAGAATCAAACTTATTAAATGAAATATAATAAACAAATTAAGTTACTCAGGGATATTCTTAAAATTAAATTTTATCGTGATATTTATGCGAGAAAACTAAAATATTCGTTTCTAGTTCCAGAAACATAAAAACATCGTAACTCGTCAGGAAAAAATGCTAGAATGAAACTTATTAAACAAAATCTAATAAACAAATTTAGTTACTCAGGGATATTCTTAAAATTTAATTTTATCGTGATATTTATGCGAGAAAACTAAAATATTCGTTTCTAGTTCCAGAAACATAAAAACATCGTTACTCGTCAGGAAAAAATGCTAGAAACTAACTTATTCAATAAAATCTAATAAACAAATTTAGTTACTCAGGGATATTTTTAAAATTTAATTTTATCGTGATATTTATGCGAGAAAAGTAAAATATTCGTTTCTAGTTCCAGACAAATAAAAACATCGTAACTCGTCAGGAGAAAATGCTAGAATGAAACTTATTAAATGAAATATAATAAACAAATTAAGTTACTCAGGGATATTCTTACAATTTAATTTTATCGTGATATTTATGCGAGAAAACTAAAATATTCGTTTCTAGCTCCAGACAATTTAAAACATCGCAACTCGACAGGAAAAAATGCTAGAATCAAACTTATTAAATGAAATATAATAAAGAAATTAAGTTACTGAGGGATATTCTTAAAATTTAATTTTATCGTGATATTTATGCGAGAAAACTAAAATATTCGTTTCTAGTTCCAGAAACATAAAAACATCGTTACTCGTCAGGAAAAAATGCTAGAAACAAACTTATTCAATAAAATCTAATAAACAAATTTAGTTACTCAGGGATATTATTAAAATTTAATTTTATCGTGATATTTATGCGAGAAAAGTAAAATATTCGTTTCTAGTTCCAGACAAATAATAACATCGTAACTCGTCAGGAAAAAATGCTAGAATGAAACTTATTAAATAAAATCTAATAAACAAATTTAGTTACTCAGGGATATTCTTAAAATTTAATTTTATCGTGATATTTATGCGAGAAAACTAAAATATTCGTTTCTATCTCCAGACAAATAAAAACATCGTAACTCGTCAGGATAAAATGCTAGAATCAAACTTATTAAATGAAATATAATAAACAAATTTAGTTACTCAGGGATATTTTTAAAATTTAATTTTATCGTGATATTTATGCGAGAAAACTAAAATATTCGTTTCTAGTTATGACAAATAGAAACATCGTAACTCCTCAGGAAAAAATTCTAGAATCAAACTTATTAAATAAAATCAAATAAACAAATTAAGTTACTCAGGGATATTCTTAAAATTTAATTTTATCGTGATATTTATGCGTGAAAACTAAAATATTCGTTTCTATCTCCAGACAAATAAAAACATCGTAACTCGTCAGGATAAAATGCTAGAATCAAACTTATTAAATGAAATATAATAAGCAAATAAAGTTACTATATTCCTACAATCTAATTTTATCGTGATATTTATGCGAGAAAACTAAAATATTCGTTTCTAGATCCAGAAAAATAAAAACATCGTAACTCGACAGGAAAAAATGCTAGAATCAAACTTATTAAATGAAATATAATAAACAAATTAAGTTACTCAGGGATATTCTTACAATTTAATTTTATCGTGATATTTATGCGAGAAAACTAAATATTCGTTTCTAGCTCCAGAAAAATAAAAACATCGTTACTCCTCAGGAAAAAATTCTAGAATCAAACTTATTAAAAAAATCTAATAAACATATAAAGTTACTCAGGGATATTCTTAAAATTTAATTTTATCGTGATATTTATGCGAGAAAACTAAAATATTCGTTTCTAGCTCCAGACAATTTAAAACACCGTAACTCGACAGGAATATTCTTAAAATTTAATTTTATCGTGATATATATGCGAGAAAACTAAAATATTCGTTTCTATCTCCAGACAAATAAAAACATCGTAACTCGTCAGGAAAAAATGCTAGAATCAAACTTATTAACTGAAATCTAATAAACAAATTTAGTTACTCAGGGATATTTTTAAAATTTAATTTTATCGTGATATTTATGCGAGAAAAGTAAAATATTCGTTTCTAGTTCCAGACAAATAAAAACATCGTAACTCGTCAGGAAAAAATGCTAGAATGAAACTTATTAAATAAAATCTAATAAACAAATTTAGTTACTCAGGGATATTCTTAAAATTTAATTTTATCGTGATAATTATGCGAGAAAACTAAAATATTCGTTTCTATCTCCAGACAAATAAAAACATCGTAACTCGTCAGGAAAAAATGCTAGAATCAAACTTATTAAATGAAATATAATAAAGAAATTAAGTTACTCAAGGATATTCTTAAAATTTAATTTTATCGTGATATTTATGCGAGAAAACTAAAATATTCGTTTATAGTTCCAGAAACATAAAAACATCGTTACTCGTCAGGTAAAAATGCTAGAATCAAACTTATTAATTGAAATCTAATAAACAAATTTAGTTACTCAGGGATATTCTTAAAATTTAATTTTATCGTGATATTTATGCGAGAAAACTAAAATATTCGTTTCTATCTCCAGACAAATAAAAACATCGTAACTCGTCAGGAAAAAATGCTAGAAACAAACTTGTTAAATAAAATCTAATAAACAAATTTAGTTACTCAGGGATATTCTTACAATTTAATTTTATCGGGATATTTATGCGAGAAAACTAAAATATTCGTTTCTAGCTCCAGACAATTTAAAATATCGTAACTCGACAGGAAAAAATGCTAGAATCAAACTTATTAAATGAAATATAATAAACAAATTAAGTTACTCAGGGATATTCTTAAAATTTAATTTTATCGTGATATTATGCGAGAAAACTAAAATATTCGTTTCTAGCTCCAGACAGATTAAAACATCGTAACTCGACAGGAAAAAATGCTAGAATCAAACTTATTAAATGAAATATAATAAACAAATTAAGTTACTCAGGGATATTCTTACAATTTAATTTTATCGTGATATTTATGCGAGAAAACTAAAATATTCGTTTCTAGCTCCAGACAATTTAAAACATCGTAACTCGACAGGAAAAAATGCTAGAATCAAACTTATTAAATGAAATATAATAAACAAATTAAGTTACTCAGGGATATTCTTAAAATTTAATTTTATCGTGATATTTATGCGAGAAAACTATAATATTCGTTTCTATCTCCAGACAAATAAAAACATTGTAACTCGTCAGGAAAAAATGCTAGAATCAAACTTATTAAATGAAATATAATAAACAAATTAAGTTACTCAGGGATATTCTTAAAATTAAATTTTATCGTGATATTTATGCGAGAAAACTAAAATATTCGTTTCTAGTTCCAGAAACATAAAAACATCGTAACTCGTCAGGAAAAAATGCTAGAATGAAACTTATTAAATAAAATCTAATAAACAAATTTAGTTACTCAGGGATATTCTTAAAATTTAATTTTATCGTGATATTTATGCGAGAAAACTAAAATATTCGTTTCTAGTTCCAGAAACATAAAAACATCGTTACTCGTCAGGAAAAAATGCTAGAAACTAACTTATTCAATAAAATCTAATAAACAAATTTAGTTACTCAGGGATATTTTTAAAATTTAATTTTATCGTGATATTTATGCGAAAAAAGTAAAATATTCGTTTCTAGTTCCAGACAAATAAAAACATCGTAACTCGTCAGGAGAAAATGCTAGAATGAAACTTATTAAATGAAATATAATAAACAAATTAAGTTACTCAGGGATATTCTTACAATTTAATTTTATCGTGATATTTATGCGAGAAAACTAAAATATTCGTTTCTATCTCCAGACAAATAAAAACATCGTAACTCGTCAGGAAAAAATGCTAGAATCAAACTTATTAAATGAAATATAATAAACAAATTTAGTTACTCAGGGATATTTTTAAAATTTAATTTTATCGTGATATTTATGCGAGAAAACTAAAATATTCGTTTCTAGTTATGACAAATAGAAACATCGTAACTCCTCAGGAAAAAATTCTAGAATCAAACTTATTAAATAAAATCAAATAAACAAATTAAGTTACTCAGGGATATTCTTAAAATTTAATTTTATCGTGATATTTATGCGTGAAAACTAAAATATTCGTTTCTATCTCCAGACAAATAAAAACATCGTAACTCGTCATGATAAAATGCTAGAATCAAACTTATTAAATGAAATATAATAAGCAAATAAAGTTACTCAGGGATATTCCTACAATATAATTTTATCGTGATATTTATGCGAGAAAACTAAAATATTCGTTTCTAGCTCCAGAAAAATAAAAACATCGTAACTCCTCAGGAAAAAATTCTAGAATCAAACTTATTAAAAAAATCTAATAAACAAATAAAGTTACTCAGGGATATTCTTAAAATTTAATTTTATCGTGATATTTATGCGAGAAAACTAAAATATTCGTTTCTAGCTCCAGACAATTTAAAACACCGTAACTCGAAAGGAAAAAATGCTAGATTCAAACTTAATAAATGAAATATAATAAACAAATTAAGTTACTCAGGGATATTCTTACAATTTAATTTTATCGTGATATTTATGCGAGAAAACTAAAATATTCGTTTCTATCTCCAGACAAATAAAAACATCGTAACTCGTCAGGATAAAATGCTAGAATCAAACTTATTAAATGAAATATAATAAACAAATTAAGTTACTCAGGGATATTCCTACAATTTAATTTTATCGTGATATTTATGCGAGAAAACTAAAATATTCGTTTCTAGCTCCATACAATTTAAAACATCATAACTCTACAGGAAAAAATGCTAGAAACAAACTTATTAAATGAAATATAATAAACAAATTAAGTTATTCAGGGATATTCTTAAAATTTAATTTTATCGTGATATTTATGCGAGAAAACTAAAATATTCGTTTCTAGTTCCAGAAACATAAAAACATCGTTACTCGTCAGGAAAAAATGCTAGAAACAAATTTATTAAATAAAATCTAATAAACAAATTTAGTTACTCAGGGATATTCTTAAAATTTAATTTTATTGTGATATTTATGCGAGAAAACTAAAATATTCGTTTCAATCTCCAGACAAATAAAAACATAGTATCTCGTCAGGAAAAAATGCTAGAATCAAACCTATTAAATGAAATATAATAAAGAAATTAAGTTACTCAGGGATATTCTTAATATTTAATTTTATCGTGATATTTATGCGAGAAAACTAAAATATTCGTTTCTAGTTCCAGAAACATAAAAACATCGTTACTCGTCAGGAAAAAATGCTAGAAACAAATTTATTAAATAAAATCTAATAAACAAATTTAGTTACTCAGGGATATTCTTAAAATTTAATTTTATCGTGATATTTATGCGAGAAAACTAAAATATTCGTTTCTAGCTCCAGATAATTTAAAACATCGTAACTCGACAGGAAAAAATGCTAGAATCAAACTTATTAAATGAAATATAATAAACAAATTAAGTTACTCAGGGATATTCTTAAAATTTAATTTTATCGTGATATTTATGCGAGAAAACTATAATATTCGTTTCTATCTCCAGACAAATAAAAACATTGTAACTCGTCAGGAAAAAATGCTAGAATCAAACTTATTAAATGAAATATAATAAACAAATTAAGTTACTCAGGGATATTATTAAAATTAAATTTTATCGTGATATTTATGCGAGAAAACTAAAATATTCGTTTCTAGTTCCAGAAACATAAAAACATCGTAACTCGTCAGGAAGAAATGCTAGAATGAAACTTATTAAATAAAATCTAATAAACAAATTTAGTTACTCAGGGATATTCTTAAAATTTAATTTTATCGTGATATTTATGCGAGAAAACTAAAATATTCGTTACTCGTCAGGAAAAAATGCTAGAAACTAACTTATTCAATAAAATCTAATAAACAAATTTAGTTACTCAGGGATATTTTTAAAATTTAATTTTATCGTGATATTTATGCGAAAAAAGTAAAATATTCGTTTCTAGTTCCAGACAAATAAAAACATCGTAACTCGTCAGGAGAAAATGCTAGAATGAAACTTATTAAATGAAATATAATAAACAAATTAAGTTACTCAGGGATATTCTTAAAATTTAATTTTATCGTGATATTTATGCGAGAAAACTAAAATATTCGTTTCTATCTCCAGACAAATAAAAACATCGTAACTCGTCAGGACAAAATGCTAGAATCAAACTTATTAAATGAAATATAATAAACAAATTTAGTTACTCAGGGATATTTTTAAAATTTAATTTTATCGTGATATTTATGCGAGAAAACTAAAATATTCGTTTCTAGTTATGACAAATAGAAACATCGTAACTCCTCAGGAAAAAATTCTAGAATCAAACTTATTAAATAAAATCAAATAAACAAATTAAGTTACTCAGGGATATTCTTAAAATTTAATTTTATCGTGATATTTATGCGTGAAAACTAAAATATTCGTTTCTATCTCCAGACAAATAAAAACATCGTAACTCGTCAGGATAAAATGCTAGAATCAAACTTATTAAATGAAATATAATAAGCAAATAAAGTTACTCAGGGATATTCCTACAATCTAATTTTATCGTGATATTTATGCGAGAAAACTAAAATATTCGTTTCTAGCTCCAGAAAAATAAAAACATCGTAACTCGTCAGGAAAAAATGCTAGAATCAAATTTATTAAATGAAATATAATAGACAAATTAAGTTACTCAGGGATATTCTTACAATTTAATTTTATCGTGATATTTATGCGAGAAAACTAAATATTCGTTTCTAGCTCCAGAAAAATAAAAACATCGTTACTCCTCAGGAAAAAATTCTAGAATCAAACTTATTAAAAAAATCTAATAAACAAATAAAGTTACTCAGGGATATTCTTAAAATTTAATTTTATCGTGATATTTATGCGAGAAAACTAAAATATTCGTTTCTAGCTCCAGACAATTTAAAACATCGTAACTCGACAGGAAAAAATGTTAGATTCAAACTTAATAAATGAAATATAATAAACAAATTAAGTTACTCAGGGATATTCTTACAATTTAATTTTATCGTGATATTTATGCGAGAAAACTAAAATATTCGTTTCTATCTCCAGACAAATAAAAACATCGTAACTCGTCAGGATAAAATGCTAGAATCAAACTTATTAAATGAAATATAATAAACAAATAAAGTTACTCAGGGATATTCCTACAATTTAATTTTATCGTGATATTTATGCGAGAAAACTAAAATATTCGTTTCTAGCTCCATACAATTTAAAACATCATAACTCTACAGGAAAAAATGCTAGAAACAAACTTATTAAATGAAATATAATAAACAAATTAAGTTATTCAGGGATATTCTTAAAATTTAATTTTATCGTGATATTTATGCGAGAAAACTAAAATATTCGTTTCTAGTTCCAGAAACATAAAAACATCGTTACTCGTCAGGAAAAAATGCTAGAAACAAATTTATTAAATAAAATCTAATAAACAAATTTAGTTACTCAGGGATATTCTTAAAATTTAATTTTATTGTGATATTTATGCGAGAAAACTAAAATATTCGTTTCAATCTCCAGACAAATAAAAACATAGTATCTCGTCAGGAAAAAATGCTAGAATCAAACCTATTAAATGAAATATAATAAACAAATTAAGTTACTCAGGGATATTCTTAATATTTAATTTTATCGTGATATTTATGCGAGGAAACTAAAATATTCGTTTCTAGTTCCAGAAACATAAAAACATCGTTACTCGTCAGGAAAAAATGCTAGAAACAAATTTATTAAATAAAATCTAATAAACAAATTTAGTTACTCAGGGATATTCTTAAAATTTAATTTTATCGTGATATTTATGCGAGAAAACTAAAATATTCGTTTCTAGCTCCAGATAATTTAAAACATCGTAACTCGACAGGAAAAAATGCTAGAATCAAACTTATTAAATGAAATATAATAAACAAATGAAGTTACTCAGGGATATTCTTAAAATTTAATTTTATCGTGATATTTATGCGAGAAAACTAAAATATTCGTTTCTAGTTCCAGAAACATAAAAACATCGTTACTCGTCAGGAAAAAATGCTAGAAACAAACTTATTCAATAAAATCTAATAAGCAAATTTAGTTACTCAGGGATATTCTTAAAATTTAATTTTATCGTGATATTTATGCGAGAAAACTAAAATATTCGTTTCTATTTCCAGACAATTTAAAGCATCGTAACTCGACAGGAAAAAATGCTAGAATCAAACTTATTAAATGAAATATAATAAACAAATTAAGTTACTTAGGGGTATTCTTACAATTTAATTTTATCGTGATATTTATGCGAGAAAACTAAAATATTCGTTTCTAGCTCCAGACAAATAAAAACATCGTTACTCCTCAGGAAAAAATTCTAGAATCAATCTTATTAAAAAAATCTAATAAACAAATAAAGTTACTCAGGGATATTCTTAAAATTTAATTTTATCGTGATATTTATGCGAGAAAACTAAAATATTCGTTTCTAGGTCCAGACAAATAAAAACATCGTAACTCGTCAGGAAAAAATGCTGGAATGAAACTTATTAAATAAAATCTAATAAACAAATTTAGTTACTCAGGGATATTCTTAAAATTTAATTTTATCGTGATATATATGCGAGAAAACTAAAATATTCGTTTCTATCTCCAGACAAATAAAAACATCGTAACTCGTCAGGAAAAAATGCTAGAATCAAACTTATTAAATGAAATATAATAAACAAATTTAGTTACTCAGGGATATTTTTAAAATTTAATTTTATCGTGATATTTATGCGAGAAAAGTAAAATATTCGTTTCTAGTTCCAGAAACATAAAAACATCGTTCCTCGTCAGGAAAAAATGCTAGAAACAAACTTATTCAATAAAATCTAATAAACAAATTTAGTTACTCAGGGATATTTTTAAAATTTAATTTTACCGTGATATTTATGCGAGAAAAGTAAAATATTCGTTTCTAGTTCCACACAAATAAAAACATCGTAACTCGTCAGGAAAAAATGCTAGAATGAAACTTATTAAATAAAATCTAATAAACAAATTTAGTTACTCAGGGATATTCTTAAAATTTAATTTTATCGTGATATTTATGCGAGAAAACTAAAATATTCGTTTCTATCTCCAGACAAATAAAAACATCGTAACTCGTCAGGAAAAAATGCTAGAATCAAACTTATTAAATGAAATATAATAAACAAATTTAGTTACTCAGGGACATTTTTAAAACTTAATTTTATCCTGATATTTATGCGAGAAAACTAAAATATTCGTTTCTAGTTATGACAAATAAAAACATCGTAACTCCTCAGGAAAAAATTCTAGAATCAAACTTATTAAATAAAATCAAATAAACAAATTAAGTTAAACAGGGATATTCTTAAAATTTAATTTTATCGTGATATTTATGCGTGAAAACTAAAATATTCGTTTCTATCTCCAGACAAATAAAAACATCGTAACTCGTCAGGATAATATGCTAGAATCAAACTTATTAAATGAAATATAATAAACAAATTAAGTTACTCAAGGATAATCTTAAAATTTAATTTTATCGTGATATTTATGCGAGAAAACTAAAATATTCGTTTATAGTTCCAGAAACATAAAAACATCGTTACTCGTCAGGAAAAAATGCTAGAATCAAACTTATTAATTGAAATCTAATAAACAAATTTAGTTACTCAGGGATATTCTTAAAATTTAATTTTATCGTGATATTTATGCGAGAAAACTAAAATATTCGTTTCTATCTCCAGACAAATAAAAACATCGTAACTCGTCAGGAAAAAATGCTAGAAACAAACTTGTTAAATAAAATCTAATAAACAAATTTAGTTACTCAGGGATATTCTTACAATTTAATTTTATCGGGATATTTATGCGAGAAAACTAAAATATTCGTTTCTAGCTCCAGACAATTTAAAATATCGTAACTCGACAGGAAAAAATGCTAGAATCAAACTTATTAAATGAAATATAATAAACAAATTAAGTTACTCAGGGATATTCTTAAAATTTAATTTTATCGTGATATTATGCGAGAAAACTAAAATATTCGTTTCTAGCTCCAGACAGATTAAAACATCGTAACTCGACAGGAAAAAAAGCTAGAATCAAACTTATTAAATGAAATATAATAAACAAATTAAGTTACTCAGGGATATTCTTACAATTTAATTTTATCGTGATATTTATGCGAGAAAACTAAAATATTCATTTCTAGCTCCAGACAATTTAAAACATCGTAACTCGACAGGAAAAAATGCTAGAATCAAACTTATTAAATGAAATATAATAAACAAATTAAGTTACTCAGGGATATTCTTAAAATTTAATTTTATCGTGATATTTATGCGAGAAAACTATAATATTCGTTTCTATCTCCAGACAAATAAAAACATCGTAACTCGTCAGGAAAAAATGCTAGAATCAAACTTATTAAATGAAATATAATAAACAAATTAAGTTACTCAGGGATATTCTTAAAATTAAATTTTATCGTGATATTTATGCGAGAAAACTAAAATATTCGTTTCTAGTTCCAGAAACATAAAAACATCGTAACTCGTCAGGAAAAAATGCTAGACTGAAACTTATTAAATAAAATCTAATAAACAAATTTAGTTACTCAGGGATATTCTTAAAATTTAATTTTATCGTGATATTTATGCGAGATAACTAAAATATTCGTTTCTAGTTCCAGAAACATAAAAACATCGTTACTCGTCAGGAAAAAATGCTAGAAACTAACTTATTCAATAAAATCTAATAAACAAATTTAGTTACTCAGGGATATTTTTAAAATTTAATTTTATCGTGATATTTATGCGAGAAAAGTAAAATATTCGTTTCTAGTTCCAGACAAATAAAAACATCGTAACTCGTCAGGAGAAAATGCTAGAATGAAACTTATTAAATGAAATATAATAAACAAATTAAGTTACTCAGGGATATTCTTACAATTTAATTTTATCGTGATATTTATGCGAGAAAACTAAAATATTCGTTTCTAGCTCCAGACAATTTAAAACATCGTAACTCGACAGGAAAAAATGCTAGAATCAAACTTATTAAATGAAATATAATAAAGAAATTAAGTTACTGAGGGATATTCTTAAAATTTAATTTTATCGTGATATTTATGCGAGAAAACTAAAATATTCGTTTCTAGTTCCAGAAACATAAAAACATCGTTACTCGTCAGGAAAAAATGCTAGAAACAAACTTATTCAATAAAATCTAATAAACAAATTTAGTTACTCAGGGATATTATTAAAATTTAATTTTATCGTGATATTTATGCGAGAAAAGTAAAATATTCGTTTCTAGTTCCAGACAAATAAAAACATCGTAACTCGTCAGGAAAAAATGCTAGAATGAAACTTATTAAATAAAATCTAATAAACAAATTTAGTTACTCAGGGATATTCTTAAAATTTAATTTTATCGTGATATTTATGCGAGAAAACTAAAATATTCGTTTCTATCTCCAGACAAATAAAAACATCGTAACTCGTCAGGAAAAAATGCTAGAATCAAACTTATTAAATGAAATATAATAAACAAATTTAGTTACTCAGGGATATTTTTAAAATTTAATTTTATCGTGATATTTATGCGAGAAAACTAAAATATTCGTTTCTAGTTATGACAAATAGAAACATCGTAACTCCTCAGGAAAAAATTCTAGAATCAAACTTATTAAATGAAATATAATAAACAAATTTAGTTACTCAGGGATATTTTTAAAATTTAATTTTATCGTGATATTTATGCGAGAAAAGTAAAATATTCGTTTCTAGTTCCAGAAACATAAAAACATCGTTCCTCGTCAGGAAAAAATGCTAGAAACAAACTTATTCAATAAAATCTAATAAACAAATTTAGTTACTCAGGGATATTTTTAAAATTTAATTTTATCGTGATATTTATGCGAGAAAAGTAAAATATTCGTTTCTAGTTCCAGACAAATAAAAACATCGTAACTCGTCAGGAAAAAATGCTAGAATGAAACTTATTAAATAAAATCTAATAAACAAATTTAGTTACTCAGGGATATTCTTAAAATTTAATTTTATCGTGATAATTATGCGAGATAACTAAAATATTCGTTTCTATCTCCAGACAAATAAAAACATCGTAACTCGTCAGGAAAAAATGCTAGAATCAAACTTATTAAATGAAATATAATAAAGAAATTAAGTTACTCAAGGATATTCTTAAAATTTAATTTTATCGTGATATTTATGCGAGAAAACTAAAATATTCGTTTATAGTTCCAGAAACATAAAAACATCGTTACTCGTCAGGAAAAAATGCTAGAATCAAACTTATTAATTGAAATCTAATAAACAAATTTAGTTACTCAGGGATATTCTTAAAATTTAATTTTATCGTGATATTTATGCGAGAAAACTAAAATATTCGTTTCTATCTCCAGACAAATAAAAACATCGTAACTCGTCAGGAAAAAATGCTAGAAACAAACTTGTTAAATAAAATCTAATAAACAAATTTAGTTACTCAGGGATATTCTTACAATTTAATTTTATCGTGATATTTATGCAAGAAAACTAAAATATTCGTTTCTAGCTCCAGACAATTTAAAATATCGTAACTCGACAGGAAAAAATGCTAGAATCAAACTTATTAAATGAAATATAATAAACAAATTAAGTTACTCAGGGATATTCTTAAAATTTAATTTTATCGTGATATTATGCGAGAAAACTAAAATATTCGTTTCTAGCTCCAGACAGATTAAAACATCGTAACTCGACAGGAAAAAATGCTAGAATCAAACTTATTAAATGAAATATAATAAACAAATTAAGTTACTCAGGGATATTCTTACAATTTAATTTTATCGTGATATTTATGCGAGAAAACTAAAATATTCGTTTCTAGCTCCAGACAATTTAAAACATCGTAACTCGACAGGAAAAAATGCTAGAATCAAACTTATTAAATGAAATATAATAAACAAATTAAGTTACTCAGGGATATTCTTAAAATTTAATTTTATCGTGATATTTATGCGAGAAAACTATAATATTCGTTTCTATCTCCAGACAAATAAAAACATTGTAACTCGTCAGGAAAAAATGCTAGAATCAAACTTATTAAATGAAATATAATAAACAAATTAAGTTACTCAGGGATATTCTTAAAATTAAATTTTATCGTGATATTTATGCGAGAAAACTAAAATATTCGTTTCTAGTTCCAGAAACATAAAATCATCGTAACTCGTCAGGAAAAAATGCTAGAATGAAACTTATTAAATAAAATCTAATAAACAAATTTAGTTACTCAGGGATATTCTTAAAATTTAATTTTATCGTGATATTTATGCGAGAAAACTAAAATATTAGTTTCTAGTTCCAGAAACATAAAAACATCGTTACTCGTCAGGAAAAAATGCTAGAAACTAACTTATTCAATAAAATCTAATAAACAAATTTAGTTACTCAGGGATATTTTTAAAATTTAATTTTATCGTGATATTTATGCGAAAAAAGTAAAATATTCGTTTCTAGTTCCAGACAAATAAAAACATCGTAACTCGTCAGGAGAAAATGCTAGAATGAAACTTATTAAATGAAATATAATAAACAAATTAAGTTACTCAGGGATATTCTTACAATTTAATTTTATCGTGATATTTATGCGAGAAAACTAAAATATTCGTTTCTATCTCCAGACAAATAAAAACATCGTAACTCGTCAGGAAAAAATGCTAGAATCAAACTTATTAAATGAAATATAATAAACAAATTTAGTTACTCAGGGATATTTTTAAAATTTAATTTTATCGTGATATTTATGCGAGAAAACTAAAATATTCGTTTCTAGTTATGACAAATAGAAACATCGTAACTCCTCAGGAAAAAATTCTAGAATCAAACTTATTAAATAAAATCAAATAAACAAATTAAGTTACTCAGGGATATTCTTAAAATTTAATTTTATCGTGATATTTATGCGTGAAAACTAAAATATTCGCTTCTATCTCCAGACAAATAAAAACATCGTAACTCGTCAGGATAAAATGCTAGAATCAAACTTATTAAATGAAATATAATAAGCAAATAAAGTTACTCAGGGATATTCCTACAATCTAATTTTATCGTGATATTTATGCGAGAAAACTAAAATATTCGTTTCTAGCTCCAGAAAAATAAAAACATCGTAACTCGTCAGGAAAAAATGCTAGAATCAAATTTATTAAATGAAATATAATAGACAAATTAAGTTACTCAGGGATATTCTTACAATTTAATTTTATCGTGATATTTATGCGAGAAAACTAAATATTCGTTTCTAGCTCCAGAAAAATAAAAACATCGTTACTCCTCAGGAAAAAATTCTAGAATCAAACTTATTAAAAAAATCTAATAAACAAATAAAGTTACTCAGGGATATTCTTAAAATTTAATTTTATCGTGATATTTATGCGAGAAAACTAAAATATTCGTTTCTAGCTCCAGAAAATTTAAAACACCGTAACTCGAAAGGAAAAAATGCTAGATTCAAACTTAAAAAATGAAATATAATAAACAAATTAAGTTACTCAGGGATATTCTTACAATTTAATTTTATCGTGATATTTATGCGAGAAAACTAAAATATTCGTTTCTATCTCCAGACAAATAAAAACATCGTAACTCGTCAGGATAAAATGCTAGAATCAAACTTATTAAATGAAATATAATAAACAAATAAAGTTACTCAGGGATATTCCTACAATTTAATTTTATCGTGATATTTATGCGAGAAAACTAAAATATTCGTTTCTAGCTCCATACAATTTAAAACATCATAACTCTACAGGAAAAAATGCTAGAAACAAACTTATTAAATGAAATATAATAAACAAATTAAGTTATTCAGGGATATTCTTAAAATTTAATTTTATCGTGATATTTATGCGAGAAAACTAAAATATTCGTTTCTAGTTCCAGAAACATAAAAACATCGTTACTCGTCAGGAAAAAATGCTAGAAACAAATTTATTAAATAAAATCTAATAAACAAATTTAGTTACTCAGGGATATTCTTAAAATTTAATTTTATTGTGATATTTATGCGAGAAAACTAAAATATTCGTTTCAATCTCCAGACAAATAAAAACATAGTATCTCGTCAGGAAAAAATGCTAGAATCAAACCTATTAAATGAAATATAATAAACAAATTAAGTTACTCAGGGATATTCTTACAATTTAATTTTATCGTGATATTTATGCGAGAAAACTAAAATATTCGTTTCTAGCTCCAGATAATTTAAAACATCGTAACTCGACAGGAAAAAATGCTAGAATCAAACTTATTAAATGAAATATAATAAACAAATTAAGTTACTCAGGGATATTCTTAAAATTTAATTTTATCGTGATATTTATGCGAGAAAACTAAAATATTCATTTCTAGTTCCAGAAACATAAAAACATCGTTACTCGTCAGGAAAAAATGCTAGAAACAAACTTATTCAATAAAATCTAATAAGCAAATTTAGTTACTCAGGGATATTCTTAAAATTTAATTTTATCGTGATATTTATGCGAGAAAACTAAAATATTCGTTTCTAGTTCCAGACAAATAAAAACATCGTAACTCGTCAGGAGAAAATGCTAGAATGAAACTTATTAAATGAAATATAATAAACAAATTAAGTTACTCAGGGATATTCTTACAATTTAATTTTATCGTGATATTTATGCGAGAAAACTAAAATATTCGTTTCTATCTCCAGACAAATAAAAACATCGTAACTCGTCAGGAAAAAATGCTAGAATCAAACTTATTAATTGAAATATAATAAACAAATTTAGTTACTCAGGGATATTTTTAAAATTTAATTTTATCGTGATATTTATGCGAGAAAACTAAAATATTCGTTTCTAGTTATGACAAATAGAAACATCGTAACTCCTCAGGAAAAAATTCTAGAATCAAACTTATTAAATAAAATCAAATAAACAAATTAAGTTACTCAGGGATATTCTTAAAATTTAATTTTATCGTGATATTTATGCGTGAAAACTAAAATATTCGTTTCTATCTCCAGACAAATAAAAACATCGTAACTCGTCAGGATAAAATGCTAGAATCAAACTTATTAAATGAAATATAATAAGCAAATAAAGTTACTCAGGGATATTCCTACAATCTAATTTTATCGTGATATTTATGCGAGAAAACTAAAATATTCGTTTCTAGCTCCAGAAAAATAAAAACATCGTAACTCGTCAGGAAAAAATGCTAGAATCAAATTTATTAAATGAAATATAATAGACAAATTAAGTTACTCAGGGATATTCTTACAATTTAATTTTATCGTGATATTTATGCGAGAAAACTAAATATTCGTTTCTAGCTCCAGAAAAATAAAAACATCGTTACTCCTCAGGAAAAAATTCTAGAATCAAACTTATTAAAAAAATCTAATAAACAAATAAAGTTACTCAGGGATATTCTTAAAATTTAATTTTATCGTGATATTTATGCGAGAAAACTAAAATATTCGTTTCTAGCTCCAGACAATTTAAAACACCGTAACTCGAAAGGAAAAAATGCTAGATTCAAACTTAAAAAATGAAATATAATAAACAAATTAAGTTACTCAGGGATATTCTTACAATTTAATTTTATCGTGATATTTATGCGAGAAAACTAAAATATTCGTTTCTATCTCCAGACAAATAAAAACATCGTAACTCGTCAGGATAAAATGCTAGAATCAAACTTATTAAATGAAATATAATAAACAAATAAAGTTACTCAGGGATATTCCTACAATTTAATTTTATCGTGATATTTATGCGAGAAAACTAAAATATTCGTTTCTAGCTCCATACAATTTAAAACATCATAACTCTACAGGAAAAAATGCTAGAAACAAACTTATTAAATGAAATATAATAAACAAATTAAGTTATTCAGGGATATTCTTAAAATTTAATTTTATCGTGATATTTATGCGAGAAAACTAAAATATTCGTTTCTAGTTCCAGAAATATAAAAACATCGTTACTCGTCAGGAAAAAATGCTAGAAACAAATTTATTAAATAAAATCTAATAAACAAATTTAGTTACTCAGGGATATTCTTAAAATTTAATTTTATTGTGATATTTATGCGAGAAAACTAAAATATTCGTTTCAATCTCCAGACAAATAAAAACATAGTATCTCGTCAGGAAAAAATGCTAGAATCAAACCTATTAAATGAAATATAATAAACAAATTAAGTTACTCAGGGATATTCTTAAAATTTAATTTTATCGTGATATTTATGCGAGAAAACTAAAATATTCGTTTCTAGTTCCAGAAACATAAAAACATCGTTACTCGTCAGGAAAAAATGCTAGAAACAAATTTATTAAATAAAATCTAATAAACAAATTTAGTTACTCAGGGATATTCTTAAAATTTAATTTTATCGTGATATTTATGCGAGAAAACTAAAATATTCGTTTCTAGCTCCAGATAATTTAAAACATCGTAACTCGACAGGAAAAAATGCTAGAATCAAACTTATTAAATGAAATATAATAAACAAATTAAGTTACTCAGGGATATTCTTAAAATTTAATTTTATCGTGATATTTATGCGAGAAAACTAAAATATTCATTTCTAGTTCCAGAAACATAAAAACATCGTTACTCGTCAGGAAAAAATGCTAGAAACAAACTTATTCAATAAAATCTAATAAACAAATTTAGTTACTCAGGGATATTCTTAAAATTTAATTTTATCGTGATATTTATGCGAGAAAACTAAAATATTCGTTTCTATTTCCAGACAATTTAAAACATCGTAACTCGACAGGAAAAAATGCTAGAATCAAACTTATTAAATGAAATATAATAAACAAATTAAGTTACTCAGGGGTATTCTTACAATTTAATTTTATCGTGATATTTATGCGAGAAAACTAAAATATTCGTTTCTAGCTCCAGACAAATAAAAACATCGTTACTCCTCAGGAAAAAATTCTAGAATCAAACTTATTAAAAAAATCTAATAAACAAATAAAGTTACTCAGGGATATTCTTAAAATTTAATTTTATCGTGATATTTATGCGAGAAAACTAAAATATTCGTTTCTAGTTCCAGACAAATAAAAACATCGTAACTCGTCAGGAAAAAATGCTGGAATGAAACTTATTAAATAAAATCTAATAAACAAATTTAGTTACTCAGGGATATTCTTAAAATTTAATTTTATCGTGATATATATGCGAGAAAACTAAAATATTCGTTTCTATCTCCAGACAAATAAAAACATCGTAACTCGTCAGGAAAAAATGCTAGAATCAAACTTATTAAATGAAATATAATAAACAAATTAAGTTACTCAGGGATATTTTTAAAATTTAATTTTATCGTGATATTTATGCGAGAAAAGTAAAATATTCGTTTCTAGTTCCAGAAACATAAAAACATCGTTCCTCGTCAGGAAAAAATGCTAGAAACAAACTTATTCAATAAAATCTAATAAACAAATTTAGTTACTCAGGGATATTTTTAAAATTTAATTTTACCGTGATATTTATGCGAGAAAAGTAAAATATTCGTTTCTAGTTCCAGACAAATAAAAACATCGTAACTCGTCAGGAAAAAATGCTAGAATGAAACTTATTAAATAAAATCTAATAAACAAATTTAGTTACTCAGGGATATTCTTAAAATTTAATTTTATCGTGATATTTATGCGAGAAAACTAAAATATTCGTTTCTATCTCCAGACAAATAAAAACATCGTAACTCGTCAGGAAAAAATGCTAGAATCAAACTTATTAAATGAAATATAATAAACAAATTTAGTTACTCAGGGACATTTTTAAAACTTAATTTTATCCTGATATTTATGCGAGAAAACTAAAATATTCGTTTCTAGTTATGACAAATAAAAACATCGTAACTCCTCAGAAAAAAATTCTAGAATCAAACTTATTAAATAAAATCAAATAAACAAATTAAGTTAAACAGGGATATTCTTAAAATTTAATTTTATCGTGATATTTATGCGTGAAAACTAAAATATTCGTTTCTATCTCCAGACAAATAAAAACATCGTAACTCGTCAGGATAAAATGCTAGAATCAAACTTATTAAATGAAATATAATAAACAAATTAAGTTACTCAAGGATATTCTTAAAATTTAATTTTATCGTGATATTTATGCGAGAAAACTAAAATATTCGTTTATAGTTCCAGAAACATAAAAACATCGTTACTCGTCAGGAAAAAATGCCAGAATCAAACTTATTAATTGAAATCTAATAAACAAATTTAGTTACTCAGGGATATTCTTAAAATTTAATTTTATCGTGATATTTATGCGAGAAAACTAAAATATTCGTTTCTATCTCCAGACAAATAAAAACATCGTAACTCGTCAGGAAAAAATGCTAGAAACAAACTTGTTAAATAAAATCTAATAAACAAATTTAGTTACTCAGGGATATTCTTACAATTTAATTTTATCGGGATATTTATGCGAGAAAACTAAAATATTCGTTTCTAGCTCCAGACAATTTAAAATATCGTAACTCGACAGGAAAAAATGCTAGAATCAAACTTATTAAATGAAATATAATAAACAAATTAAGTTACTCAGGGATATTCTTAAAATTTAATTTTATCGTGATATTATGCGAGAAAACTAAAATATTCGTTTCTAGCTCCAGACAGATTAAAACATCGTAACTCGACAGGAAAAAATGCTAGAATCAAACTTATTAAATGAAATATAATAAACAAATTAAGTTACTCAGGGATATTCTTACAATTTAATTTTATCGTGATATTTATGCGAGAAAACTAAAATATTCGTTTCTAGCTCCAGACAATTTAAAACATCGTAACTCGACAGGAAAAAATGCTAGAATCAAACTTATTAAATGAAATATAATAAACAAATTAAGTTACTCAGGGATAATCTTAAAATTTAATTTTATCGTGATATTTATGCGAGAAAACTATAATATTCGTTTCTATCTCCAGACAAATAAAAACATCGTAACTCGTCAGGAAAAAATGCTAGAATCAAACTTATTAAATGAAATATAATAAACAAATTAAGTTACACAGGGATATTCTTAAAATTAAATTTTATCGTGATATTTATGCGAGAAAACTAAAATATTCGTTTCTAGTTCCAGAAACATAAAAACATCGTAACTCGTCAGGAAAAAATGCTAGAATGAAACTTATTAAATAAAATCTAATAAACAAATTAAGTTACTCAGGGATATTCTTAAAATTTAATTTTATCGTGATATTTATGCGAGAAAACTAAAATATTCGTTTCTAGTTCCAGAAACATAAAAACATCGTTACTCGTCAGGAAAAAATGCTAGAAACTAACTTATTCAATAAAATCTAATAAACAAATTTAGTTACTCAGGGATATTTTTAAAATTTAATTTTATCGTGATATTTATGCGAGAAAAGTAAAATATTCGTTTCTAGTTCCAGACAAATAAAAACATCGTAACTCGTCAGGAGAAAATGCTAGAATGAAACTTATTAAATGAAATATAATAAACAAATTAAGTTACTCAGGGATATTCTTACAATTTAATTTTATCGTGATATTTATGCTAGAAAACTAAAATATTCGTTTCTAGCTCCAGACAATTTAAAACATCGTAACTCGACAGGAAAAAATGCTAGAATCAAACTTATTAAATGAAATATAATAAAGAAATTAAGTTACTGAGGGATATTCTTAAAATTTAATTTTATCGTGATATTTATGCGAGAAAACTAAAATATTCGTTTCTAGTTCCAGAAACATAAAAACATCGTAACTCGTCAGGAAAAAATGCTAGAAACAAACTTATTCAATAAAATCTAAGAAACAAATTTAGTTACTCAGGGATATTATTAAAATTTAATTTTAACGTGATATTTATGCGAGAAAAGTAAAATATTCGTTTCTAGTTCCAGACAAATAAAAACATCGTAACTCGTCAGGAAAAAATGCTAGAATGAAACTTATTAAATAAAATCTAATAAACAAATTTAGTTACTCAGGGATATTCTTAAAATTTAATTTTATCGTGATATTTATGCGAGAAAACTAAAATATTCGTTTCTATCTCCAGACAAATAAAAACATCGTAACTCGGCAGGAAAAAATGCTAGAATCAAACTTATTAAATGAAATATAATAAACAAATTTAGTTACTCAAGGATATTTTTAAAATTTAATTTTATCGTGATATTTATGCGAGAAAACTAAAATATTCGTTTCTAGTTATGACAAATAGAAACATCGTAACTCCTCAGGAAAAAATTCTAGAATCAAACTTATTAAATGAAATATAATAAACAAATTTAGTTACTCAGGGATATTTTTAAAATTTAATTTTATCGTGATATTTATGCGAGAAAAGTAAAATATTCGTTTCTAGTTCCAGAAACATAAAAACATCGTTCCTCGTCAGGAAAAAATGCTAGAAACAAACTTATTCAATAAAATCTAATAAACAAATTTAGTTACTCAGGGATATTTTTAAAATTTAATTTTATCGTGATATTTATGCGAGAAAACTATAATATTCGTTTATAGTTCCAGAAACATAAAAACATCGTTACTCGTCAGGAAAAAATGCTAGAATCAAACTTATTAATTGAAATCTAATAAACAAATTTAGTTACTCAGGGATATTCTTAAAATTTAATTTTATCGTGATATTTATGCGAGAAAACTAAAATATTCGTTTCTATCTCCAGACAAATAAAAACATCGTAACTCGTCAGGAAAAAATGCTAGAATGAAACTTATTAAATAAAATCTAATAAACAAATTTAGTTACTCAGGGATATTCTTAAAATTTAATTTTATCGTGATATTTATGCGAGAAAACTAAAATATTCGTTTCTATCTCCAGACAAATAAAAACATCGTAACTCGGCAGGAAAAAATGCTAGAATCAAACTTATTAAATGAAATATAATAAAGAAATTAAGTTACTCAAGGATATTCTTAAAATTTAATTTTATCGTGATATTTATGCGAGAAAACTAAAATATTCGTTTATAGTTCCAGAAACATAAAAACATCGTTACTCGTCAGGAAAAAATGCTAGAATCAAACTTATTAATTGAAATCTAATAAACAAATTTAGTTACTCAGGGATATTCTTAAAATTTAATTTTATCGTGATATTTATGCGAGAAAACTAAAATATTCGTTTCTATCTCCAGACAAATAAAAACATCGTAACTCGTCAGGAAAAAATGCTAGAAACAAACTTGTTAAATAAAATCTAATAAACAAATTTAGTTACTCAGGGATATTCTTACAATTTAATTTTATCGGGATATTTATGCGAGAAAACTAAAATATTCGTTTCTAGCTCCAGACAATTTAAAATATCGTAACTCGACAGGAAAAAATGCTAGAATCAAACTTATTAAATGAAATATAATAAACAAATTAAGTTACTCAGGGATATTCTTACAATTTAATTTTATCGTGATATTTATGCGAGAAAACTAAAATATTCGTTTCTAGCTCCAGACAATTTAAAACATCGTAACTCGACAGGAAAAAATGCTAGAATCAAACTTATTAAATGAAATATAATAAACAAATTAAGTTACTCAGGGATATTCTTAAAATTTAATTTTATCGTGATATTTATGCGAGAAAACTATAATATTCGTTTCTATCTCCAGACAAATAAAAACATTGTAACTCGTCAGGAAAAAATGCTAGAATCAAACTTATTAAATGAAATATAATAAACAAATTAAGTTACTCAGGGATATTCTTGAAATTAAATTTTATCGTGATATTTATGCGAGAAAACTAAAATATTCGTTTCTAGTTCCAGAAACATAAAAACATCGTAACTCGTCAGGAAAAAATGCTAGAATGAAACTTATTAAATAAAATCTAATAAACAAATTTAGTTACTCAGGGATATTCTTAAAATTTAATTTTATCGTGATATTTATGCGAGAAAACTAAAATATTCGTTTCTAGTTCCAGAAACATAAAAACATCGTTACTCGTCAGGAAAAAATGCTAGAAACTAACTTATTCAATAAAATCTAATAAACAAATTTAGTTACTCAGGGATATTTTTAAAATTTAATTTTATCGTGATATTTATGCGAAAAAAGTAAAATATTCGTTTCTAGTTCCAGACAAATAAAAACATCGTAACTCGTCAGGAGAAAATGCTAGAATGAAACTTATTAAATGAAATATAATAAACAAATTAAGTTACTCAGGGATATTCTTACAATTTAATTTTATCGTGATATTTATGCGAGAAAACTAAAATATTCGTTTCTATCTCCAGACAAATAAAAACATCGTAACTCGTCAGGAAAAAATGCTAGAATCAAACTTATTAAATGAAATATAATAAACAAAGTTAGTTACTCAGGGATATTTTTAAAATTTAATTTTATCGTGATATTTATGCGAGAAAACTAAAATATTCGTTTCTAGTTATGACAAATAGAAACATCGTAACTCCTCAGGAAAAAATTCTAGAATCAAACTTATTTAATAAAATCAAATAAACAAATTAAGTTACTCAGGGATATTCTTAAAATTTAATTTTATCGTGATATTTATGCGTGAAAACTAAAATATTCGTTTCTATCTCCAGACAAATAAAAACATCGTAACTCGTCAGGATAAAATGCTAGAATCAAACTTATTAAATGAAATATAATAAGCAAATAAAGTTACACAGGGATATTCCTACAATCTAATTTTATCGTGATATTTATGCGAGAAAACTAAAATATTCGTTTCTAGCTCCAGAAAAATAAAAACATCGTAACTCGTCAGGAAAAAATGCTAGAATCAAATTTATTAAATGAAATATAATAGACAAATTAAGTTACTCAGGGATATTCTTACAATTTAATTTTATCGTGATATTTATGCGAGAAAACTAAATATTCGTTTCTAGCTCCAGAAAAATAAAAACATCGTTACTCCTCAGGAAAAAATTCTAGAATCAAACTTATTAAAAAAATCTAATAAACAAATAAAGTTACTCAGGGATATTCTTAAAATTTTATTTTATCGTGATATTTATGCGAGAAAACTAAAATATTCGTTTCTAGCTCCAGACAATTTAAAACACCGTAACTCGAAAGGAAAAAATGCTAGATTCAAACTTAATAAATGAAATATAATAAACAAATTAAGTTACTCAGGGATATTCTTACAATTTAATTTTATCGTGATATTTATGCGAGAAAACTAAAATATTCGTTTCTATCTCCAGACAAATAAAAAAAACGTAACTCGTCAGGATAAAATGCTAGAATCAAACTTATTAAATGAAATATAATAAACAAATAAAGTTACTCAGGGATATTCCTACAATTTAATTTTATCGTGATATTTATGCGAGAAAACTAAAATATTCGTTTCTAGCTCCATACAATTTAAAACATCATAACTCTACAGGAAAAAATGCTAGAAACAAACTTATTAAATGAAATATAATAAACAAATTTAGTTACTCAGGGATATTCTTAAAATTTAATTTTATTGTGATATTTATGCGAGAAAACTAAAATATTCGTTTCAATCTCCAGACAAATAAAAACATAGTATCTCGTCAGGAAAAAATGCTAGAATCAAACCTATTAAATGAAATATAATAAACAAATTAAGTTACTCAGGGATATTCTTAATATTTAATTTTATCGTGATATTTATGCGAGAAAACTAAAATATTCGTTTCTAGTTCCAGAAACATAAAAACATCGTTACTCGTCAGGAAAAAATGCTAGAAACAAATTTATTAAATAAAATCTAATAAACAAATTTAGTTACTCAGGGATATTCTTAAAATTTAATTTTATCGTGATATTTATGCGAGAAAACTAAAATATTCGTTTCTAGCTCCAGATAATTTAAAACATCGTAACTCGACAGGAAAAAATGCTAGAATCAAACTTATTAAATGAAATATAATAAACAAATGAAGTTACTCAGGGATATTCTTAAAATTTAATTTTATCGTGATATTTATGCGAGAAAACTAAAATATTCGTTTCTAGTTCCAGAAACATAAAAACATCGTTACTCGTCAGGAAAAAATGCTAGAAACAAACTTATTCAATAAAATCTAATAAGCAAATTTAGTTACTCAGGGATATTCTTAAAATTTAATTTTATCGTGATATTTATGCGAGAAAACTAAAATATTCGTTTCTATTTCCAGACAATTTAAAACATCGTAACTCGACAGGAAAAAATGCTAGAATCAAACTTATTAAATGAAATATAATAAACAAATTAAGTTACTCAGGGGTATTCTTACAATTTAATTTTATCGTGATATTTATGCGAGAAAACTAAAATATTCGTTTCTAGCTCCAGACAAATAAAAACATCGTTACTCCTCAGGAAAAAATTCTAGAATCAAACTTATTAAAAAAATCTAATAAACAAATAAAGTTACTCAGGGATATTCTTAAAATTTAATTTTATCGTGATATTTATGCGAGAAAACTAAAATATTCGTTTCTAGTTCCAGACAAATAAAAACATCGTAACTCGTCAGGAAAAAATGCTGGAATGAAACTTATTAAATAAAATCTAATAAACAAATTTAGTTACTCAGGGATATTCTTAAAATTTAATTTTATCGTGATATTTATGCGAGAAAACTAAAATATTCGTTTCTATCTCCAGACAAATAAAAACATCGTAACTCGTCAGGAAAAAATGCTAGAATCAAACTTATTAAATGAAATATAATAAACAAATTTAGTTACTCAGGGATATTTTTAAAATTTAATTTTATCGTGATATTTATGCGAGAAAAGTAAAATATTCGTTTCTAGTTCCAGAAACATAAAAACATCGTTCCTCGTCAGGAAAAAATGCTAGAAACAAACTTCTTCAATAAAATCTAATAAACAAATTTAGTTACTCAGGGATATTTTTAAAATTTAATTTTACCGTGATATTTATGCGAGAAAAGTAAAATATTCGTTTCTAGTTCCAGACAAATAAAAACATCGTAACTCGTCAGGAAAAAATGCTAGAATCAAACTTATTAAATGAAATATAATAAACAAATTTAGTTACTCAGGGACATTTTTAAAACTTAATTTTATCCTGATATTTATGCGAGAAAACTAAAATATTCGTTTCTAGTTATGACAAATAAAAACATCGTAACTCCTCAGGAAAAAATTCTAGAATCAAACTTATTAAATAAAATCAAATAAACAAATTAAGTTAAACAGGGATATTCTTAAAATTTAATTTTATCGTGATATTTATGCGTGAAAACTAAAATATTCGTTTCTATCTCCAGACAAATAAAAACATCGTAACTCGTCAGGATAAAATGCTAGAATCAAACTTATTAAATGAAATATAATAAACAAATTAAGTTACTCAAGGATATTCTTAAAATTTAATTTTATCGTGATATTTATGCGAGAAAACTAAAATATTCGTTTCTAGTTCCAGAAACATAAAAACATCGTTCCTCGTCAGGAAAAAATGCTAGAAACAAACTTCTTCAATAAAATCTAATAAACAAATTTAGTTACTCAGGGATATTTTTAAAATTTAATTTTATCGTGATATTTATGCAAGAAAAGTAAAATATTCGTTTCTAGTTCCAGAAACATAAAAACATCGTTCCTCGTCAGGAAAAAATGCTAGAAACAAACTTCTTCAATAAAATCTAATAAACAAATTTAGTTACTCAGGGATATTTTTAAAATTTAATTTTACCGTGATATTTATGCGAGAAAAGTAAAATATTCGTTTCTAGTTCCAGACAAATAAAAACATCGTAACTCGTCAGGAAAAAATGCTAGAATCAAACTTATTAAATGAAATATAATAAACAAATTTAGTTACTCAGGGACATTTTTAAAACTTAATTTTATCCTGATATTTATGCGAGAAAACTAAAATATTCGTTTCTAGTTATGACAAATAAAAACATCGTAACTCCTCAGGAAAAAATTCTAGAATCAAACTTATTAAATAAAATCAAATAAACAAATTAAGTTAAACAGGGATATTCTTAAAATTTAATTTTATCGTGATATTTATGCGTGAAAACTAAAATATTCGTTTCTATCTCCAGACAAATAAAAACATCGTAACTCGTCAGGATAAAATGCTAGAATCAAACTTATTAAATGAAATATAATAAACAAATTAAGTTACTCAAGGATATTCTTAAAATTTAATTTTATCGTGATATTTATGCGAGAAAACTAAAATATTCGTTTATAGTTCCAGAAACATAAAAACATCGTTACTCGTCAGGAAAAAATGCTAGAATCAAACTTATTAATTGAAATCTAATAAACAAATTTAGTTACTCAGGGATATTCTTAAAATTTAATTTTATCGTGATATTTATGCGAGAAAACTAAAATATTCGTTTCTATCTCCAGACAAATAAAAACATCGTAACTCGTCAGGAAAAAATGCTAGAAACAAACTTGTTAAATAAAATCTAATAAACAAATTTAGTTACTCAGGGATATTCTTACAATTTAATTTTATCGGGATATTTATGCGAGAAAACTAAAATATTCGTTTCTAGCTCCAGACAATTTAAAATATCGTAACTCGACAGGAAAAAATGCTAGAATCAAACTTATTAAATGAAATATAATAAACAAATTAAGTTACTCAGGGATATTCTTAAAATTTAATTTTATCGTGATATTATGCGAGAAAACTAAAATATTCATTTCTAGCTCCAGACAGATTAGAACATCGTAACTCGACAGGAAAAAATGCTAGAATGAAACTTATTAAATAAAATCTAATAAACAAATTTAGTTACTCAGGGATATTCTTAAAATTTAATTTTATCGTGATATTTATGCGAGAAAAGTAAAATATTCGTTTCTAGTTCCAGAAACATAAAAACATCGTTACTCGTCAGGAAAAAATGCTAGAAACTAACTTATTCAATAAAATCTAATAAACAAATTTAGTTACTCAGGGATATTTTTAAAATTTAATTTTATCGTGATATTTATGCGAGAAAAGTAAAATATTCGTTTCTAGTTCCAGACAAATAAAAACATCGTAACTCGTCAGGAGAAAATGCTAGAATGAAACTTATTAAATGAAATATAATAAACAAATTAAGTTACTCAGGGATATTCTTACAATTTAATTTTATCGTGATATTTATGCGAGAAAACTAAAATATTCGTTTCTAGCTCCAGACAGTTTAAAACATCGTAACTCGAAAGGAAAAAATGCTAGAATCAAACTTATTAAATGAAATATAATAAAGAAATTAAGTTACTGAGGGATATACTTAAAATTTAATTTTATCGTGATATTTATGCGAGAAAACTAAAATATTCGTTTCTAGTTCCAGAAACATAAAAACATCGTTACTCGTCAGGAAAAAATGCTAGAAACAAACTTATTCAATAAAATCTAATAAACAAATTTAGTTACTCAGGGATATTATTAAAATTTAATTTTATCGTGATATTTATGCGAGAAAAGTAAAATATTCGTTTCTAGTTCCAGACAAATAAAAACATCGTAACTCGTCAGGAAAAAATGCTAGAATGAAACTTATTAAATAAAATCTAATAAACAAATTTAGTTACTCAGGGATATTCTTAAAATTTAATTTTATCGTGATATTTATGCGAGAAAACTAAATTATTCGTTTCTATCTCCAGACAAATAAAAACATCGTAACTCGTCAGGAAAAAATGCTAGAATCAAACTTATTAAATGAAATATAATAAACAAATTTAGTTACTCAGGGATATTTTTAAAATTTAATTTTATCGTGATATTTATGCGAGAAAACTAAAATATTCGTTTCTAGTTATGACAAATAGAAACATCGTAACTCCTCAGGAAAAAATTCTAGAATCAAACTTATTAAATGAAATATAATAAACAAATTTAGTTACTCAGGGATATTTTTAAAATTTAATTTTATCGTGATATTTATGCGAGAAAAGTAAAATATTCGTTTCTAGTTCCAGAAACATAAAAACATCGTTCCTCGTCAGGAAAAAATGCTAGAAACAAACTTATTCAATAAAATCTAATAAACAAATTTAGTTACTCAGGGATATTTTTAAAATTTAATTTTATCGTGATATTTATGCGAGAAAAGTAAAATATTCGTTTCTAGTTCCAGACAATTTAAAACGTCGTAACTCGACAGGAAAAAATGCTTGAATCAAACTTATTAAATGAAATCTAATAAACAAATTAAGTTACTCAGGGGTATTCTTACAATTTAATTTTATCGTGATATTTATGCGAGAAAACTAAAATATTCGTTTGTAGCTCCAGACAATTTAAACATCGTTACTCCTCAGGAAAAAATTATAGAATAAACTTATTAAATAAAATCAAATAAACAAATTAAGTTACTCAGGGATATTCTTAAAATTTAATTTTATCGTGATATTTATGCGAGAAAACTAAAATATTCGTTTCTAGATCCAGAAACATAAAAACATCGTTACTCGTCAGGAAAAAATGCTAGAAACAAACTTATTAAATAAAATCTAATAAACAAATTTAGTTACTCAGGGATATTCTTAAAATTTAATTTTATCGTGATATTTATGCGAGAAAACTAAAATATTCGTTTCTATCTCCAGACAAATAAAAACATCGTAACTCCTCAGGAAAAAATGCTAGAATGAAACTTATTAAATATAATCTAATAAACAAATTTAGTTACTCAGGGATATTCTTAAAATTTAATTTTATCGTGATATTTATGCGAGAAAACTAAAATATTCGTTTCTATCTCCCGACAAATAAAAACATTGTAACTCGTCAGGAAAAAATGCTAGAATCAAACTTATTAAATAAAATATAATAAACAAATTAAGTTACTCAGGGATATTCTTAATATTTAATTTTATCGTGATATTTATGCGAGAAAACTAAAATATTCGTTTCTAGTTCCAGAAACATAAAAACATCGTTACTCATCAGGAAAAAATGCTAGAAACAAACTTATTAAATAAAATCTAATAAACAAATTTAGTTACTCAGGGATATTCTTAAAATTTAATTTTATCGTGATATTTATGCGTGAAAACTAAAATATTCGTTTCTATCTCCAGACAAATAAAAACATCGTAACTCGTCAGGATAAAATGCTAGAATCAAACTTATTAAATGAAATATAATAAACAAATAAAGTTGCTCATGGATATTCCTACAATTTAATTTTATCGTGATATTTATGCGAGAAAACTAAAATATTCGTTTCTAGGTCCAGACAATTTAAAACATCGTAACTCGACAGGAAAAAATGCTAGAATCAAACTTATTAAATGAAATATACTAAACAAATTAAGTTACTCAGGGGTATTCTTACAATTTAATTTTATCGTAATATTTATGCGAGAAAACTAAAATATTCGTCTCTAGCTCCAGACAAATGAAAACATCGTTACTCCTCAGGAAAAAATTCTAGAATCAAACTTATTAAAAAAATCTAATAAACAAATAAAGTTACTCAGGGATATTCTTAAAATTTAATTTTATCGTGATATTTATGCGAGAAAACTAAAATATTCGTTTCTAGTTCCAGACAAATAAAAACATCGTAACTCGTTAGGAAAAAATGCTAGAAACAAACTTATTAAACAAAATCTAATAAACAAATTTAGTTACTCAGGGATATTCTTAAAATTTAATTTTATCGTGATATTTATGCGAGAAAACTAAAATATTCGTTTCTAATTATGACAAATAAAAACATCGTAACTCGTCAGGAAAAAATGCTAGAATCAAACTTATTAAATAAAATCTAATAAACAAATTTAGTTACTCAGGGATATTCCTACAATTTAATTTTATCGAGATATTTATGCGAGAAAACTAAAATATTCGTTTCTAGTTCCAGACAATTTAAAATATCGTAACTCGACAAGAAAAAATGCTAGAATCAAACTTATTAAATGAAATCTAATAAACAAATTAAGTTACTCAGGGGTATTCTTACAATTTAATTTTATCGTGATATTTATTTGAGAAAACTAAAATATTCGTTTCTAGCTCCAGCCAAATAAAAACATCGTTACTCCTCAGGACAAAATTATAGAATCAAACTTATTAAATAAAACCAAATAAACAAATTAAGTTACTCAGAGATATTCTTAAAATTTAATATTATCGTGTTATTTATGCGAGAAAACTAAAATATTCGTTTCTATCTCCCGACAAATAAAAACATTGTAACTCGTCAGGAAAAAATACTAGAATCAAACTTATTAAATGAAATATAATAAACAAATTAAGTTACTCAGGGATATTCTTAAAATTTAATTTTATCGTGATATTTATGCGAGAAAACTAAAATATTCGTTTCTAGTTCCAGAAACATAAAAACATCGTTACTCGAAAGGAAAAAATGCTAGAAACAAATTTATTAAATAAAATCTAATAAACAAATTTAGTTACTCAGTGATATTCTTAAAATTTCATTTTATTGTGATATTTATGCGAGAAAACTAAAATATTCGTTTCTATCTCCAGACAAATAAAAACATAGTATCTCGTCAGGAAAAAATGCTAGAATCAAACTTATTAAATGAAATATAATAAACAAATTAAGTTACTCAGGGATATTCTTAAAATTTAATTTTATCGTTATATTTATGCGAGAAAACTAAAATATTCGTTTCTATCTCCAGACAAATAAAAACATCGTAACTCGTCAGGAAAAAATGCTAGAATCAAACCTATTAAATGAAATATAATAAACAAATTAAGTTACTCAGGGATATTCTTAATATTTAATTTTATCGTGATATTTATGCGAGAAAACTAAAATATTCGTTTCTAGTTCCAGAAACATAAAAACATCGTTACTCGTCAGGAAAAAATGCTAGAAACAAATTTATTAAATGAAATATAATAAACAAATTTAGTTACTCAGGGATATTTTTAAAATTTAATTTTATCGTGATATTTATGCGAGAAAACTAAAATATTCGTTTCTAGTTCCAGAAACATAAAATCATCGTTACTCGTCAGGAAAAAATGCTAGAAACAAACTTATTCAATAAAATCTAATAAACAAATTTAGTTACTCAGGGATATTTTTAAAATTTAATTTTATCGTGATAGTTATGCGAGAAAAGTAAAATATTCGTTTCTAGTTCCAGAAACATAAAAACATCGTTACTCGTCAGGAAAAAATGCTAGAAACAAACTTATTCAATAAAATCTTATAAACAAATTTAGTTACTCAGGGATATTTTTAAAATTTAATTTTATCGTGATATTTATGCGAGAAAACTAAAATATTCGTTTCTATCTCCAGACCATTTAAAACATCGTAACTCGACAGGAAAAAATGCTAGAATCAAACTTATTAAAAGAAATATAATAAACAAATTAAGTTACTCATTGATATTTTTAAAATTTAATTTTATCGTGATATTTATGCGAGAAAACTAAAATATTCGTTTCTAGCTCCAGACAAATAAAAACATCGTAACTCGTCAGGAAAAAATGCTAGAATCAAACTTATTAAATGAAATATAATAAACAAATTTAGTTACTCAGGGATATTTTTAAAATTTAATTTTATCCTGATATTTATGCGAGAAAACTAAAATATTTGTTTCTAGTTATGACAAATAAAAACATCGTAACTCCTCAGGAAAAAATTCTAGAAGCAAACATATTAAATAAAATCAAATAAACAAATTAAGTTACTCAGGGATATTCTTAAAATTTAATTTTATCGTGATATTTATGCGTGAAAACTAAAATATTCGTTTCTATCTCCAGACAAATAAAAACATAGTATCTCGTCAGGAAAAAATGCTAGAATCAAACTTATTAAATGAAATATAATAAACAAATTAAGTTACTCAGGGATATTCTTAAAATTTAATTTTATCGTGATATTTATGCGAGAAAACTAAAATATTCGTTTCTATCTCCAGACAAATAAAAACATCGTAACTCGTCAGGAAAAAATGCTAGAATCAAACCTATTAAATGAAATATAATAAACAAATTAAGTTACTCAGGGATATTCTTAATATTTAATTTTATCGTGATATTCATGCGAGAAAACTAAAATATTCGTTTCTATCTCCAGACAAATAAAAACATCGTTACTCGTCAGGAAAAAATGCTAGAAACAAATTTATTAAATGAAATATAATAAACAAATTTAGTTACTCAGGGATATTCTTAAAATTTAATTTTATCCTGATATTTATGCGAGAAAACTAAAATATTTGTTTCTAGTTATGACAAATAAAAACATCGTAACTCCTCAGGAAAAAATTCTAGAAGCAAACTTATTAAATAAAATCAAATAAACAAATTAAGTTACTCAGGGATATTCTTAAAATTTAATTTTATCGTGATATTTATGCGTGAAAACTAAAATATTCGTTTCTATCTCCAGACAAATAAAAACATCGTAACTCGTCAGGATAAAATACTAGAATCAAACTTATTAAATGAAATATAATAAACAAATTAAGTTACTCAGGGATATTCTTAAAATTTAATTTTATCCTGATATTTATGCGAGAAAACCAAAATATTCGTTTCTAGTTATGACAAATAAAAACATCGTAACTCCTCAGGAAAAAATTCTAGAATCAAACTTATTAAATAAAATCAAATAAACAAATTAAGTTACTCAGGGATATTCTTAAAATTTAATTTTATCGTGATATTTATGCGTGAAAACTAAAATATTCGTTTCTATCTCCAGACAAATAAAAACATCGTAACTCGTCAGGATAAAATGCTAGAAACAAATTTATTAAATGAAATATAATAAACAAATTTAGTTACTCAGGGATATTCTTAAAATTTAATTTTATCCTGATATTTATGCGAGAAAACCAAAATATTCGTTTCTAGTTATGACAAATAAAAACATCGTAACTCCTCAGGAAAAAATTCTAGAATCAAACTTATTAAATAAAATCAAATAAACAAATTTAGTTACTCAGGGATATTCTTAAAATTTAATTTTATCGTGATATTTATGCGAGAAAACTAAAATATTCGTTTCTATCTCCAGACAAATAAAAACATCGTAACTCCTCAGGAAAAAATGCTAGAATGAAACTTATTAAATATAATCTAATAAACAAATTTAGTTACTCAGGGATATTCTTAAAATTTAATTTTATCGTGATATTTATGCGAGAAAACTAAAATATTCGTTTCTATCTCCCGACAAATAAAAACATTGTAACTCGTCAGGAAAAAATGCTAGAATCAAACTTATTAAATAAAATATAATAAACAAATTAAGTTACTCAGGGATATTCTTAATATTTAATTTTATCGTGATATTTATGCGAGAAAACTAAAATATTCGTTTCTAGTTCCAGAAACATAAAAACATCGTTACTCATCAGGAAAAAATGCTAGAAACAAACTTATTAAATAAAATCTAATAAACAAATTTAGTTACTCAGGGATATTCTTAAAATTTAATTTTATCGTGATATTTATGCGTGAAAACTAAAATATTCGTTTCTATCTCCAGACAAATAAAAACATCGTAACTCGTCAGGATAAAATGCTAGAATCAAACTTATTAAATGAAATATAATAAACAAATAAAGTTGCTCATGGATATTCCTACAATTTAATTTTATCGTGATATTTATGCGAGAAAACTAAAATATTCGTTTCTAGGTCCAGACAATTTAAAACATCGTAACTCGACAGGAAAAAATGCTAGAATCAAACTTATTAAATGAAATATACTAAACAAATTAAGTTACTCAGGGGTATTCTTACAATTTAATTTTATCGTGATATTTATGCGAGAAAACTAAAATATTCGTCTCTAGCTCCAGACAAATGAAAACATCGTTACTCCTCAGGAAAAAATTCTAGAATCAAACTTATTAAAAAAATCTAATAAACAAATAAAGTTACTCAGGGATATTCTTAAAATTTAATTTTATCGTGATATTTATGCGAGAAAACTAAAATATTCGTTTCTAGTTCCAGACAAATAAAAACATCGTAACTCGTTAGGAAAAAATGCTAGAAACAAACTTATTAAACAAAATCTAATAAACAAATTTAGTTACTCAGGGATATTCTTAAAATTTAATTTTATCGTGATATTTATGCGAGAAAACTAAAATATTCGTTTCTAATTATGACAAATAAAAACATCGTAACTCGTCAGGAAAAAATGCTAGAATCAAACTTATTAAATAAAATCTAATAAACAAATTTAGTTACTCAGGGATATTCCTACAATTTAATTTTATCGAGATATTTATGCGAGAAAACTAAAATATTCGTTTCTAGTTCCAGACAATTTAAAATATCGTAACTCGACAAGAAAAAATGCTAGAATCAAACTTATTAAATGAAATCTAATAAACAAATTAAGTTACTCAGGGGTATTCTTACAATTTAATTTTATCGTGATATTTATTTGAGAAAACTAAAATATTCGTTTCTAGCTCCAGCCAAATAAAAACATCGTTACTCCTCAGGACAAAATTATAGAATCAAACTTATTAAATAAAACCAAATAAACAAATTAAGTTACTCAGGGATATTCTTAAAATTTAATATTATCGTGTTATTTATGCGAGAAAACTAAAATATTCGTTTCTATCTCCCGACAAATAAAAACATTGTAACTCGTCAGGAAAAAATACTAGAATCAAACTTATTAAATGAAATATAATAAACAAATTAAGTTACTCAGGGATATTCTTAAAATTTAATTTTATCGTGATATTTATGCGAGAAAACTAAAATATTCGTTTCTAGTTCCAGAAACATAAAAACATCGTTACTCGAAAGGAAAAAATGCTAGAAACAAATTTATTAAATAAAATCTAATAAACAAATTTAGTTACTCAGTGATATTCTTAAAATTTAATTTTATTGTGATATTTATGCGAGAAAACTAAAATATTCGTTTCTATCTCCAGACAAATAAAAACATAGTATCTCGTCAGGAAAAAATGCTAGAATCAAACTTATTAAATGAAATATAATAAACAAATTAAGTTACTCAGGGATATTCTTAAAATTTAATTTTATCGTTATATTTATGCGAGAAAACTAAAATATTCGTTTCTATCTCCAGACAAATAAAAACATCGTAACTCGTCAGGAAAAAATGCTGGAATCAAACCTATTAAATGAAATATAATAAACAAATTAAGTTACTCAGGGATATTCTTAATATTTAATTTTATCGTGATATTTATGCGAGAAAACTAAAATATTCGTTTCTAGTTCCAGAAACATAAAAACATCGTTACTCGTCAGGAAAAAATGCTAGAAACAAACTTATTCAATAAAATCTAATAAACAAATTTAGTTACTCAGGGATATTTTTAAAATTTAATTTTATCGTGATAGTTATGCGAGAAAAGTAAAATATTCGTTTCTAGTTCCAGAAACATAAAAACATCGTTACTCGTCAGGAAAAAATGCTAGAAACAAACTTATTCAATAAAATCTTATAAACAAATTTAGTTACTCAGGGATATTTTTAAAATTTAATTTTATCGTGATATTTATGCGAGAAAACTAAAATATTCGTTTCTATCTCCAGACCATTTAAAACATCGTAACTCGACAGGAAAAAATGCTAGAATCAAACTTATTAAAAGAAATATAATAAACAAATTAAGTTACTCATTGATATTCTTAAAATTTAATTTTATCGTGATATTTATGCGAGAAAACTAAAATATTCGTTTCTAGCTCCAGACAAATAAAAACATCGTAACTCGTCAGGAAAAAATGCTAGAATCAAACTTATTAAATGAAATATAATAAACAAATTTAGTTACTCAGGGATATTTTTAAAATTTAATTTTATCCTGATATTTATGCGAGAAAACTAAAATATTTGTTTCTAGTTATGACAAATAAAAACATCGTAACTCCTCAGGAAAAAATTCTAGAAGCAAACATATTAAATAAAATCAAATAAACAAATTAAGTTACTCAGGGATATTCTTAAAATTTAATTTTATCGTGATATTTATGCGTGAAAACTAAAATATTCGTTTCTATCTCCAGACAAATAAAAACATAGTATCTCGTCAGGAAAAAATGCTAGAATCAAACTTATTAAATGAAATATAATAAACAAATTAAGTTACTCAGGGATATTCTTAAAATTTAATTTTATCGTGATATTTATGCGAGAAAACTAAAATATTCGTTTCTATCTCCAGACAAATAAAAACATCGTAACTCGTCAGGAAAAAATGCTAGAATCAAACCTATTAAATGAAATATAATAAACAAATTAAGTTACTCAGGGATATTCTTAATATTTAATTTTATCGTGATATTCATGCGAGAAAACTAAAATATTCGTTTCTAGTTCCAGAAACATAAAAACATCGTTACTCGTCAGGAAAAAATGCTAGAAACAAATTTATTAAATGAAATATAATAAACAAATTTAGTTACTCAGGGATATTTTTAAAATTTAATTTTATCGTGATATTTATGCGAGAAAACTAAAATATTCGTTTCTAGTTCCAGAAACATAAAAACATCGTTACTCGTCAGGAAAAAATGCTAGAAACAAACTTATTCAATAAAATCTAATAAACAAATTTAGTTACTCAGGGATATTTTTAAAATTTAATTTTATCGTGATATTTATGCGAGAAAAGTAAAATATTCGTTTCTAGTTCCAGAAACATAAAAACATCGTTACTCGTCAGGAAAAAATGCTAGAAACAAACTTATTCAATAAAATCTAATAAACAAATTTAGTTACTCAGGGATATTTTTAAAATTTAATTTTATCGTGATATTTATGCGAGAAAACTAAAATATTCGTTTCTATCTCCAGACAATTTAAAACATCGTAACTCGACAGGAAAAAATGCTAGAATCAAACTTATTAAAAGAAATATAATAAACAAATTAAGTTACTCATTGATATTCTTAAAATTTAATTTTATCGTGATATTTATGCGAGAAAACTAAAATATTCGTTTCTAGCTCCAGACAAATAAAAACATCGTAACTCGTCAGGAAAAAATGCTAGAATCAAACTTATTAAATGAAATATAATAAACAAATTTAGTTACTCAGGGATATTTTTAAAATTTAATTTTATCCTGATATTTATGCGAGAAAACTAAAATATTTGTTTCTAGTTATGACAAATAAAAACATCGTAACTCCTCAGGAAAAAATTCTAGAAGCAAACTTATTAAATAAAATCAAATAAACAAATTAAGTTACTCAGGGATATTCTTAAAATTTAATTTTATCGTGATATTTATGCGTGAAAACTAAAATATTCGTTTCTATCTCCAGACAAATAAAAACATCGTAACTCGTCAGGATAAAATACTAGAATCAAACTTATTAAATGAAATATAATAAACAAATTAAGTTACTCAGGGATATTCTTAAAATTTAATTTTATCCTGATATTTATGCGAGAAAACCAAAATATTCGTTTCTAGTTATGACAAATAAAAACATCGTAACTCCTCAGGAAAAAATTCTAGAATCAAACTTATTAAATAAAATCAAATAAACAAATTAAGTTACTCAGGGATATTCTTAAAATTTAATTTTATCGTGATATTTATGCGTGAAAACTAAAATATTCGTTTCTATCTCCAGACAAATAAAAACATCGTAACTCGTCAGGATAAAATGCTAGAATCAAACTTATTAAATGAAATATAATAAACAAATTAAGTTACTCAGGGATATTCTTAAAATTTAATTTTATCGTGATATTTATGCGAGAAAACTAAAATATTCGTTTATAGTTCCAGAAACATAAAAACATCGTTACTCGTCAGGAAAAAATGCTAGAATCAAACTTATTAATTGAAATCTAATAAACAAATTTAGTTACTCAGGGATATTCTTAAAATTTAATTTTATCGTGATAATTATGCGAGAAAACTAAAATATTCGTTTCTATCTCCAGACAAATAAAAACATCGTAACTCGTCAGGAAAAAATGCTAGAAACAAACTTGTTAAATAAAATCTAATAAACAAATTTAGTTACTCAGGGATATTCTTACAATTTAATTTTATCGGGATATTTATGCGAGAAAACTAAAATATTCGTTTCTAGCTCCAGACAATTTAAAACATCGTAACTCGACAGGAAAAAATGCTAGAATCAAACTTATTAAATGAAATATAATAAACAAATTAAGTTACTCAGGGATATTCTTACAATTTAATTTTATCGTGATATTTATGCGAGAAAACTAAAATATTCGTTTCTAGATCCAGACAATTTAAAACATCGTAACTCGACAGGAAAAAATGCTAGAATCAAACTTATTAAATGAAATATAATAAACAAATTAAGTTACTCAGGGATATTCTTAAAATTAAATTTTATCGTGATATTTATGCGAGAAAACTAAAATATTCGTTTCTAGTTCCAGAAACATAAAAACATCGTAACTCGTCAGGAAAAAATGCTAGAATGAAACTTATTAAATAAAATCTAATAAACAAATTTAGTTACTCAGGGATATTCTTAAAATTTAATTTTATCGTGATATTTATGCGAGAAAACTAAAATATTCGTTTCTAGTTCCAGAAACATAAAAACATCGTTACTCGTCAGGAAAAAATGCTAGAAACTAACTTATTCAATAAAATCTAATAAACAAATTTAGTTACTCAGGGATATTTTTAAAATTTAATTTTATCGTGATATTTATGCGAGAAAAGTAAAATATTCGTTTCTAGTTCCAGACAAATAAAAACATCGTAACTCGTCAGGAGAAAATGCTAGAATGAAACTTATTAAATGAAATATAATAAACAAATTAAGTTACTCAGGGATATTCTTACAATTTAATTTTATCGTGATATTTATGCGAGAAAACTAAAATATTCGTTTCTAGCTCCAGACAATTTAAAACATCGTAACTCGACAGGAAAAAATGCTAGAATCAAACTTATTAAATGAAATATAATAAAGAAATTAAGTTACTCAGGGATATTCTTAAAATTTAATTTTATCGTGATATTTATGCGAGAAAACTAAAATATTCGTTTCTATCTCCAGACAAATAAAAACATCGTAACTCGTCAGGAAAAAATGCTAGAATCAAACTTATTAAATGAAATATAATAAACAAATTTAGTTACTCAGGGATAATTTTAAAATTTAATTTTATCGTGATATTTATGCGAGAAAACTAAAATATTCGTTTCTAGTTATGACAAATAAAAACATCGTAACTCCTCAGGAAAAAATTCTAGAATCAAACTTATTAAATAAAATCAAATAAACAAATTAAGTTACTCAGGGATATTCTTAAAATTTAATTTTATCGCGATATTTATGCGTGAAAACTAAAATATTCGTTTCTATCTCCAGACAAATAAAAACATCGTAACTCGTCAGGATAAAATGCTAGAATCAAACTTATTAAATGAAATATAATAAGCAAATAAAGTTACTCAGGGATATTCCTACAATTTAATTTTATCGTGATATTTATGCGAGAAAACTAAAATATTCGTTTCTATCGCCAGACAAATAAAAACATCGTAACTCGTCAGGAAAAAATGCTAGAATGAAACTTATTAAATGAAATATAATAAACAAATTAAGTTACTCAGGGATATTCTTACAATTTAATTTTATCGTGATATTTATGCGAGAAAACTAAAATATTCGTTTCTAGCTCCAGACAATTTAAAACATCGTAAGTCGACAGGAAAAAATGCTAGAATCAAACTTATTAAACGAAATATAATAAAGAAATTAAGTTACTCAGGGATATTCTTAAAATTTAATTTTATCGTGATATTTATGCGAGAAAACTAAAATATTCGTTTCTAGTTCCAGAAAAATAAAAACATCGTTACTCGTCAGGAAAAAATGCTAGAAACAAACTTATTCAATAAAATCTAATAAACAAATTTAGTTACTCAGGGATATTATTAAAATTTAATTTTATCGTGATATTTATGCGAGAAAAGTAAAATATTCGTTTCTAGTTCCAGACAAATAAAAACATCGTAACTCGTCAGGAAAAAATGCTAGAATGAAACCTATTTAATAAAATCTAATAAACAAATTTAGTTACTCAGGGATATTCTTAAAATTTAATTTTATCGTGATATTTATGCGAGAAAACTAAAATATTCGTTTCTATCTCCAGACAAATAAAAACATCGTAACTCGTCAGGAAAAAATGCTAGAATCAAACTTATTAAATGAAATATAATAAACAAATTTAGTTACTCAGGGATAATTTTAAAATTTAATTTTATCGTGATATTTATGCGAGAAAACTAAAATATTCGTTTCTAGTTATGACAAATAAAAACATCGTAACTCCTCAGGAAAAAATTCTAGAATCAAACTTATTAAATAAAATCAAATAAACAAATTAAGTTACTCAGGGATATTCTTAAAATTTAATTTTATCGTGATATTTATGCGAGAAAACTAAAATATTCGTTTCTATCTCCAGACAAATAAAAACATCGTAACTCGTCAGGATAAAATGCTAGAATCAAACTTATTAAATGAAATATAATAAGCAAATAAAGTTACTCAGGGATATTCCTACAATTTAATTTTATCGTGATATTTATGCGAGAAAACTAAAATATTCGTTTCTAGCTCCAGAAAAATAAAAACATCGTAACTCCTCAGGAAAAAATGCTAGAATCAAACTTATTAAATGAAATATAATAAACAAATTAAGTTACTCAGGGATATTCTTAAAATTAAATTTTATCCTGATATTTATGCGAGAAAACTAAAATATTCGTTTCTAGTTCCAGAAACATAAAAACATCGTTACTCGTCAGGAAAAAATGCTAGAATCAAACTTATTAAATGAAATCTAATAAACAAATTTAGTTACTCAGGGATATTCTTAAAATTTAATTTTATCGTGATATTTATGCGAGAAAACTAAAATATTCGTTTCTAGTTCCAGAAACATAAAAACATCGTTACTCGTCCGGAAAAAATGCTAGAATCAAACTTATTAAATGAAATCTAATAAACAAATTTAGTTACTCAGGGATATTCTTAAAATTTAATTTTATCGTGATATTTATGCGAGAAAACTAAAATATTCGTTTCTATCTCCAGCCAAATAGAAACATCGTAACTCGTCAGGATAAAATGCTAGAATGAAACTTATTAAATAAAATCTAATAAACAAATTTAGTTACTCAGGGATATTCTTAAAATTTAATTTTATCGTGATATTTATGCGAGAAAACTAAAATATTCGTTTCTATCTCCAGACAAATAAAAACATCGTAACTAATCAGGAAAAATTGCTAGAATGAAACTTATTAAATATAATCTAATAAACAAATTTAGTTACTCAGGGATATTCTTAAAATTTAATTTTATCGTGATATTTATGCGAGAAAACTAAAATATTCGTTTCTATCTCCCGACAAATAAAAACATTGTAACTCGTCAGGAAAAAATGCTGGAATCAAACTTATTAAATGAAATATAATAAACAAATTAAGTTACTCAGGGATATTCTTAAAATTTAATTTTATCGTGATATTTATTCGAGAAAACTAAAATATTCGTTTCTAGTTCCAGACAAATAAAAACATCGTAACTCCTCAGGAAAAAATGCTAGAATGAAACTTATTAAATAAAATCTAATAAACAAATTTAGTTACTCAGGGATATTCTTAAAATTTAATTTTAATCGTGATATTTATGCGAGAAAACTAAAATATTCGTTTCTATCACCCGACAAATAAAAACATTGTAACTCGTCAGGAAAAAATGCTGGAATCAAACTTATTAAATGAAATATAATAAACAAATTAAGTTACTCAGGGATATTCTTAAAATTTAATTTTATCGTGATATTTATGCGAGAAAACTAAAATATTCGTTTCTATTTCCAGACAATTTAAAACATCGAAACTCGACAGGATAAAATGCTAGAATCAAACTTATTAAATGAAATATAATAAACAAATTAATTTACTCAGGGGTATTCTTGCAATTTAATTTTATCGTCATATTTATGCGAGGAAACTAAAATATTCGTTTCTATCTCCAGACAAATAAAAACATCGTAACTCCTCAGGAAAAAATGCTAGAATCAAACTTATTAAATGAAATATAATAAACAAATTAAGTTACTCAGGGATATTCTTAAAATTTAATTTTATCGTGATATTTATGCGAGAAAACTAAAATATTCGTTTCTAGTTCCAGAAACATAAAAACATCGTTACTCGTCAGGAAAAAATGCTAGAAACAAATTTATTAAATAAAATCTAATAAACAAATTTAGTTACTCAGGGATATTCTTAAAATTTAATTTTATTGTGATATTTATGCGAGAAAACTAAAATATTCGTTTCAATCTCCAGACAAATAAAAACATAGTATCTCGTCAGGAAAAAATGCTAGAATCAAACTTACTAAATGAAATATAATAAACAAATTAAGTTCCTCAGGGATATTCTTAAAATTTAATTTTATCGTGATATTTATGCGAGAAAACTAAAATATTCGTTTCTATCTCCAGACAAATAAAAACATCGTAACTCGTCAGGAAAAAATGCTAGAATCAAACTTATTAAATGAAATATAATAAACAAATTAAGTTACTCAGGGATATTCTTAAAATTAAATTTTATCGTGATATTTATGCGAGAAAACTAAAATATTCCTTTCTAGTACCATAAACATAAAAACATCGTTACTCGTCAGGAAAAAATGCTAGAATCAAACTTATTAAATGAAATCTAATAAACAAATTTAGTTACTCAGGAATAATCTTAAAATTTAATTTTATCGTGATAGTTATGCGAGAAAACTAAAATATTCGTTTCTATCTCCAGACAAATAAAAACATCGTAACTCGTCAGGAAAAAATGCTAGAATCAAACTTATTAAATGAAATATAATAAACAAATTAAGTTACTCAGGGATATTCTTAAAATTTAATTTTATCGTGATATTTATGCGAGAAAACTAAAATATTCGTTTCTAGTTCCAGAAACATAAAAACATCGTTACTCGTCCGGAAAAAATGCTAGAATCAAACTTATTAAATGAAATCTAATAAACAAATTTAGTTACTCAGGGATATTCTTAAAATTTAATTTTATCGTGATATTTATGCGAGAAAACTTAAATATTCGTTTCTATCTCCAGACAAATAAAAACATCGTAACTCGTCAGGAAAAAATGCTAGAAACAAACTTGTTAAATAAAATCTAATAAACAAATTTAGTTACTCAGGGATATTCTTACAATTTAATTTTATCGGGATATTTATGCGAGAAAACTAAAATATTCGTTTCTAGCTCCAGACAATTTAAAACATCGTAACTCGACAGGAAAAAATGCTAGAATCAAACTTATTAAATGAAATATAATAAACAAATTAAGTTACTCAGGGATATTCTTAAAATTTAATTTTATCGTGATATTTATGCGAGAAAACTAAAATATTCGTTTCTAGTTCCAGAAACAAAAAAACATCGTTACTCGTCAGGAAAAAATGCTAGAAACAAACTTATTCAATAAAATCTAATAAACAAATTTAGTTTCTCAGGGATATTCTTAAAATTTAATTTTATCGTGATATTTATGCGAGAAAACTAAAATATTCGTTTCTATCTCCAGACAAATAAAAACATCGTAACTCGTCAGGATAAAATGCTAGAATCAAACTTATTAAATGAAATATAATAAACAAATTAAGTTACTCAGGGATATTCTTAAAATTAAATTTTATCGTGATATTTATGCGAGAAAACTAAAATATTCGTTTCTAGTTCCAGAAATATAAAAACATTGTTACTCGTCAGGAAAAAATGCTAGAAACAAACTTATTAAATAAAATCTAATAAACAAATTTTGTTACTCAGGGATATTCTTAAAATTTAATTTTATCGTGATATTTATGCGAGAAAACTAAAATATTCGTTTCTATCTCCAGACAAATAAAAACATCGTAACTCCTCAGGAAAAAATGCTAGAATGAAACTTATTAAATATAATCTAATAAACAAATTAAGTTACTCAGGGATATTCTTAAAATTTAATTTTATCGTGATATTTATGCGAGAAAACTAAAACATTCGTTTCTAGTTCCAGACACAAAAAAAACATCGTTACTCGTCAGGAAAAAATGCTAGAAACAAACTTATTCAATAAAATCTAATAAACAAATTTAGTTTCTCAGGGATATTCTTACAATTTAATTTTATCGTAATATTTATGCGAGAAAACTAAAATATTCGTCTCTAGCTCCAGACATATGAAAACACCGTTACTCCTCAGGAAAAAATTCTAGAATCAAACTTATTAAAAAAATCTAATAAACAAATAAAGTTACTCAGGGATATTCTTAAAATTTAATTTTATCGTGATATTTATGCGAGAAAACTAAAATATTCGTTTCTAGTTCCAGACAAATAAAAACATCTTAACTCGTCAGGAAAAAATGCTAGAAACAAACTTGTTAAATAAAATCTAATAAACAAATTTAGTTACTCAGGGATATTCTTAAAATTTAATTTTATCATGATATTTATGCGAGAAAACTAAAATATTCGTTTCTAGTTATGACAAATAAAAACATCGTAACTCGTCAGGAAAAAATGCTAGAAACAAACTTATTAAATAAAATCTAATAAACAAATTTAGTTACTCAGGGATATTCCTACAATTTAATTTTATCGAGATATTTATGCGAGAAAACTAAAATATTCGTTTCTAGTTCCAGACAATTTAAAACGTCGTAACTCGTCAGGAAAAAATTATAGAATCAAACTTATTAAATAAAATCAAATAAACAAATTAAGTTACTCAGGGATATTCTTAAAATTTAATTTTATCGTGATATTTATGCGAGAAAACTAAAATATTCGTTTCTAGTTCCAGAAACATAAAAACATCGTTACTCGTCAGGAAAAAATGCTAGAAACAAACTTATTAAATAAAATCTAATAAACAAATTTTGTTACTCAGGGATATTCTTAAAATTTAATTTTATCGTGATATTTATGCGAGAAAACTAAAATATTCGTTTCTATCTCCAGACAAATAAAAACATCGTAACTCGTCAGGATAAAATGCTAGAATCAAACTTATTAAATGAAATCAAATAAACAAATTAAGTTACTCAGGGATATTCTTAAAATTTAATTTTATCGTGTTATTTATGCGAGAAAACTAAAATATTCGGTTCTATCTCCCGACAAATAAAAACATTGTAACTCGTCAGGAAAAAATGCTAGAATCAAACTTATTAAATGAAATATAATAAACAAATTAAGTTACTTAGGGATATTCTTAAAATTTAATTTTATTGTGATATTTATGCGAGAAAACTAAAATATTCCTTTCTATCTCCAGACAAATAAAAACATAGTATCTCGTCAGGAAAAAATGCTAGAATCAAACTTATTAAATGAAATATAATAAACAAATTAAGTTACTCAGGGATATTCTTACAATTTAATTTTATCGTGATATTTATGCGAGAAAACTAAAATATTCGTTTCTAGCTCCAGACAATTTAAAACATCGTAACTCGACAGGAAAAAATGCTAGAATCAAACTTATTAAATGAAATATAATAAACAAATTAAGTTACTCAGGGATATTCTTAAAATTAAATTTTATCGTGATATTTATGCGAGAAAACTAAAATATTCGTTTCTAGTTCCAGAAACATAAAAACATCGTTACTCGTCAGGAAAAAATGCTAGAATCAAACTTATTAAATGAAATATAATAAACAAATTTAGTTACTCAGGGATAATTTTAAAATTTAATTTTATCGTGATATTTATGCGAGAAAACTAAAATATTCGTTTCTAGTTATGACAAATAAAAACATCGTAACTCCTCAGGAAAAAATTCTAGAATCAAACTTATTAAATAAAATCAAATAAACAAATTAAGTTACTCAGGGATATTCTTAAAATTTAATTTTATCGCGATATTTATGCGTGAAAACTAAAATATTCGTTTCTATCTCCAGACAAATAAAAACATCGTAACTCGTCAGGATAAAATGCTAGAATCAAACTTATTAAATGAAATATAATAAACAAATTAAGTTACTCAGGGATATTCTTAAAATTAAATTTTATCGTGATATTTATGCGAGAAAACTAAAATATTCGTTTCTAGTTCCAGAAACAAAAAAACATCGTTACTCGTCAGGAAAAAATGCTAGAAACAAACTTATTCAATAAAATCTAATAAACAAATTTAGTTTCTCAGGGATATTCTTAAAATTTAATTTTATCGTGATATTTATGCGAGAAAACTAAAATATTCGTTTCTATCTCCAGACAAATAAAAACATCGTAACTCGTCAGGATAAAATGCTAGAATCAAACTTATTAAATGAAATATAATAAACAAATTAAGTTACTCAGGGATATTCTTAAAATTAAATTTTATCGTGATATTTATGCGAGAAAACTAAAATATTCGTTTCTAGTTCCAGAAATATAAAAACATTGTTACTCGTCAGGAAAAAATGCTAGAAACAAACTTATTAAATAAAATCTAATAAACAAATTTTGTTACTCAGGGATATTCTTAAAATTTAATTTTATCGTGATATTTATGCGAGAAAACTAAAATATTCGTTTCTATCTCCAGACAAATAAAAACATCGTAACTCCTCAGGAAAAAATGCTAGAATGAAACTTATTAAATATAATCTAATAAACAAATTAAGTTACTCAGGGATATTCTTAAAATTTAATTTTATCGTGATATTTATGCGAGAAAACTAAAACATTCGTTTCTAGTTCCAGACACAAAAAAAACATCGTTACTCGTCAGGAAAAAATGCTAGAAACAAACTTATTCAATAAAATCTAATAAACAAATTTAGTTTCTCAGGGATATTCTTAAAATTTAATTTTATCGTGATATTTATGCGAGAAAACTAAAATATTCGTCTCTAGCTCCAGACAAATGAAAACATCTTTACTCCTCAGGAAAAAATTCTAGAATCAAACTTATTAAAAAAATCTAATAAACAAATAAAGTTACTCAGGGATATTCTTAAAATTTAATTTTATCGTGATATTTATGCGAGAAAACTAAAATATTCGTTTCTAGTTCCAGACAAATAAAAACATCTTAACTCGTCAGGAAAAAATGCTAGAAACAAACTTGTTAAATAAAATCTAATAAACAAATTTAGTTACTCAGGGATATTCTTAAAATTTAATTTTATCATGATATTTATGCGAGAAAACTAAAATATTCGTTTCTAGTTATGACAAATAAAAACATCGTAACTCGTCAGGAAAAAATGCTAGAAACAAACTTATTAAATAAAATCTAATAAACAAATTTAGTTACTCAGGGATATTCCTACAATTTAATTTTATCGAGATATTTATGCGAGAAAACTAAAATATTCGTTTCTAGTTCCAGACAATTTAAAACGTCGTAACTCGTCAGGAAAAAATTATAGAATCAAACTTATTAAATAAAATCAAATAAACAAATTAAGTTACTCAGGGATATTCTTAAAATTTAATTTTATCGTGATATTTATGCGAGAAAATTAAAATATTCGTTTCTAGTTCCAGAAACATAAAAACATCGTTACTCGTCAGGAAAAAATGCTAGAAACAAACTTATTAAATAAAATCTAATAAACAAATTTTGTTACTCAGGGATATTCTTAAAATTTAATTTTATCGTGATATTTATGCGAGAAAACTAAAATATTCGTTTCTATCTCCAGACAAATAAAAACATCGTAACTCGTCAGGATAAAATGCTAGAATCAAACTTATTAAATGAAATATAATAAACAAATAAAGTTGCTCATGGATATTCCTACAATTTAATTTTATCGTGATATTTATGCGAGAAAACTAAAATATTCGTTTCTAGGTCCAGACAATTTAAAACATCGTAACTCGACAGGAAAAAATGCTAGAATCAAACTTATTAAATGAAATATACTAAACAAATTAAGTTACTCAGGGGTATTCTTACAATTTAATTTTATCGTAATATTTATGCGAGAAAACTAAAATATTCGTCTCTAGCTCCAGACATATGAAAACACCGTTACTCCTCAGGAAAAAATTCTTGAATCAAACTTATTAAAAAAATCTAATAAACAAATAAAGTTACTCAGGGATATTCTTAAAATTTAATTTTATCGTGATATTTATGCGAGAAAACTAAAATATTCGTTTCTAGTTCCAGACAAATAAAAACATCGTAACTCGTCAGGAAAAAATGCTAGAAACAAACTTATTAAACAAAATCTAATAAACAAATTTAGTTACTCAGGGATATTCCTACAATTTAATTTTATCGAGATATTTATGCGAGAAAACTAAAATATTCGTTTCTAGTTTCAGACAATTTAAAACATCGTAACTCGACAGGAAAAAATGCTAGAATCAAACTTATTAAATGAAATCTAATAAACAAATTAAGTTACTCAGGGGTACTCTTACAAATTAATTTTATCGTGATATTTATGTGAGAAAACTAAAATATTCGTTTCTAGCTCCAGACAAATAAAAACATCGTTACTCCTCAGGACAAAATTATAGAATCAAACTTATTAAATAAAATCAAATAAACAAATTAAGTTACTCAGGGATATTCTTAAAATTTAATTTTATCGTGTTATTTATGCGAGAAAACTAAAATATTCGGTTCTATCTCCCGACAAATAAAAACATTGTAACTCGTCAGGAAAAAATGCTAGAATCAAACTTATTAAATGAAATATAATAAACAAATTAAGTTACTTAGGGATATTCTTAAAATTTAATTTTATTGTGATATTTATGCGAGAAAACTAAAATATTCGTTTCTATCTCCAGACAAATAAAAACATAGTATCTCGTCAGGAAAAAAATGCTAGAATCAAACTTATTAAATGAAATATAATAAACAAATTAAGTTACTCAGGGATATTCTTACAATTTAATTTTATCGTGATATTTATGCGAGAAAACTAAAATATTCGTTTCTAGCTCCAGACAATTTAAAACATCGTAACTCGACAGGAAAAAATGCTAGAATCAAACTTATTAAATGAAATATAATAAACAAATTAAGTTACTCAGGGATATTCTTAAAATTAAATTTTATCGTGATATTTATGCGAGAAAACTAAAATATTCGTTTCTAGTTCCAGAAACATAAAAACATCGTTACTCGTCAGGAAAAAATGCTAGAATCAAACTTATTAAATGAAATATAATAAACAAATTTAGTTACTCAGGGATAATTTTAAAATTTAATTTTATCGTGATATTTATGCGAGAAAACTAAAATATTCGTTTCTAGTTATGACAAATAAAAACATCGTAACTCCTCAGGAAAAAATTCTAGAATCAAACTTATTAAATAAAATCAAATAAACAAATTAAGTTACTCAGGGATATTCTTAAAATTTAATTTTATCGCGATATTTATGCGTGAAAACTAAAATATTCGTTTCTATCTCCAGACAAATAAAAACATCGTAACTCGTCAGGATAAAATGCTAGAATCAAACTTATTAAATGAAATATAATAAACAAATTAAGTTACTCAGGGATATTCTTAAAATTAAATTTTATCGTGATATTTATGCGAGAAAACTAAAATATTCGTTTCTAGTTCCAGAAACAAAAAAACATCGTTACTCGTCAGGAAAAAATGCTAGAAACAAACTTATTCAATAAAATCTAATAAACAAATTTAGTTTCTCAGGGATATTCTTAAAATTTAATTTTATCGTGATATTTATGCGAGAAAACTAAAATATTCGTTTCTATCTCCAGACAAATAAAAACATCGTAACTCGTCAGGATAAAATGCTAGAATCAAACTTATTAAATGAAATATAATAAACAAATTAAGTTACTCAGGGATATTCTTAAAATTTAATTTTATCGTGATATTTATGCGAGAAAACTAAAATATTCGTTTCTAGTTCCAGAAATATAAAACATTGTTACTCGTCAGGAAAAAATGCTAGAAACAATCTTATTAAATAAAATCTAATAAACAAATTTTGTTACTCAGGGATATTCTTAAAATTTAATTTTATCGTGATATTTATGCGAGAAAACTAAAATATTCGTTTCTATCTCCAGACAAATAAAAACATCGTAACTCCTCAGGAAAAAATGCTAGAATGAAACTTATTAAATATAATCTAATAAACAAATTAAGTTACTCAGGGATATTCTTAAAATTTAATTTTATCGTGATATTTATGCGAGAAAAACTAAAACATTCGTTTCTAGTTCCAGACACAAAAAAAACATCGTTACTCGTCAGGAAAAAATGCTAGAAACAAACTTATTCAATAAAATCTAATAAACAAATTTAGTTTCTCAGGGATATCTTAAAATTTAATTTTATCGTGATATTTATGCGAGAAAACTAAAATATTCGTCTCTAGCTCCAGACAAATGAAAACATCTTTACTCCTCAGGAAAAAAATTCTAGAATCAAACTTATTAAAAAAATCTAATAAACAAATAAAGTTACTCAGGGATATTCTTAAAATTTAATTTTATCGTGATATTTATGCGAGAAAACTAAAATATTCGTTTCTAGTTCCAGACAAATAAAAACATCTTAACTCGTCAGGAAAAAATGCTAGAAACAAACTTGTTAAATAAAATCTAATAAACAAATTTAGTTACTCAGGGATATTCTTAAAATTTAATTTTATCATGATATTTATGCGAGAAAACTAAAATATTCGTTTCTAGTTATGACAAATAAAAACATCGTAACTCGTCAGGAAAAAATGCTAGAAACAAACTTATTAAATAAATCTAATAAACAAATTTAGTTACTCAGGGATATTCCTACAATTTAATTTTATCGAGATATTTATGCGTGAAAACTAAAATATTCGTTTCTAGTTCCAGACAATTTAAAACGTCGTAACTCGTCAGGAAAAAATTATAGAATCAAACTTATTAAATAAAATCAAATAAACAAATTAAGTTACTCAGGGATATTCTTAAAATTTAATTTTATCGTGATATTTATGCGAGAAAATTAAAATATTCGTTTCTAGTTCCAGAAACATAAAAACATCGTTACTCGTCAGGAAAAAATGCTAGAAACAAACTTATTAAATAAAATCTAATAAACAAATTTTGTTACTCAGGGATATTCTTAAAATTTAATTTTATCGTGATATTTATGCGAGAAAACTAAAATATTCGTTTCTATCTCCAGACAAATAAAAACATCGTAACTCGTCAGGATAAAATGCTAGAATCAAACTTATTAAATGAAATATAATAAACAAATAAAGTTGCTCATGGATATTCCTACAATTTAATTTTATCGTGATATTTATGCGAGAAAACTAAAATATTCGTTTCTAGGTCCAGACAATTTAAAACATCGTAACTCGACAGGAAAAAATGCTAGAATCAAACTTATTAAATGAAATATACTAAACAAATTAAGTTACTCAGGGGTATTCTTACAATTTAATTTTATCGTAATATTTATGCGAGAAAACTAAAATATTCGTCTCTAGCTCCAGACATATGAAAACACCGTTACTCCTCAGGAAAAAATTCTTGAATCAAACTTATAAAAAAATCTAATAAACAAATAAAGTTACTCAGGGATATTCTTAAAAATTTAATTTTATCGTGATATTTATGCGAGAAAACTAAAATATTCGTTTCTAGTTCCAGACAAATAAAAACATCGTAACTCGTCAGGAAAAAATGCTAGAAACAAACTTATTAAACAAAATCTAATAAACAAATTTAGTTACTCAGGGATATTCCTACAATTTAATTTTATCGAGATATTTATGCGAGAAAACTAAAATATTCGTTTCTAGTTTCAGACAATTTAAAACATCGTAACTCGACAGGAAAAAATGCTAGAATCAAACTTATTAAATGAAATCTAATAAACAAATTAAGTTACTCAGGGGTACTCTTACAAATTAATTTTATCGTGATATTTATGTGAGAAAACTAAAATATTCGTTTCTAGCTCCAGACAAATAAAAACATCGTTACTCCTCAGGACAAAATTATAGAATCAAACTTATTAAATAAAATCAAATAAACAAATTAAGTTACTCAGGGATATTCTTAAAATTTAATTTTATCGTGTTATTTATGCGAGAAAACTAAAATATTCGGTTCTATCTCCCGACAAATAAAAACATTGTAACTCGTCAGGAAAAAATGCTAGAATCAAACTTATTAAATGAAATATAATAAACAAATTAAGTTACTTAGGGATATTCTTAAAATTTAATTTTATTGTGATATTTATGCGAGAAAACTAAAATATTCCTTTCTATCTCCAGACAAATAAAAACATAGTATCTCGTCAGGAAAAAATGCTAGAATCAAACTTATTAAATGAAATATAATAAACAAATTAAGTTACTCAGGGATATTCTTACAATTTAATTTTATCGTGATATTTATGCGAGAAAACTAAAATATTCGTTTCTAGCTCCAGACAATTTAAAACATCGTAACTCGACAGGAAAAAATGCTAGAATCAAACTTATTAAATGAAATATAATAAACAAATTAAGTTACTCAGGGATATTCTTAAAATTAAATTTTATCCTGATATTTATGCGAGAAAACTAAAATATTCGTTTCTAGTTCCAGAAACATAAAAACATCGTTACTCGTCAGGAAAAAATGCTAGAATCAAACTTATTAAATGAAATATAATAAACAAATTTAGTTACTCAGGGATAATTTTAAAATTTAATTTTATCGTGATATTTATGCGAGAAAACTAAAATATTCGTTTCTAGTTATGACAAATAAAAACATCGTAACTCCTCAGGAAAAAATTCTAGAATCAAACTTATTAAATAAAATCAAATAAACAAATTAAGTTACTCAGGGATATTCTTAAAATTTAATTTTATCGCGATATTTATGCGTGAAAACTAAAATATTCGTTTCTATCTCCAGACAAATAAAAACATCGTAATTCGTCAGGATAAAATGCTAGAATCAAACTTATTAAATGAAATATAATAAGCAAATAAAGTTACTCAGGGATATTCCTACAATTTAATTTTATCGTGATATTTATGCGAGAAAACTAAAATATTCGTTTCTAGCTCCAGAAAAATAAAAACATCGTAACTCGTCAGAAAAAATGCTAGAATCAAACTTATGAAATGATATATAATAAAGAAATTAAGTTACTCAGGGATATTCTTACAATTTAATTTTATCGTGATATTTATGCGAGAAAACTAAATATTCGTTTCTAGCTCCAGAAAAATAAAAACATCGTTACTCCTCAGGAAAAAATGCTAGAATCAAACTTATTAAATGAAATATAATAAACAAATTAAGTTACTCAGGGATATTCTTAAAATTAAATTTTATCCTGATATTTATGCGAGAAAACTAAAATATTCGTTTCTAGTTCCAGAAACATAAAAACATCGTTACTCGTCAGGAAAAAATGCTAGAAACAAACTTATTAAATGAAATATAATAAACAAATTAAGTTACTCAGGGATATTCTTACAATTTAATTTTATCGTGATATTTATGCGAGAAAACTAAAATATTCGTTTCTATCTCCAGACAAATAAAAACATCGTAACTCGTCAGGAAAAAATGCTAGAATCAAACTTATTAAATGAAATATAATAAACAAATTAAGTTACTCAGGGATATTCTTACAATTTAATTTTATCGTGATATTTATGCGAGAAAACTAAAATATTCGTTTCTATCTCCACACAAATAAAAACATCGTAACTCGTCAGGAAAAAATGCTAGAATGAAACTTATTAAATGAAATATAATAAACAAATTAAGTTACTCAGGGATATTCTTACAATTTAATTTTATCGTGATATTTATGCGAGAAAACTAAAATATTCGTTTCTAGCTCCAGACAATTTAAAACATCGTAAGTCGACAGGAAAAAATGCTAGAATCAAACTTATTAAATGAAATATAATAAAGAAATTAAGTTACTCAGGGATATTCTTAAAATTTAATTTTATCGTGATATTTATGCGAGAAAACTAAAATATTCGTTTCTAGTTCCAGAAAAATAAAAACATCGTTACTCGTCAGGAAAAAATGCTAGAAACAAACTTATTCAATAAAATCTAATAAACAAATTTAGTTACTCAGGGATATTATTAAAATTTAATTTTATCGTGATATTTATGCGAGAAAAGTAAAATATTCGTTTCTAGTTCCAGACAAATAAAAACATCGTAACTCGTCAGGAAAAAAATGCTAGAATGAAACCTATTTAATAAAATCTAATAAACAAATTTAGTTACTCAGGGATATTCTTAAAATTTAATTTTATCGTGATATTTATGCGAGAAAACTAAAATATTCGTTTCTATCTCCAGACAAATAAAAACATCGTAACTCGTCAGGAAAAAATGCTAGAATCAAACTTATTAAATGAAATATAATAAACAAATTTAGTTACTCAGGGATAATTTTAAAATTTAATTTTATCGTGATATTTATGCGAGAAAACTAAAATATTCGTTTCTAGTTATGACAAATAAAAACATCGTAACTCCTCAGGAAAAAATTCTAGAATCAAACTTATTAAATAAAATCAAATAAACAAATTAAGTTACTCAGGGATATTCTTAAAATTTAATTTTATCGTGATATTTATGCGTGAAAACTAAAATATTCGTTTCTATCTCCAGACAAATAAAAACATCGTAACTCGTCAGGATAAAATGCTAGAATCAAACTTATTAAATGAAATATAATAAGCAAATAAAGTTACTCAGGGATATTCCTACAATTTAATTTTATCGTGATATTTATGCGAGAAAACTAAAATATTCGTTTCTAGCTCCAGAAAAATAAAAACATCGTAACTCCTCAGGAAAAAATGCTAGAATCAAACTTATTAAATGAAATATAATAAACAAATTAAGTTACTCAGGGATATTCTTAAAATTAAATTTTATCCTGATATTTATGCGAGAAAACTAAAATATTCGTTTCTAGTTCCAGAAACATAAAAACATCGTTACTCGTCAGGAAAAAATGCTAGAATCAAACTTATTAAATGAAATCTAATAAACAAATTTAGTTACTCAGGGATATTCTTAAAATTTAATTTTATCGTGATATTTATGCGAGAAAACTAAAATATTCGTTTCTAGTTCCAGAAACATAAAAACATCGTTACTCGTCCGGAAAAAATGCTAGAATCAAACTTATTAAATGAAATATAATAAACAAATTAAGTTACTCAGGGATATTCTTACAATTTAATTTTATCGTGATATTTATGCGAGAAAACTAAAATATTCGTTTCTAGCTCCAGACAAATAAAAACATCGTTACTCCTCAGGACAAAATTATAGAATCAAACTTATTAAATAAAATCAAATAAACAAATTAAGTTACTCAGGGATATTCTTAAAATTTAATTTTATCGTGTTATTTATGCGAGAAAACTAAAATATTCGGTTCTATCTCCCGACAAATAAAAACATTGTAACTCGTCAGGAAAAAATGCTAGAATCAAACTTATTAAATGAAATATAATAAACAAATTAAGTTACTTAGGGATATTCTTAAAATTTAATTTTATTGTGATATTTATGCGAGAAAACTAAAATATTCCTTTCTATCTCCAGACAAATAAAAACATAGTATCTCGTCAGGAAAAAATGCTAGAATCAAACTTATTAAATGAAATATAATAAACAAATTAAGTTACTCAGGGATATTCTTACAATTTAATTTTATCGTGATATTTATGCGAGAAAACTAAAATATTCGTTTCTAGCTCCAGACAATTTAAAACATCGTAACTCGACAGGAAAAAATGCTAGAATCAAACTTATTAAATGAAATATAATAAACAAATTAAGTTACTCAGGGATATTCTTAAAATTAAATTTTATCGTGATATTTATGCGAGAAAACTAAAATATTCGTTTCTAGTTCCAGAAACATAAAAACATCGTTACTCGTCAGGAAAAAATGCTAGAAACAAATTTATTAAATAAAATCTAATAAACAAATTTAGTTACTCAGGGATATTCTTAAAATTAAATTTTATCGTGATATTTATGAGAGAAAACTAAAATATTCGTTTCTAGCTCCAGATAATTTAAAACATCGTAACTCGACAGGAAAAAATGCTAGAATCAAACTTATTAAATGAAATATAATAAACAAATTAAGTTACTCAGGGATATTCTTAAAATTTAATTTTATCGTGATATTTATGCGAGAAAACTAAAATATTCGTTTCTATCTCCAGACAAATAAAAACATCGTAACTCGTCAGGAAAAAATGCTAGAATCAAACTTATTAAATGAAATATAATAAACAAATTTAGTTACTCAGGGATAATTTTAAAATTTAATTTTATCGTGATATTTATGCGAGAAAACTAAAATATTCGTTTCTAGTTATGACAAATAAAAACATCGTAACTCCTCAGGAAAAAATTCTAGAATCAAACTTATTAAATAAAATCAAATAAACAAATTAAGTTACTCAGGGATATTCTTAAAATTTAATTTTATCGCGATATTTATGCGTGAAAACTAAAATATTCGTTTCTATCTCCAGACAAATAAAAACATCGTAATTCGTCAGGATAAAATGCTAGAATCAAACTTATTAAATGAAATATAATAAGCAAATAAAGTTACTCAGGGATATTCCTACAATTTAATTTTATCGTGATATTTATGCGAGAAAACTAAAATATTCGTTTCTAGCTCCAGAAAAATAAAAACATCGTAACTCGTCAGAAAAAATGCTAGAATCAAACTTATGAAATGATATATAATAAAGAAATTAAGTTACTCAGGGATATTCTTACAATTTAATTTTATCGTGATATTTATGCGAGAAAACTAAATATTCGTTTCTAGCTCCAGAAAAATAAAAACATCGTTACTCCTCAGGAAAAAATGCTAGAATCAAACTTATTAAACGAAATATAATAAACAAATTAAGTTACTCAGGGATATTCTTAAAATTAAATTTTATCCTGATATTTATGCGAGAAAACTAAAATATTCGTTTCTAGTTCCAGAAACATAAAAACATCGTTACTCGTCAGGAAAAAATGCTAGAATCAAACTTATTAAATGAAATATAATAAACAAATTAAGTTACTCAGGGATATTCTTACAATTTAATTTTATCGTGATATTTATGCGAGAAAACTAAAATATTCGTTTCTATCTCCAGACAAATAAAAACATCGTAACTCGTCAGGAAAAAATGCTAGAATCAAACTTATTAAATGAAATATAATAAACAAATTAAGTTACTCAGGGATATTCTTACAATTTAATTTTATCGTGATATTTATGCGTGAAAACTAAAATATTCGTTTCTATCTCCAGACAAATAAAAACATCGTAACTCGTCAGGATAAAATGCTAGAATCAAACTTATTAAATGAAATATAATAAGCAAATAAAGTTACTCAGGGATATTCCTACAATTTAATTTTATCGTGATATTTATGCGAGAAAACTAAAATATTCGTTTCTATCTCCAGACAAATAAAAACATCGTAACTCGTCAGGAAAAAATGCTAGAATGAAACTTATTAAATGAAATATAATAAACAAATTAAGTTACTCAGGGATATTCTTACAATTTAATTTTATCGTGATATTTATGCGAGAAAACTAAAATATTCGTTTCTAGCCCAGACAATTTAAAACATCGTAACTCGACAGGAAAAAATGCTAGAATCAAACTTATTAAATGAAATATAATAAAGAAATTAAGTTACTCAGGGATATTCTTAAAATTTAATTTTATCGTGATATTTATGCGAGAAAACTAAAATATTCGTTTCTAGTTCCAGAAAAATAAAAACATCGTTACTCGTCAGGAAAAAATGCTAGAAACAAACTTATTCAATAAAATCTAATAAACAAATTTAGTTACTCAGGGATATTATTAAAATTTAATTTTATCGTGATATTTATGCGAGAAAAGTAAAATATTCGTTTCTAGTTCCAGACAAATAAAAACATCGTAACTCGTCAGGAAAAAATGCTAGAATGAAACCTATTTAATAAAATCTAATAAACAAATTTAGTTACTCAGGGATATTCTTAAAATTTAATTTTATCGTGATATTTATGCGAGAAAACTAAAATATTCGTTTCTAGCTCCAGACAAATAAAAACATCGTAACTCGTCAGGAAAAAATGCTAGAATCAAACTTATTAAATGAAATATAATAAACAAATTTAGTTACTCAGGGATAATTTTAAAATTTAATTTTATCGTGATATTTATGCGAGAAAACTAAAATATTCGTTTCTAGTTATGACAAATAAAAACATCGTAACTCCTCAGGAAAAAATTCTAGAATCAAACTTATTAAATAAAATCAAATAAACAAATTAAGTTACTCAGGGATATTCTTAAAATTTAATTTTATCGTGATATTTATGCGTGAAAACTAAAATATTCGTTTCTATCTCCAGACAAATAAAAACATCGTAACTCGTCAGGATAAAATGCTAGAATCAAACTTATTAAATGAAATATAATAAGCAAATAAAGTTACTCAGGGATATTCCTACAATTTAATTTTATCGTGATATTTATGCGAGAAAACTAAAATATTCGTTTCTAGCTCCAGAAAAATAAAAACATCGTAACTCCTCAGGAAAAAATGCTAGAATCAAACTTATTAAATGAAATATAATAAACAAATTAAGTTACTCAGGGATATTCTTAAAATTAAATTTTATCCTGATATTTATGCGAGAAAACTAAAATATTCGTTTCTAGTTCCAGAAACATAAAAACATCGTTACTCGTCAGGAAAAAATGCTAGAATCAAACTTATTAAATGAAATCTAATAAACAAATTTAGTTACTCAGGGATATTCTTAAAATTTAATTTTATCGTGATATTTATGCGAGAAAACTAAAATATTCGTTTCTAGTTCCAGAAACATAAAAACATCGTTACTCGTCCGGAAAAAATGCTAGAATCAAACTTATTAAATGAAATCTAATAAACAAATTTAGTTACTCAGGGATATTCTTAAAATTTAATTTTATCGTGATATTTATGCGAGAAAACTAAAATATTCGTTTCTAGTTCCAGAAACATAAAAACATCGTTACTCGTCAGGAAAAAATGCTAGAAACAAACTTGTTAAATAAAATCTAATAAACAAATTTAGTTACTCAGGGATATTCTTAAAATTTAATTTTATCGTGATATTTATGCGAGAAAACTAAAATATTCGTTTCTATCTCCAGCCAAATAGAAACATCGTAACTCGTCAGGATAAAATGCTAGAATGAAACTTATTAAATAAAATCTAATAAACAAATTTAGTTACTCAGGGATATTCTTAAAATTTAATTTTATCGTGATATTTATGCGAGAAAACTAAAATATTCGTTTCTATCTCCAGACAAATAAAAACATCGTAACTAATCAGGAAAAATTGCTAGAATGAAACTTATTAAATATAATCTAATAAACAAATTTAGTTACTCAGGGATATTCTTAAAATTTAATTTTATCGTGATATTTATGCGAGAAAACTAAAATATTCGTTTCTATCTCCCGACAAATAAAAACATTGTAACTCGTCAGGAAAAAATGCTGGAATCAAACTTATTAAATGAAATATAATAAACAAATTAAGTTACTCAGGGATATTCTTAAAATTTAATTTTATCGTGATATTTATGCGAGAAAACTAAAATATTCGTTTCTAGTTCCAGACAAATAAAAACATCGTAACTCCTCAGGAAAAAATGCTAGAATGACACTTATTAAATAAAATCTAATAAACAAATTTAGTTACTCAGGGATATTCTTAAAATTTAATTTTATCGTGATATTTATGCGAGAAAACTAAAATATTCGTTTCTATCTCCCGACAAATAAAAACATTGTAACTCGTCAGGAAAAAATGCTGGAATCAAACTTATTAAATGAAATATAATAAACAAATTAAGTTACTCAGGGATATTCTTAAAATTTAATTTTATCGTGATATTTATGCGAGAAAACTAAAATATTCGTTTCTATTTCCAGACAATTTAAAACATCGAAACTCGACAGGATAAAATGCTAGAATCAAACTTATTAAATGAAATATAATAAACAAATTAATTTACTCAGGGGTATTCTTACAATTTAATTTTATCGTCATATTTATGCGAGGAAACTAAAATATTCGTTTCTATCTCCAGACAAATAAAAACATCGTCACTCCTCAGGAAAAAATGCTAGAATCAAACTTATTAAATGAAATATAATAAACAAATTAAGTTACTCAGGGATATTCTTAAAATTTAATTTTATCGTGATATTTATGCGAGAAAACTAAAATATTCGTTTCTAGTTCCAGAAACATAAAAACATCGTTACTCGTCAGGAAAAAATGCTAGAAACAAATTTATTAAATAAAATCTAATAAACAAATTTAGTTACTCAGGGATATTCTTAAAATTTAATTTTATTGTGATATTTATGCGAGAAAACTAAAATATTCGTTTCAATCTCCAGACAAATAAAAACATAGTATCTCGTCAGGAAAAAATGCTAGAATCAAACTTACTAAATGAAATATAATAAACAAATTAAGTTCCTCAGGGATATTCTTAAAATTTAATTTTATCGTGATATTTATGCGAGAAAACTAAAATATTCGTTTCTATCTCCAGACAAATAAAAACATCGTAACTCGTCAGGAAAAAATGCTAGAATCAAACTTATTAAATGAAATATAATAAACAAATTAAGTTACTCAGGGATATTCTTAAAATTAAATTTTATCGTGATATTTATGCGAGAAAACTAAAATATTCCTTTCTAGTTCCAGAAACATAAAAACATCGTTACTCGTCAGGAAAAAATGCTAGAATCAAACTTATTAAATGAAATCTAATAAACAAATTTAGTTACTCAGGAATAATCTTAAAATTTAATTTTATCGTGATATTTATGCGAGAAAACTAAAATATTCGTTTCTATCTCCAGACAAATAAAAACATCGTAACTCGTCAGGAAAAAATGCTAGAATCAAACTTATTAAATGAAATATAATAAACAAATTAAGTTACTCAGGGATATTCTTAAAATTTAATTTTATCGTGATATTTATGCGAGAAAACTAAAATATTCGTTTCTAGTTCCAGAAACATAAAAACATCGTTACTCGTCCGGAAAAAATGCTAGAATCAAACTTATTAAATGAAATCTAATAAACAAATTTAGTTACTCAGGGATATTCTTAAAATTTAATTTTATCGTGATATTTATGCGAGAAAACTTAAATATTCGTTTCTATCTCCAGACAAATAAAAACATCGTAACTCGTCAGGAAAAAATGCTAGAAACAAACTTGTTAAATAAAATCTAATAAACAAATTTAGTTACTCAGGGATATTCTTACAATTTAATTTTATCGGGATATTTATGCGAGAAAACTAAAATATTCGTTTCTATCTCCAGACAATTTAAAACATCGTAACTCGACAGGAAAAAATGCTAGAATCAAACTTATTAAATGAAATATAATAAACAAATTAAGTTACTCAGGGATATTCTTAAAATTTAATTTTATCGTGATATTTATGCGAGAAAACTAAAATATTCGTTTCTAGTTCCAGAAACAAAAAAACATCGTTACTCGTCAGGAAAAAATGCTAGAAACAAACTTATTCAATAAAATCTAATAAACAAATTTAGTTTCTCAGGGATATTCTTAAAATTTAATTTTATCGTGATATTTATGCGAGAAAACTAAAATATTCGTTTCTATCTCCAGACAAATAAAAACATCGTAACTCGTCAGGATAAAATGCTAGAATCAAACTTATATAATATAAAAAAAAAATATATCATCACGCCTTCTACCCATTACTGGGTGTGGCACTCTGCTGAAGCAGATCTCGGTAAGTGATATATTTTTGCGCGTGAAGTGCGGTTACCAGTCGTCAAATCACGGCCCCCAAACATGTTAGTGGTGGAGGAGCCACAGGGATAGCTTTTTCAAATTATGAAAATTTGTCGCCTGTGGGAATCGAACCAGGGACCTCAGGATCCACAGGCCGACTTCATACCACTGAGCTAGCCATCCAACTTATTAAATGAAATATAATAAACAAATTAAGTTACTCAGGGATATTCTTAAAATTAAATTTTATCGTGATATTTATGCGAGAAAACTAAAATATTCGTTTCTAGTTCCAGAAATATAAAAACATTGTTACTCGTCAGGAAAAAATGCTAGAAACAAACTTATTAAATAAAATCTAATAAACAAATTTTGTTACTCAGGGATATTCTTAAAATTTAATTTTATCGTGATATTTATGCGAGAAAACTAAAATATTCGTTTCTATCTCCAGACAAATAAAAACATCGTAACTCCTCAGGAAAAAATGCTAGAATGAAACTTATTAAATATAATCTAATAAACAAATTAAGTTACTCAGGGATATTCTTAAAATTTAATTTTATCGTGATATTTATGCGAGAAAACTAAAATATTCGTTTCTAGTTCCAGACACAAAAAAAACATCGTTACTCGTCAGGAAAAAATGCTAGAAACAAACTTATTCAATAAAATCTAATAAACAAATTTAGTTTCTCAGGAATATTCTTAAAATTTAATTTTATCGTGATATTTATGCGAGAAAACTAAAATATTCGTCTCTAGCTCCAGACAAATGAAAACATCTTTACTCCTCAGGAAAAAATTCTAGAATCAAACTTATTAAAAAAATCTAGTAAACAAATAAAGTTACTCAGGGATATTCTTAAAATTTAATTTTATCGTGATATTTATGCGAGAAAACTAAAATATTCGTTTCTAGTTCCAGACAAATAAAAACATCTTAACTCGTCAGGAAAAAATGCTAGAAACAAACTTGTTAAATAAAATCTAATAAACAAATTTAGTTACTCAGGGATATTCTTAAAATTTAATTTTATCATGATATTTATGCGAGAAAACTAAAATATTCGTTTCTAGTTATGACAAATAAAAACATCGTAACTCGTCAGGAAAAAATGCTAGAAACAAACTTATTAAATAAAATCTAATAAACAAATTTAGTTACTCAGGGATATTCCTACAATTTAATTTTATCGAGATATTTATGCGAGAAAACTAAAATATTCGTTTCTAGTTCCAGACAATTTAAAACGTCGTAACTCGTCAGGAAAAAATTATAGAATCAAACTTATTAAATAAAATCAAATAAACAAATTAAGTTACTCAGGGATATTCTTAAAATTTAATTTTATCGTGATATTTATGCGAGAAAACTAAAATATTCGTTTCTAGTTCCAGAAACATAAAAACATCGTTACTCGTCAGGAAAAAATGCTAGAAACAAACTTATTAAATAAAATCTAATAAACAAATTTTGTTACTCAGGGATATTCTTAAAATTTAATTTTATCGTGATATTTATGCGAGAAAACTAAAATATTCGTTTCTATCTCCAGACAAATAAAAACATCGTAACTCGTCAGGATAAAATGCTAGAATCAAACTTATTAAATGAAATATAATAAACAAATAAAGTTGCTCATGGATATTCCTACAATTTAATTTTATCGTGATATTTATGCGAGAAAACTAAAATATTCGTTTCTAGGTCCAGACAATTTAAAACATCGTAACTCGACAGGAAAAAATGCTAGAATCAAACTTATTAAATGAAATATACTAAACAAATTAAGTTACTCAGGGGTATTCCTACAATTTAATTTTATCGTAATATTTATGCGAGAAAACTAAAATATTCGTCTCTAGCTCCAGACATATGAAAACACCGTTACTCCTCAGGAAAAAATTCTTGAATCAAACTTATTAAAAAAATCTAATAAACAAATAAAGTTACTCAGGGATATTCTTAAAATTTAATTTTATCGTGATATTTATGCGAGAAAACTAAAATATTCGTTTCTAGTTCCAGACAAATAAAAACATCGTAACTCGTCAGGAAAAAATGCTAGAAACAAACTTATTAAACAAAATCTAATAAACAAATTTAGTTACTCAGGGATATTCTTAAAATTTAATTTTATCGTGATATTTATGCGAGAAAACTAAAATATTCGTTTCTAGTAATGACAAATAAAAACATCGTAACTCGTCAGGAAAAAATGCTAGAAACAAACTTATTAAATAAAATCTAATAAACAAATTTAGTTACTCAGGGATATTCCTACAATTTAATTTTATCGAGATATTTATGCGAGAAAACTAAAATATTCGTTTCTAGTTTCAGACAATTTAAAACATCGTAACTCGACAGGAAAAAATGCTAGAATCAAACTTATTAAATGAAATCTAATAAACAAATTAAGTTACTCAGGGGTATTCTTACAAATTAATTTTATCGTGATATTTATGTGAGAAAACTAAAATATTCGTTTCTAGCTCCAGACAAATAAAAACATCGTTACTCCTCAGGACAAAATTATAGAATCAAACTTATTAAATAAAATCAAATAAACAAATTAAGTTACTCAGGGATATTCTTAAAATTTAATTTTATCGTGTTATTTATGCGAGAAAACTAAAATATTCGGTTCTATCTCCCGACAAATAAAAACATTGTAACTCGTCAGGAAAAAATGCTAGAATCAAACTTATTAAATGAAATATAATAAACAAATTAAGTTACTTAGGGATATTCTTAAAATTTAATTTTATTGTGATATTTATGCGAGAAAACTAAAATATTACTTTCTATCTCCAGACAAATAAAAACATAGTATCTCGTCAGGAAAAAATGCTAGAATCAAACTTATTAAATGAAATATAATAAACAAATTAAGTTACTCAGGGATATTCTTACAATTTAATTTTATCGTGACATTTATGCGAGAAAACTAAAATATTCGTTTCTAGCTCCAGACAATTTAAAACATCGTAACTCGACAGGAAAAAATGCTAGAATCAAACTTATTAAATGAAATATAATAAACAAATTAAGTTACTCAGGGATATTCTTAAAATTAAATTTTATCGTTATATTTATGCGAGAAAACTAAAATATTCGTTTCTAGTTCCAGAAACATAAAAACATCGTTACTCGTCAGGAAAAAATGCTAGAAACAAATTTTTTAAATAAAATCTAATAAACAAATTTAGTTACTCAGGGATATTCTTAAAATTAAATTTTATCGTGATATTTATGAGAGAAAACTAAAATATTCGTTTCTAGCTCCAGATAATTTAAAACATCGTAACTCGACAGGAAAAAATGCTAGAATCAAACTTATTAAATGAAATATAATAAACAAATTAAGTTACTCAGGGATATTCTTAAAATTTAATTTTATCGTGATATTTATGCGAGAAAACTAAAATATTCGTTTCTAGTTCCAGAAACATAAAAACATCGTTACTCGTCAGGAAAAAATGCTAGAAACAAACTTATTCAATAAAATCTAATAAACAAATTTAGTTACTCAGGGATATTCTTAAAATTTAATTTTATAGTGATATTTATGCGAGAAAACTAACATATTCGTTTCTATCTCCAGACAATTTAAAACATCGTAACTCGACAGGAAAAAATGCTAGAATCAAACTTATTAAATGAAATATAATAAACAAATTAAGTTATTCAGGGATATTCTTAAAATTTAATTTTATCGTGATATTTATGCGAGAAAACTAAAATATTCGTTTCTATTTCCAGACAATTTAAAACATCGTAACTCGACAGGAAAAAATGCTAGAATCAAACTTATTAAATGAAATATAATAAACAAATTAAGTTACTCAGGGGTATTCTTACAATTTAATTTTATCGTGATATTTATGCGAGAAAACTAAAATATTTGTTTCTAGCTCCAGACAAATAAAAACATCGTTAATACTCAGGAAAAAATTCTAGAATCAAACTTATTAAAAAAATCTAATAAACAAATAAAGTTACTCAGGGATATTCTTAAAATTTAATTTTATCGTGATATTTATGCGAGAAAACTAAAATATTCGTTTCTAGTTCCAGACAAATAAAAACATCGTAACTCGTCAGGAAAAAATGCTAGAATGAAACTTATTAAATAAAATCTAATAAACAAATTTAGTTACTCAGGGATATTCTTAAAATTTAATTTTATCGTGATATTTATGCGAGAAAACTAAAATATTCCTTTCTATCTCCAGACAAATAAAAACATCGTAATTCGTCAGGAAAAAATGCTAGAATCAAACTTATTAAATGAAATATAATAAACAAATTTAGTTACTCAGGGATATGTTTAAAATTTAATTTTATCGTGATATTTATGCGAGAAAACTAAAATATTCGTTTCTAGTTCCAGAAACATAAAAACATCGTTACTCGTCAGGAAAAATGCTAGAAACAAACTTATTCAATAAAATCTAATAAATAAATTTAGTTACTCAGGGATATTTTTAAAATTTAATTTTATCGTGATATTTATGCGAGAAAAGTAAAATATTCGTTTCTAGTTCCAGAAACATAAATCATCGTTACTCGTCAGGAAAAAATGCTAGAAAATAACTTATTCAATAAAATCTAATAAACAAATTTAGTTACTCAGGGATATTTTTAAAATTTAATTTTATCGTGATATTTATGCGAGAAAAGTAAAATATTCGTTTCTAGTTCCAGACAAATAAAAACATCGTAACTCGTCAGGAAAAAATGCTAGAATGAAACTTATTAAATAAAATCTAATAAACAAATTTAGTTACGCAGGGATATTCTTAAAATTTAATTTTATCGTGATATTTATGCGAGAAAAGTAAAATATTCGTTTCTAGTTCCAGAAACATAAATCATCGTTACTCGTCAGGAAAAAATGCTAGAAAATAACTTATTCAATAAAATCTAATAAACAAATTTAGTTACTCAGGGATATTCTTAAAATTTAATTTTATCGTGATATTTATGCGAGAAAACTAAAATATTCGTTTCTAGTTATGACAAATAAAAACATCGTAACTCGTCAGGAAAAAATGCTAGAAACAAACTTATTAAATAAAATCTAATAAACAAATTTAGTTACTCAGGGATATTCCTACAATTTAATTTTATCGAGATATTTATGCGAGAAAACTAAAATATTCGTTTCTAGTTTCAGACAATTTAAAACATCGTAACTCGACAGGAAAAAATGCTAGAATCAAACTTATTAAATGAAATCTAATAAACAAATTAAGTTACTCAGGGGTATTCTTACAAATTAATTTTATCGTGATATTTATGTGAGAAAACTAAAATATTCGTTTCTAGCTCCAGACAAATAAAAACATCGTTACTCCTCAGGACAAAATTATAGAATCAAACTTATTAAATAAAATCAAATAAACAAATTAAGTTACTCAGGGATATTCTTAAAATTTAATTTTATCGTGTTATTTATGCGAGAAAACTAAAATATTCGGTTCTATCTCCCGACAAATAAAAACATTGTAACTCGTCAGGAAAAAATGCTAGAATCAAACTTATTAAATGAAATATAATAAACAAATTAAGTTACTTAGGGATATTCTTAAAATTTAATTTTATTGTGATATTTATGCGAGAAAACTAAAATATTACTTTCTATCTCCAGACAAATAAAAACATAGTATCTCGTCAGGAAAAAATGCTAGAATCAAACTTATTAAATGAAATATAATAAACAAATTAAGTTACTCAGGGATATTCTTACAATTTAATTTTATCGTGATATTTATGCGAGAAAACTAAAATATTCTTTTCTAGCTCCAGACAATTTAAAACATCGTAACTCGACAGGAAAAAATGCTAGAATCAAACTTATTAAATGAAATATAATAAACAAATTAAGTTACTCAGGGATATTCTTAAAATTAAATTTTATCGTGATATTTATGCGAGAAAACTAAAATATTCGTTTCTAGTTCCAGAAACATAAAAACATCGTTACTCGTCAGGAAAAAATGCTAGAAACAAATTTTTTAAATAAAATCTAATAAACAAATTTAGTTACTCAGGGATATTCTTAAAATTAAATTTTATCGTGATATTTATGAGAGAAAACTAAAATATTCGTTTCTAGCTCCAGATAATTTAAAACATCGTAACTCGACAGGAAAAAATGCTAGAATCAAACTTATTAAATGAAATATAATAAACAAATTAAGTTACTCAGGGATATTCTTAAAATTTAATTTTATCGTGATATTTATGCGAGAAAACTAAAATATTCGTTTCTAGTTCCAGAAACATAAAAACATCGTTACTCGTCAGGAAAAAATGCTAGAAACAAACTTATTCAATAAAATCTAATAAACAAATTTAGTTACTCAGGGATATTCTTAAAATTTAATTTTATAGTGATATTTATGCGAGAAAACTAACATATTCGTTTCTATCTCCAGACAATTTAAAACATCGTAACTCGACAGGAAAAAATGCTAGAATCAAACTTATTAAATGAAATATAATAAACAAATTAAGTTATTCAGGGATATTCTTAAAATTTAATTTTATCGTGATATTTATGCGAGAAAACTAAAATATTCGTTTCTATTTCCAGACAATTTAAAACATCGTAACTCGACAGGAAAAAATGCTAGAATCAAACTTATTAAATGAAATATAATAAACAAATTAAGTTACTCAGGGGTATTCTTACAATTTAATTTTATCGTGATATTTATGCGAGAAAACTAAAATATTTGTTTCTAGCTCCAGACAAATAAAAACATCGTTAATACTCAGGAAAAAATTCTAGAATCAAACTTATTAAAAAAATCTAATAAACAAATAAAGTTACTCAGGGATATTCTTAAAATTTAATTTTATCGTGATATTTATGCGAGAAAACTAAAATATTCGTTTCTAGTTCCAGACAAATAAAAACATCGTAACTCGTCAGGAAAAAATGCTAGAATGAAACTTATTAAATAAAATCTAATAAACAAATTTAGTTACTCAGGGATATTCTTAAAATTTAATTTTATCGTGATATTTATGCGAGAAAACTAAAATATTCCTTTCTATCTCCAGACAAATAAAAACATCGTAATTCGTCAGGAAAAAATGCTAGAATCAAACTTATTAAATGAAATATAATAAACAAATTTAGTTACTCAGGGATATGTTTAAAATTTAATTTTATCGTGATATTTATGCGAGAAAACTAAAATATTCGTTTCTAGTTCCAGAAACATAAAAACATCGTTACTCGTCAGGAAAAATGCTAGAAACAAACTTATTCAATAAAATCTAATAAATAAATTTAGTTACTCAGGGATATTTTTAAAATTTAATTTTATCGTGATATTTATGCGAGAAAAGTAAAATATTCGTTTCTAGTTCCAGAAACATAAATCATCGTTACTCGTCAGGAAAAAATGCTAGAAAATAACTTATTCAATAAAATCTAATAAACAAATTTAGTTACTCAGGGATATTTTTAAAATTTAATTTTATCGTGATATTTATGCGAGAAAAGTAAAATATTCGTTTCTAGTTCCAGACAAATAAAAACATCGTAACTCGTCAGGAAAAAATGCTAGAATGAAACTTATTAAATAAAATCTAATAAACAAATTTAGTTACGCAGGGATATTCTTAAAATTTAATTTTCTCGTGATATTTATGCGAGAAAACTAAAGTATTCGTTTCTATCTCCAGACAAATAAAAACATCGTAACTCGTCAGGAAAAAATGCTAGAAACAAACTTATTAAATAAAATCTAATAAACAAATTTTGTTACTCACGGATATTCTTAAAATTTAATTTTATCGTGATATTTATGCGAGAAAACTAAAATATTCGTTTCTATCTCTAGACAAATAAAAACATCGTAACTCGTCAGGAAAAAATGCTAGAATGAAACTTATTAAATAAAATCTAATAAACAAATTTAGTTACTCAGGGATATTTTTAAAATTTAATTTTATCGTGATATTTATGCGAGAAAAGTAAAATATTCGTTTCTAGTTCCAGACAAATTAAAACATCGTAACTCGTCAGGAAAAATTGCTAGTATGAAACTTATTAAATAAAATCTAATAAACAAATTTAGGTACTCAGGCATATTCTTAAAATTTAATTTTATCGTGATATTTATGCGAGAAAACTAAAATATTCGTTTCTAGTTCCAGACAAATAAAAACATCGTAACTCGTCAGGAAAAAATGCTAGAAACAAACTTATTCAATAAAATCTAATAAACAAATTTAGTTTCTCAGGGATATTCTTAAAATTTAATTTTATCGTGATATTTATGCGAGAAAACTAAAATATTCGTTTCTAGTTCCAGACAAATAAAAACATCGTAACTCGTCAGGAAAAAATGCTAGAATGAAACTTATTAAATAAAATCTAATAAACAAATTTAGTTACTCAGGGATAATCTTAAAATTTAATTTTATCGTGATATTTATACGAGAAAACTAAAATATTCGTTTCTATCTCCAGACAAATAAAAACATCGTAACTCGTCAGGAAAAAATGCTAGAATCAAACTTATTAAATGAAATATAATAAGCAAATAAAGTTACTCAGGGATATTCCTACAATTTAATTTTATCGCGATATTTATGCCAGAAAACTAAAATATTCGTTTCTAGCTCCAGACAAATAAAAACATCGTTACTCCTCAGGAAAAAATTCTAGAATCAAACTTATTAAAAAAATCTAATAAACAAATAAAGTTACTCAAGGATATTCTTAAAATTTAATTTTATCGTGATATTTATGCGAGAAAACTAAAATATTCATTTCTATCTCCAGACAAATAAAAACATCGTAACTCGTCAGGATAAAATGCTAGAATCAAACTTATTAAATGAAATATAATAAGCAAATAAAGTTACTCAGGGATATTCCTACAATTTAATTTTAACGCGATATTTATGCCAGAAAACTAAAATATTCGTTTCTAGCTCCAGACAAATAAAAACACCGTTACTCATCAGGAAAAAATTCTAGAATCAAACTTATTAAAAAAATCTAATAAACAAATAAAGTTACACAGGGATATTCTTAAAATTGAATTTTATCGTGATATTTATGCGAGAAAACTAAAATATTCGTTTCTATCTCCCGACAAATAAAAACATTGTAACTCGTCAGGAAAAAATGCTAGAATCAAACTTATTAAATGAAATATAATAAACAAATTAAGTTACTCAGGGATGTTCTTAAAATTTAATTTTATCGTGATATTTATGCGAGAAAACTAAAATATTCGTTTCTAGTTCCAGAAACATAAAAACATCGTTACTCGTCCTAAAAAAATGCTAGAAACAAACTTATTAAATAAAATCTAATAAACAAATTTTGTTACTCAGGGATATTCTTAAAATTTAATTTTATCGTGATATTTATGCGAGAAAACTAAAATATTCGTTTCTATCTCCAGACAAATAAAACATCGTAACTCGTCTGGAAAAAATGCTGGAATCAAACTTATTAAATGAAATATAGTAAACAAATTAAGTTACTCAGGGATATTCTTACAATTAAATTTTATCGTGATATTTATGCGAGAAAACTAAAATATTCGTTTCTAGCTCCAGACAATTTAAAACATCGTAACTCGACAGTAAAAAATGCTAGAATCAAACTTATTAAATGAAATATAACAAACAAATTAAGTTACTCAGGGATATTCTTAAAATTTAATTTTATCGTGATATTTATGCGAGAATACTAAAATATTCGTTTCTAGTTCCAGAATCATAAAAACATCGTTACTCGTCAGGAAAAATGCTAGAAACAAACTTATTCAATAAAATCTAACAAAAAAATTTAGTTACTCATGGCTATTCTTAAAATTTAATTTTATCGTGATATTTATGCGAGAAAACTAAAATATTCGTTTCTATCTCCAGACAAATAAAAACATCGTAACTCGTCAGGAAAAAATGCTAGAATCAATCTTATTAAATGAAATATAATAAACAAATTAAGTTACTCAGGGATATTCTTACAATTTAATTTTATCGTGATATTTATGCGAGAAAACTAAAATATTCGTTTCTAGTTCCAGAAACATAAAAACATCGTTACTCGTCAGGAAAAAATGCTAGAAACAAATTTAATAAATAAAAGCTAATAAACAAATTTTGTTACTCAGGGATATTCTTAAAATTTAATTTTATCGTGATATTTATGCGAGAAAACTAAAATATTCGTTTCTATCTCCAGACAAATAAAAACATTGTAACTCGTCTGGAAAAAATGCTAGAATCAAACTTATTAAATGAAATATAGTAAACAAATTAAGTTACTCAGGGATATTCTTACAATTTAATTTTATCGTGATATTTATGCGAGAAAACTAAAATATTCGTTTCTAGCTCCAGACAATTTAAAACATCGTAACTCGACAGGAAAAAATGCTAGAATCAAACTTATTAAATGAAATATAACAAACAAATTAAGTTACTCAGGGATATTCTTAAAATTTAATTTTATCGTGATATTTATGCGAGAAAACTAAAATACTCGTTTCTAGTTCCAGAAATATAAAAACATCGTTACTCGTCAGGAAAAATGCTAGAAACAAACTTATTCAATAAAATCTAATAAACAAATTTAGTTACTCGGGGCTATTCTTAAAATTTAATTTTATCGTGATATTTATGCGAGAAAACTAAAATATTCCTTTCTATCTCCAGACAAAGAAAAACATCGTAACTCGTCAGGAAAAAATGCTAGAATCAAACTTATTAAATGAAATATAATAAACAAATTAAGTTACTCAGGGATATTCTTACAATTTAATTTTATCGTGATATTTATGCGAGAAAACTAAAATATTCGTTTCTAGCTCCAGACAAATAAAAACATCGTTACTCCTCAGGAAAAAATTCTAGAATCAAACTTATTAAAAAAATCTAATAAACAAATAAAGTTACTCAAGGATATTCTTAAAATTTAATTTTATCGTGATATTTATGTGAGAAAACTAAAATATTCGTTTCTAGTTCCAGAAACATAAAAACATCGTTACTCGTCAGGAAAAAATGCTAGAAACAAACTTATTAAATGAAATATAATAAACAAATTAAGTTACTCAGGGATATTCTTAAAATTTAATTTTATCGTGATATTTATGCGAGAAAACTAAAATATTCGTTTCTAGTTCCAGAAACATAAAAACATCGTTACTCGTCAGGAAAAAATGCTAGAAACAAACTTATTCAATAAAATCTAATAAACAAATTTAGTTACTCAGGGATATTCTTAAAATTTAATTTTATCGTGATATTTATGCGAGAAAACTAAAATATTCGTTTCTATCTCCAGACAAATAAAAACATCGTAACTCGTCAGGAAAAAATGCTAGAAACAAACTTGTTAAATAAAATCTAATAAACAAATTTAGTTACTCAGGGATATCTTAAAATTTAATTTTATCGTGATATTTATGCGAGAAAACTAAAATATTCGTTTCTATCTCCAGACAAATAAAAACATCGTTACTCGTCAGGAAAAAATGCTAGAATCAAACCTATTAAATGAAATATAATAAACAAATTAAGTTACTCAGGGATATTCTTAAAATTTAATTTTATCGTGATATTTATGCGAGAAAACTAAAATATTCGTTTCTAGTTCCAGACACATAAAAACATCGTTACTCGTCAGGAAAAAATGCTAGAAACAAATTTATTAAATAAAATCTAATAAACAAATTTAGTTACTCAGGGATATTCTTAAAATTTAATTTTATCGTGATATTTATGCGAGAAAACTAAAATATTCGTTTCTAGCTCCAGACAAATAAAAACATCGTTATTCCTCAGGAAAAAATTCTAGAATCAAACTTATTAAAAAAATCTAGTAAACAAATAAAGTTACTCAGGGATATTCTTAAAATTTAATTTTATCGTGATATTTATGCGAGAAAACTAAAATATTCGTTTCTAGTTCCAGACAAACAAAAACATCGTAACTGCTCAGGAAAAAATGCTAGAATGAAACTTATTAAATAAAATCTAATAAACAAATTTAGTTACTCAGGGATATTCTTAAAATTTAATTTTATCGTGATATTTATGCGAGAAAACTAAAATATTCGTTTCTATCTCCAGACAAATAAAAACATCGTAACTCGTCAGGAAAAAATGCTAGAAACAAACTTGTTAAATAAAATCTAATAAACAAATTTAGTTACTCAGGGATACTCTTACAATTTAATTTTATCGGGTTATTTATGCGAGAAAACTAAAATATTCGTTTCTAGCTCCAGACAATTTAAAACATCGTAACTCGACAGGAAAAAATGCTAGAATCAAACTTATTAAATGAAATATAATAAACAAATAAAGTTACTCAGGGATATTCTTAAAATTTAATTTTATCGTGATATTTATGCGAGAAAACTAAAATATTCCTGTCTAGTTCCAGACAAATAAAAACATCGTAACTCGTCAGGAAAAAATGCTAGAATGAAACTTATTAAATAAAATCTAATAAACAAATTTAGTTACTCAGGGATATTCTTAAAATTTAATTTTATCGTGATATTTATGCGAGAAAACTAAATATTCGTTTCTATCTCCAGACAAATAAAAACATCGTAACTCCTCAGGAAAAAATGCTAGAATGAAACTTATTAAATATAATCTAATAAACAAATTTAGTTACTCAGGGATATTCTTAAAATTTAATTTTATCGTGATATTTATGCGAGAAAACTAAAATATTCGTTTCTATCTCCCGACAAATAAAAACATTGTAACTCGTCAGGAAAAAATGCTAGAATTAAACTTATTAAATGAAATATAATAAACAAATTAAGTTACTCAGGGATATTCTTAAAATTTAATTTTATCGTGATATATATGCGAGAAAACTAAAATTTTCGTTCTAGTTCCAGAAACATAGAAACATCGTTACTCGTCAGGAAAAAATGCTAGAAACAAACTTATTAAATAAAATCTAATAAACAAATTTAGTTACTCAGGTATATTCTTAAAACTTAATTTTATCATTATATTTATGCGAGAAAACTAAAATATTCGTTTTTAGTTATGACAAATAAAAACATCGTAACTCGTCAGGAAAAAATGCTAGAAACAAACTTAATAAATAAAATTTAATAAACAAATTTAGTTACTCAGGGATATTCCTACAATTTAATTTTATCGAGATATTTATGCGAGAAAACAAAAATATTCGTTTCTAGTTCCAGACAATTTAAAACGTCGTAACTCGACAAGATAAAATGCTAGAATCAAACTTATTAAATGAATTCTAATAAACAAATTAAGTTACTCAGGGGTATTCTTACAATTTAATTTTATCGTGATATTTATGCGAGAAAACTAAAATATTCGTTTCTAGCTCCAGACAAATAAAAACATCGTTTCTCCTCAGGAAAAAATTATAGAATCAAACTTATTAAATAAAATCAAATAAACAAATTAAGTTACTCAAGGATATTCTTAAAATTTAATTTTATCGTGATATTTATGCGAGAAAACTAAAATATTCGTTTCTAGTTCCAGAAACATAAAAACATCGTTACTCGTCAGGAAAAAATGCTAGAAACAAACTTATTAAATGAAATATAATAAACAAATTAAGTTACTCAGGGATATTCATAAAATTTAATTTTATCGTGATATTTATGCGAGAAAACTAAAATATTCGTTTCTAGTTCCAGAAACATAAAAACATCGTTACTCGTCAGCAAAAAATGCTAGAAACAAACCTATTAAATAAAATCTAATAAACAAATTTAGTTACTCAGGGATATTCTTAAAATTTAATTTTATCGTGATATTTATGCGAGAAAACTAAAATATTCGTTTCTATCTCCAGACAAATAAAAACATCGTAACTCCTCAGGAAAAAATGCTAGAATGAAACTTATGAAATATAATCTAATAAACAAATTTAGTTACTCAGGGATATTCTTAAAATTTAATTTTATCGTGCTATTTATGCGAGAAAACTAAAATATTCGTTTCTATCTCCCGACAAATAAAAACATTGTAACTCGTCAGGAAAAAATGCTAGAATCAAACTTATTAAATGAAATATAATAAACAAATTAAGTTACTCAGGGATATTCTTAAAATTTAATTTTATCGTGATATTTATGCGAGAAAACTAAAATATTCGTTTCTAGTTCCAGAAACATAAAAACATCGTTACTCGTCAGCAAAAAATGCTAGAAACAAACCTATTAAATAAAATCTAATAAACAAATTTAGTTACTCAGGGATATTCTTAAAATTTAATTTTATCGTGATATTTATGCGAGAAAACTAAAATATTCGTTTCTATCTCCCGACAAATAAAAACATTGTAACTCGTCAGGATAAAATGCTAGAATGAAACTTATTAAATAAAATCTAATAAACAAATTTAGTTACTCAGGGATATTCTTAAAATTTAATTTTATCCTGATATTTATGCGAGAAAACTAAAATATTCGTTTCTATCTCAAGACAAATAAAAACATCGTAACTCCTCAGGAAAAAATGCTAGAATGAAACTTATTAAATATAATCTAATAATGAAATTTAATTACTCAGGGATATACTTAAAATTTAATTTTATCGTGATATTTATGCGAGAAAACTGAAATATTCGTTTCTATCTCCCGACAAATAAAAACATTGTAACTCGTCAGGAAAAAATGCTAGAATCAAACTTATTAAATGAAATATAATAAACAAATTAAGTTACTCAGGGATATTCTTAAAATTTAATTTTATCGTGATATTTATGCGAGAAAACTAAAATATTCGTTTCTAGTTCCAGAAACATAAAAACATCGTTACTCGTCAGGAAAAAATGCTAGAAACAAACTTATTAAATAAAATCTAATATACAAATTTTGTTACTCAGGGATATTCTTAAAATTTAATTTTATCGTGATATTTATGCGAGAAAACTAAAATATTCGTTTCTATCTCCAGACAAATAAAAACATCGTAACTCGTCAGGATAAAATGCTAGAATCAAACTTATTAAATGAAATATAATAAACAAATAAAGTTGCTCATGGATATTCCTACAATTTAATGTTATCGTGATATTTATGCGAGAAAACTAAAATATTCGTTTCTAGGTCCAGACAATTTAAAACATCGTAACTCGACAGGAAAAAATGCTAGAATCAAACTTATGAAATGAAATATACTAAACAAATTCTGTTACTCAGGGGTATTCTTACAATTTAATTTTATCGTGATATTTATGCGAGGAAACTAAAATATTCGTCTCTAGCTCCAGATAAATGAAAACATCGTTACTCCTCAGGAAAAAATTCTAGAATCAAACTTATTAAAAAAATCTAATAAACAAATAAAGTTACACAGGGATATTCTTAAAATTTAATTTTATCGTGATATTTATGCGAGAAAACTAAAATATTCGTTTCTAGTTCCAGACAAATAAAAACATCGTAACTCGTCAGGAAAAAATGCTGGAAACAAACTTATTAAACAAAATCTAATAAACAAATTTAGTTACTCAGGGATATTCTTAAAATTTAATTTTATCGTGATATTTATGCGAGAAAACTAAAATATTCGTTTCTAGTTATGACAAATAAAAACATCGTAACTCGTCAGGAAAAAATGCTAGAAACAAACTTATTAATTAAAATCTAATAAACAAATTTAGTTACTCAGGGATATTCCTACAATTTAATTTTATCGAGATATTTATGCGAGAAAACTAAAATATTCGTTTCTAGTTCCAGACAATTTAAAACATCGTAACTCGACAGGAAATAATGCTAGAATCAAACTTATTAAATGAAATCTAATAAACAAATTAAGTTACTCAGGGGTATTCTTACAATTTAATTTTATCGTGATATTTATGTGAGAAAACTAAAATATTCGTTTCTAGCTCCAGACAAATAAAAACATCGTTACTCCTCAGGACAAAATTATAGAATCAAACTTATTAAATAAAATCAAATAAACAAATTAAGTTACTCAGGGATATTCTTAAAATTTAATTTTATCGTGTTATTTATGCGAGAAAACTAAAATATTCGTTTCTATCTCCAGACAAATAAAAACATCGTAACTCGTCAGGATAAAATGCTAGAATCACACTTATTAAATGAAATATAATAAGCAAATAAAGTTACTCAGGGATATTCCTACAATTTAATTTTATCGTGATATTATAAAAAAAATAAATATATATATCATCACGCCTTCTACCCATTGCTGGGTGTGGCACTCTGCTAAAGCAGATCTCGGTAAGTGATATATTTTTGCGCGTGAAGTGCGGTTACCAGTCGTCAAATCACGGCCCCCAAACATGTTAGTGGTGGAAACAAACTTATTATTATGCGGATAGCTTTTTTCAAATTATGAAAATTTGTCGCCTGTGGGAATCGAACCAGGGACCTCAGGATCCACAGGCCGACTTCATACCACTGTGCTAGCCATCCATCGTGATATTTATGCGAGAAAACTAAAATATTCGTTTCTAGCTCCAGAAAAATAAAAACATCGTAACTCTACAGGAAAAAATGCTAGAATCAAACTTATTAAATGAAATATAATAAACAAATTAAGTTACTCAGGGATATTCTTAAAATTTAATTTTATCGTGATATTTATGCGAGAAAACTAAAATATTCGTTTCTAGTTCCAGAAACATAAAAACATCGTTACTCGTCAGGAAAAAATGCTAGAAACAAACTTATTCAATAAAATCTAATAAACAAATTTAGTTACTGAGGGATATCTTAAAATTTAATTTTATCGTGATATTTATGCGAGAAAACTAAAATATTCGTTTCTATCTCCAGACAAATAAAAACATCGTAACTCCTCAGGAAAAAATGCTAGAATGAAACTTATTAAATATAATCTAATAAACAAATTTAGTTACTCAGGGATATTCTTAAAATTTAATTTTATCGTGATATTTATGCGAGAAAACTAAAATATTCGTTTCTATCTCCCGACAAATAAAAACATTGTAACTCGTCAGGAAAAAATGCTAGAATCAAACTTATTAAATGAAATATAATAAACAAATTAAGTTACTCAGGGATATTCTTAAAATTTAATTTTATCGTGATATTTATGCGAGAAAACTAAAATATTCGTTTCTATCTCCAGACAAATAAAAACATCGTAACTCCTCAGGAAAAAATGCTAGAATGAAACTTATTAAATATAATCTAATAAAGAAATTTAGTTACTCAGGGATATTCTTAAAATTTAATTTTATCGTGATATTTATGCGAGAAAACTGAAATATTCGTTTCTATCTCCCGACAAATAAAAACATTGTAACTCGTCAGGAAAAAATGCTAGAATCAAACTTATTAAATGAAATATAATAAACAAATTAAGTTACTCAGGGATATTCTTAAAATTTAATTTTATCGTGATATTTATGCGAGAAAACTAAAATATTCGTTTCTAGTTCCAGAAACATAAAAACATCGTTACTCGTCAGGAAAAAATGCTAGAAACAAACTTATTAAATAAAATCTAATAAACAAATTTTGTTACTCAGGGATATTCTTAAAATTTAATTTTATCGTGATATTTATGCGAGAAAACTAAAATATTCGTTTCTATCTCCAGACAAATAAAAACATCGTAACTCCTCAGGAAAAAATGCTAGAATGAAACTTATGAAATATAATCTAATAAACAAATTTAGTTACTCAGGGATATTCTTAAAATTTAATTTTATCGTGCTATTTATGCGAGAAAACTAAAATATTCGTTTCTATCTCCCGACAAATAAAAACATTGTAACTCGTCAGGAAAAAATGCTAGAATCAAACTTATTAAATGAAATATAATAAACAAATTAAGTTACTCAGGGATATTCTTAAAATTTAATTTTATCGTGATATTTATGCGAGAAAACTAAAATATTCGTTTCTAGTTCCAGAAACATAAAAACATCGTTACTCGTCAGCAAAAAATGCTAGAAACAAACCTATTAAATAAAATCTAATAAACAAATTTAGTTACTCAGGGATATTCTTAAAATTTAATTTTATCGTGATATTTATGCGAGAAAACTAAAATATTCGTTTCTATCTCCCGACAAATAAAAACATTGTAACTCGTCAGGATAAAATGCTAGAATGAAACTTATTAAATAAAATCTAATAAACAAATTTAGTTACTCAGGGATATTCTTAAAATTTAATTTTATCCTGATATTTATGCGAGAAAACTAAAATATTCGTTTCTATCTCAAGACAAATAAAAACATCGTAACTCCTCAGGAAAAAATGCTAGAATGAAACTTATTAAATATAATCTAATAATGAAATTTAATTACTCAGGGATATACTTAAAATTTAATTTTATCGTGATATTTATGCGAGAAAACTGAAATATTCGTTTCTATCTCCCGACAAATAAAAACATTGTAACTCGTCAGGAAAAAATGCTAGAATCAAACTTATTAAATGAAATATAATAAACAAATTAAGTTACTCAGGGATATTCTTAAAATTTAATTTTATCGTGATATTTATGCGAGAAAACTAAAATATTCGTTTCTAGTTCCAGAAACATAAAAACATCGTTACTCGTCAGGAAAAAATGCTAGAAACAAACTTATTAAATAAAATCTAATATACAAATTTTGTTACTCAGGGATATTCTTAAAATTTAATTTTATCGTGATATTTATGCGAGAAAACTAAAATATTCGTTTCTATCTCCAGACAAATAAAAACATCGTAACTCGTCAGGATAAAATGCTAGAATCAAACTTATTAAATGAAATATAATAAACAAATAAAGTTGCTCATGGATATTCCTACAATTTAATTTTATCGTGATATTTATGCGAGAAAACTAAAATATTCGTTTCTAGGTCCAGACAATTTAAAACATCGTAACTCGACAGGAAAAAATGCTAGAATCAAACTTATGAAATGAAATATACTAAACAAATTCTGTTACTCAGGGGTATTCTTACAATTTAATTTTATCGTGATATTTATGCGAGGAAACTAAAATATTCGTCTCTAGCTCCAGATAAATGAAAACATCGTTACTCCTCAGGAAAAAATTCTAGAATCAAACTTATTAAAAAAATCTAATAAACAAATAAAGTTACACAGGGATATTCTTAAAATTTAATTTTATCGTGATATTTATGCGAGAAAACTAAAATATTCGTTTCTAGTTCCAGACAAATAAAAACATCGTAACTCGTCAGGAAAAAATGCTGGAAACAAACTTATTAAACAAAATCTAATAAACAAATTTAGTTACTCAGGGATATTCTTAAAATTTAATTTTATCGTGATATTTATGCGAGAAAACTAAAATATTCGTTTCTAGTTATGACAAATAAAAACATCGTAACTCGTCAGGAAAAAATGCTAGAAACAAACTTATTAATTAAAATCTAATAAACAAATTTAGTTACTCAGGGATATTCCTACAATTTAATTTTATCGAGATATTTATGCGAGAAAACTAAAATATTCGTTTCTAGTTCCAGACAATTTAAAACATCGTAACTCGACAGGAAATAATGCTAGAATCAAACTTATTAAATGAAATCTAATAAACAAATTAAGTTACTCAGGGGTATTCTTACAATTTAATTTTATCGTGATATTTATGTGAGAAAACTAAAATATTCGTTTCTAGCTCCAGACAAATAAAAACATCGTTACTCCTCAGGACAAAATTATAGAATCAAACTTATTAAATAAAATCAAATAAACAAATTAAGTTACTCAGGGATATTCTTAAAATTTAATTTTATCGTGTTATTTATGCGAGAAAACTAAAATATTCGTTTCTATCTCCAGACAAATAAAAACATCGTAACTCGTCAGGATAAAATGCTAGAATCACACTTATTAAATGAAATATAATAAGCAAATAAAGTTACTCAGGGATATTCCTACAATTTAATTTTATCGTGATATTATAAAAAAAATAAATATATATATCATCACGCCTTCTACCCATTGCTGGGTGTGGCACTCTGCTAAAGCAGATCTCGGTAAGTGATATATTTTTGCGCGTGAAGTGCGGTTACCAGTCGTCAAATCACGGCCCCCAAACATGTTAGTGGTGGAAACAAACTTATTATTATGCGGATAGCTTTTTTCAAATTATGAAAATTTGTCGCCTGTGGGAATCGAACCAGGGACCTCAGGATCCACAGGCCGACTTCATACCACTGTGCTAGCCATCCATCGTGATATTTATGCGAGAAAACTAAAATATTCGTTTCTAGCTCCAGAAAAATAAAAACATCGTAACTCTACAGGAAAAAATGCTAGAATCAAACTTATTAAATGAAATATAATAAACAAATTAAGTTACTCAGGGATATTCTTAAAATTTAATTTTATCGTGATATTTATGCGAGAAAACTAAAATATTCGTTTCTAGTTCCAGAAACATAAAAACATCGTTACTCGTCAGGAAAAAATGCTAGAAACAAACTTATTCAATAAAATCTAATAAACAAATTTAGTTACTGAGGGATATCTTAAAATTTAATTTTATCGTGATATTTATGCGAGAAAACTAAAATATTCGTTTCTATCTCCAGACAAATAAAAACATCGTAACTCCTCAGGAAAAAATGCTAGAATGAAACTTATTAAATATAATCTAATAAACAAATTTAGTTACTCAGGGATATTCTTAAAATTTAATTTTATCGTGATATTTATGCGAGAAAACTAAAATATTCGTTTCTATCTCCCGACAAATAAAAACATTGTAACTCGTCAGGATAAAATGCTAGAATCAAACTTATTAAATGAAATATAATAAACAAATAAAGTTGCTCATGGATATTCCTACAATTTAATTTTATCGTGATATTTATGCGAGAAAACTAAAATATTCGTTTCTAGGTCCAGACAATTTAAAACATCGTAACTCGACAGGAAAAAATGCTAGAATCAAACTTATGAAATGAAATATACTAAACAAATTCTGTTACTCAGGGGTATTCTTACAATTTAATTTTATCGTGATATTTATGCGAGGAAACTAAAATATTCGTCTCTAGCTCCAGATAAATGAAAACATCGTTACTCCTCAGGAAAAAATTCTAGAATCAAACTTATTAAAAAAATCTAATAAACAAATAAAGTTACACAGGGATATTCTTAAAATTTAATTTTATCGTGATATTTATGCGAGAAAACTAAAATATTCGTTTCTAGTTCCAGACAAATAAAAACATCGTAACTCGTCAGGAAAAAATGCTGGAAACAAACTTATTAAACAAAATCTAATAAACAAATTTAGTTACTCAGGGATATTCTTAAAATTTAATTTTATCGTGATATTTATGCGAGAAAACTAAAATATTCGTTTCTAGTTATGACAAATAAAAACATCGTAACTCGTCAGGAAAAAATGCTAGAAACAAACTTATTAATTAAAATCTAATAAACAAATTTAGTTACTCAGGGATATTCCTACAATTTAATTTTATCGAGATATTTATGCGAGAAAACTAAAATATTCGTTTCTAGTTCCAGACAATTTAAAACATCGTAACTCGACAGGAAATAATGCTAGAATCAAACTTATTAAATGAAATCTAATAAACAAATTAAGTTACTCAGGGGTATTCTTACAATTTAATTTTATCGTGATATTTATGTGAGAAAACTAAAATATTCGTTTCTAGCTCCAGACAAATAAAAACATCGTTACTCCTCAGGACAAAATTATAGAATCAAACTTATTAAATAAAATCAAATAAACAAATTAAGTTACTCAGGGATATTCTTAAAATTTAATTTTATCGTGTTATTTATGCGAGAAAACTAAAATATTCGTTTCTATCTCCAGACAAATAAAAACATCGTAACTCGTCAGGATAAAATGCTAGAATCACACTTATTAAATGAAATATAATAAGCAAATAAAGTTACTCAGGGATATTCCTACAATTTAATTTTATCGTGATATTATAAAAAAAATAAATATATATATCATCACGCCTTCTACCCATTGCTGGGTGTGGCACTCTGCTAAAGCAGATCTCGGTAAGTGATATATTTTTGCGCGTGAAGTGCGGTTACCAGTCGTCAAATCACGGCCCCCAAACATGTTAGTGGTGGAAACAAACTTATTATTATGCGGATAGCTTTTTTCAAATTATGAAAATTTGTCGCCTGTGGGAATCGAACCAGGGACCTCAGGATCCACAGGCCGACTTCATACCACTGTGCTAGCCATCCATCGTGATATTTATGCGAGAAAACTAAAATATTCGTTTCTAGCTCCAGAAAAATAAAAACATCGTAACTCTACAGGAAAAAATGCTAGAATCAAACTTATTAAATGAAATATAATAAACAAATTAAGTTACTCAGGGATATTCTTAAAATTTAATTTTATCGTGATATTTATGCGAGAAAACTAAAATATTCGTTTCTAGTTCCAGAAACATAAAAACATCGTTACTCGTCAGGAAAAAAATGCTAGAAACAAACTTATTCAATAAAATCTAATAAACAAATTTAGTTACTGAGGGATATCTTAAAATTTAATTTTATCGTGATATTTATGCGAGAAAACTAAAATATTCGTTTCTATCTCCAGACAAATAAAAACATCGTAACTCCTCAGGAAAAAATGCTAGAATGAAACTTATTAAATAAAATCTAATAAACAAATTTAGTTACTCAGGGATATTCTTAAAATTTAATTTTATCGTGATATTTATGCGAGAAAACTAAAATATTCGTTTCTATCTCCCGACAAATAAAAACATTGTAACTCGTCAGGAAAAAATGCTAGAATCAAACTTATTAAATGAAATATAATAAACAAATTAAGTTACTCAGGGATATTCTTAAAATTTAATTTTATCGTGATATTTATGCGAGAAAACTAAAATATTCGTTTCTAGTTCCAGAAACATAAAAACATCGTTACTCGTCAGGAAAAAATGCTAGAATGAAACTTATTAAATAAAATCTAATAAACAAATTTAGTTACTCAGGGATATTCTTAAAATTTAATTTTATCCTGGTATTTATGCGAGAAAACTAAAATATTCGTTTCTATCTCCAGACAAATAAAAACATCGTAACTCCTCAGGAAAAAATGCTAGAATGAAACTTATTAAATATAATCTAATAAAGAAATTTAGTTACTCAGGGATATTCTTAAAATTTAATTTTATCGTGATATTTATGCGAGAAAACTGAAATATTCGTTTCTATCTCCCGACAAATAAAAACATTGTAACTCGTCAGGAAAAAATGCTAGAATCAAACTTATTAAATGAAATATAATAAACAAATTAAGTTACTCAGGGATATTCTTAAAATTTAATTTTATCGTGATATTTATGCGAGAAAACTAAAATATTCGTTTCTAGTTCCAGAAACATAAAAACATCGTTACTCGTCAGGAAAAAATGCTAGAAACAAACTTATTAAATAAAATCTAATAAACAAATTTTGTTACTCAGGGATATTCTTAAAATTTAATTTTATCGTGATATTTATGCGAGAAAACTAAAATATTCGTTTCTATCTCCAGACAAATAAAAACATCGTAACTCGTCAGGAAAAAATGCTAGAATCAAACTTATTAAATGAAATATAATAAACAAATTAAGTTACTCAGGGATATTCTTAAAATTTAATTTTATCGTGATATTTATGCGAGAAAACTAAAATATTCGTTTCTATCTCCAGACAAATAAAAACATCGTAACTCATCAGGAAAAAATGCTAGAATGAAACTTATTAAATATGATTTAATAAACAAATTTAGTTACTCAGGGATATTCTTAAAATTTAATTTTATCGTGATATTTATGCGAGAAAACTAAAATATTCGTTTCTATCTCCCGACAAATAAAAACATTGGAACTCGTCAGGAAAAAATGCTAGAATCAAACTTATTAAATGAAATATAATAAACAAATTAAGTTACTCAGGGATATTCTTAAAATTTAATTTTATCGTGATATTTATGCAAGAAAACTAAAATTTTCGTTTCTAGTTCCAGAAACATAAAAACATCGTTACTCGTCAGCAAAAATGCTAGAAACAAACTTATTAAATAAAATCTAATAAACAAATTTTGTTACTCACGGATATTCTTAAAATTTAATTTTATCGTGATATTTTTGCGAGAAAACTAAAATATTCGTTTCTATCTCCAGACAAATAAAACATCGTAACTCGTCTGGAAAAAATGCTAGAATCAAACTTATTAAATGAAATATAGTAAACAAATTAAGTTACTCAGGGATATTCTTACAATTTAATTTTATCGTGATATTTATGCGAGAAAACTAAAATATTCGTTTCTAGCTCCAGACAATTTAAAACATCGTAACTCGACAGGAAAAAATGCTAGAATCAAACTTATTAAATGAAATATAACAAACAAATTAAGTTACTCAGGGATATTCTTAAAAATTAATTTTATCGTGATATTTATGCGAGAAAACTAAAATATTCGTTTCTAGTTATGACAAATAAAAACATCGTAACTCGTCAGGAAAAAATGCTAGAAACAAACTTATTAAATAAAATCTAATAAACAAATTTTGTTACTCAGGGATATTTTTAAAATTTAATTTTATCGTGATATTTATGCGAGAAAACTAAAATATTCGTTTCTATCTCCAGACAAATAAAAACATTGTAACTCATCTGGAAAAAATGCTAGAATCAAACTTATTAAATGAAATATAGTAAACAAATTAAGTTACTCAGGGATATTCTTACAATTTAATTTTATCGTGATATTTATGCGAGAAAACTAAAATATTCGTTTCTAGCTCCAGACAATTTAAAACATCGTAACTCGTCAGGAAAAAATGCTAAAATCAAACTTATTAAATGAAATATAACAAACAAATAAAGTTACTCAGGGATATTCTTAAAATTTAATTTTATCGTGATATTTATGCGAGAAAACTAAAATATTCGTTTCTAGTTCCAGACAAACAAAAACATCGTAACTGCTGAGGAAAAAATGCTAGAATGAATCTTATTAAATAAAATCTAATAAACAAATTTAGTTACTCAGGGATATTCTTAAAATTTAATTTTATCGTGATATTTATGCGAGAAAACTAAAATAATCGTTTCTATCTCCAGACAAATAAAAACATCGTAACTCGTCAGGAAAACATGCTAGAATCAAACTTATTAAATGAAATATAATAAACAAATTAAGTTACTCAGGGATATTCTTAAAATTAAATTTTATCGTGATATTTATGCGAGAAAACTAAAATATTCGTTTCTAGTTCCAGAAATATAAAAACATCTTTACTCGTCAGGAAAAAATGCTAGAAACAAACTTATTAAATAAAATCTAATAAACAAATTTAGTTACTCAGGGATATTCTTAAAATTTAATTTTATCGTGATATTTATGCGAGAAAACTAAAATATTCATTTCTATCTCCAGACAAATAAAAACATCGTAACTCGTCAGGATAAAATGCTAGAATCCAACTTATTAAATGAAATATAATAAACAAATAAAGTTACTCAGGGATATTCCTACAATTTAATTTTATCGTGATATATATGCGAGAAAACTAAAATATTCGTTTCTAGGTCCAGACAATTTAAAACATCGTAACTCGACAGGAAAAAATGCTAGAATCAAACTTATTAAATGAAATATAATAAACAAATTAAGTTACTCAGGGGTATTCTTACAATTTAATTTTATCCTGATATTTATGCGAGAAAACTAAAATATTCGTCTCTAGCTCCAGACAAATGAAAACATCTTTACTCCTCAGGAAAAAATGCTAGAATCAAACTTATTAAATGAAATATAATAAACAAATAAAGTTACTCAGGGATATTCCTACAATTTAATTTTATCGTGATATATATGCGAGAAAACTAAAATATTCGTTTCTAGGTCCAGACAATTTAAAACATCGTAACTCGACAGGAAAAAATGCTAGAATCAAACTTATTAAATGAAATATAATAAACAAATTAAGTTACTCAGGGGTATTCTTACAATTTAATTTTATCGTGATATTTATACGAGAAAACTAAAATAATCGTCTCTAGCTCCAGACAAATGAAAACATCTTTACTCCTCAGGAAAAAATGCTAGAATCAAACTTATTAAAAAAATCTAATAAACAAATAAAGTTACTCAGGGATATTCTTAAAATTTAATTTTATCGTGATATTTATGAGAGAAAACTAAAATATTCGTTTCTAGTTCCAGTCAAATAAAAACATCGTAACTCGTCAGGAAAAAATGCTAGAAACAAACTTTTTAAATAAAATCTAATAAACAAATTTTGCTACTCAGGTATATTCTTAAAATTTAATTTTATCATTATATTTATGCGAGAAAACTAAAATATTCGTTTCTAGTTATGACAAATAAAAACATCGTAACTCGTCAGGAAAAAATGCTAGAAACAAACTTATTAAATTAAATCTAATAAACAAATTTAGTTACTCAGGGATATTCCTACAATTTAATTTTATCGAGATATTTATGCGAGAAAACTAAAATATTCGTTTCTAGTTCCAGACAATTTAAAACGTCGTAACTCGACAGGAAAAAATGCTAGAATCAAACTTATTAAATGAAATCTAATAAACAAATTAAGTTACTCAGGGGTATTCTTACAATTTAATTTTATCGTGATATTTATGCGAGAAAAATAAAATATTCGTTTCTAGTTCCAGAAACATAAAAACATCGTTACTCGTCAGGAAAAAATGCTAGAAACAAACTTATTAAATAAAATCTAATAAACAAATTTAGTTACTCAGGGATATTCTTAAAATTTAATTTTATCGTGATATATATGCGAGAAAACTAAAATATTCGTTTCTATCTCCAGACAAATAAAAACATCGTAACTCCTCAGGAAAAAATGCTAGAATGAAACTTATTAAATATAATCTAATAAACAAATTTAGTTACTCAGGGATATTCTTAAAATTTAATTTTATCGTGATATTTATGCGAGAAAACTAAAATATTCGTTTCTATCTCCCGACAAATAAAAAAATTGTAACTCGTCAGGAAAAAATGCTAGAATCAAACTTATTAAATGAAATATAATAAACAAATTAAGTTACTCAGGGATATTCTTAAAATTTAATTTTATCGTGATATTTATGCGAGAAAACTAAAATATTCGTTTCTAGTACCAGAAACATAAAAACATCGTTACTCGTCAGGAAAAAATGCTAGAAACAAACCTATTAAATAAAATCTAATAAACAAATTTAGTTACTCAGGGATATTCTTAAAATTAAATTTTATCGTGATATTTATGCGAGAAAACGAAAATATTCGTTTCTATCGCCAGACAAATAAAAACATCGTAACTCGTCAGGATAAAATGCTAGAATGAAACTTATTAAATAAAATCTAATAAACAAATTTAGTTACTCAGGGATATTCTTAAAATTTAATTTTATCCTGTTATTTATGCGAGAAAACTAAAATATTCGTTTCTATCTCCAGACAAATAAAAACATCGTAACTCCTCAGCAAAAAATGCTAGAATGAAACTTTTTAAATATAATCTAATAAAGAAATTTAGTTACTCAGGGATATTCTTAAAATTTAATTTTATCGTGATATTTATGTGAGAAAACTGAAATATTCGTTTCTAGCTCCAGACAAATAAAAACATTGTAACTCGTCAGGAAAAAATGCTAAAATCAAACTTATTAAATGAAATATAATAAACAATTTAAGTTACTCAGGGATATTCTTAAAATTTAATTTTATCGTGATATTTATGCGAGAAAACTAAAATTTTCGTTTCTAGTTCCAGAAACATAAAAACATCGTTACTCGTCAGCAAAAATGCTAGAAACAAACTTATTAAATAAAATCTAATAAACAAATTTTGTTACTCAGGGATATTCTTAAAATTTAATTTTATCGTGATATTTATGTGAGAAAACTAAAATATTCGTTTCTAGGTCCAGACAATTTAAAACATCGTAACTCGTCAGGATAAAATGCTAGAATCAAACTTATTAAATGAAATATAATAAACAAATAAAGTTGCTCATGGATATTCCTACAATTTAATTTTATCGTGATATTTATGCGAGAAAACTAAAATATTCGTTTCTAGGTCCAGACAATTTAAAACATCGTAACTCGACAGGAAAAAATGCTAGAATCAAACTTATTAAATGAAATATACTAAACAAATTAAGTTACTCAGGGGTATTCTTACAATTTAATTTTATCGTGATATTTATGCGAGGAAACTAAAATATTCGTCTCTAGCTCCAGACAAATGAAAACATCGTTACTCCTCAGGAAAAAATTCTAGAATCAAACTTATTAAAAAAATCTAATAAACAAATAAAGTTACTCAGGGATATTCTTAAAATTTAATTTTATCGTGATATTTATGTGAGAAAACTAAAATATTCGTTTCTAGTTATGACAAATAAAAACATCGTAACTCGTCAGGAAAAAATGCTAGAAACAAACTTATTAATTAAAATCTAATAAACAAATTTAGTTACTCAGGGATATTCCTACAATTTAATTTTATCGAGATATTTATGCGAGAAAACTAAAATATTCGTTTCTAGTTCCAGACAATTTAAAACATCGTAACTCGACAGGAAAAAATGCTAGAATCAAACTTATTAAATGAAATCTAATAAACAAATTAAGTTACTCAGGGGTATTCTTCCAATTTAATTTTATCGTGATATTTATGTGAGAAAACTAAAATATTCGTTTCTAGCTCCAGACAAATAAAAACATCGTTACTCCTCAGGACAAAATTATAGAATCAAACTTATTAAATAAAATCAAATAAACAAATTAAGTTACTCAGGGATATTCTTAAAATTTTATTTTTTCGTGTTATTTATGCGAGAAAACTAAAATATTCGTTTCTATCTCCAGACAAATAAAAACATCGTAACTCGTCAGGATAAAATGCTAAAATCACACTTATTAAATGAAATATAATAAGCAAATAAAGTTACTCAGGGATATTCCTACAATTTAATTTTATCGTGATATTTATGCGAGAAAACTAAAATATTCGTTTCTAGCTCCAGAAAAATAAAAACATCGTAACTCTACAGGAAAAAATGCTAGAATCAAACTTATTAAATGAAATATAATAAACAAATTAAGTTACTCAGGGATATTCTCAAAATTTAATTTTATCGTGATATTTATGCGAGAAAACTAAAATATTCGTTTCTAGTTCCAGACAAATAAAAACATCGTAACTCGTCCGGAAAAAATGCTAGAATGAAACTTATTAAATAAAATCTAATAAACAAATTTAGTTACTCAGGGATATTCTTAAAATTTAATTTTATCGTGATATTTATGCGAGAAAACTAAAATATTCGTTTCTATCTCCAGACAAATAAAAACATCGTAACTCCTCAGGAAAAAATGCTAGAATGAAACTTATTAAATATAATCTAATAAACAAATTTAGTTACTCAGGGATATTCTTAAAATTTAATTTTATCGTGATATTTATGCGAGAACACTAAAATATTCGTTTCTATCTCCCGACAAATAAAAACATTGTAACTCGTCAGGAAAAAATGCTAGAATCAAACTTATTAAATGAAATATAATAAACAAATTAAGTTACTCAGGGATATTCTTAAAATTTAATTTTATCGTGATATTTATGCGAGAAAACTAAAATTTTCGTTTCTAGTTCCAGAAACATAAAAACATCGTTACTCGTCAGCAAAAATGCTAGAAACAAACTTATTAAATAAAATCTAATAAACAAATTTTGTTACTCAGGGATATTCTTAAAATTTAATTTTATCGTGATATTTATGCGAGAAAACTAAAATATTCGTTTCTATCTCCAGACAAATAAAACATCGTTACTCGTCTGGAAAAAATGCTAGAATCAAACTTATTAAATGAAATATAGTAAACAAATTAAGTTACTCAGGGATATTCTTACAATTTAATTTTATCGTGATATTTATGCGAGAAAACTAAAATATTCGTTTCTAGCTCCAGACAATTTAAAACATTGTAACTCGACAGGAAAAAATGCTAGAATCAAACTTATTAAATGAAATATAACAAACAAATTAAGTTACTCAGGGATATTCTTAAAATTTAATTTTATCGTGATATTTATGCGAGAAAACTAAAATAATCGTTTCTATCTCCAGACAAATAAAAACATCGTAACTCGTCAGGATAAAATGCTAGAATCAAACTTATTAAATGAAATATAATAAACAAATAAAGTTGCTCATGGATATTCCTACAATTTAATTTTATCGTGATATTTATGCGAGAAAACTAAAATATTCGTTTCTAGGTCCAGACAATTTAAAACATCGTAACTCGACAGGAAAAAATGCTAGAATCAAACTTATTAAATGAAATATACTAAACAAATTAAGTTACTCAGGGGTATTCTTACAATTTAATTTTATCGTGATATTTATGCGAGGAAACTAAAATATTCGTCTCTAGCTCCAGACAAATGAAAACATCGTTACTCCTCAGGAAAAAATTCTAGAATCAAACTTATTAAAAAAATCTAATAAACAAATAAAGTTACTCAGGGATATTCTTAAAATTTAATTTTATCGTGATATTTATGTGAGAAAACTAAAATATTCGTTTCTAGTTATGACAAATAAAAACATCGTAACTCGTCAGGAAAAAATGCTAGAAACAAACTTATTAATTAAAATCTAATAAACAAATTTAGTTACTCAGGGATATTCCTACAATTTAATTTTATCGAGATATTTATGCGAGAAAACTAAAATATTCGTTTCTAGTTCCAGACAATTTAAAACATCGTAACTCGACAGGAAAAAATGCTAGAATAAAACTTATTAAATGAAATCTAATAAACAAATTAAGTTACTCAGGGGTATTCTTCCAATTTAATTTTATCGTGATATTTATGTGAGAAAACTAAAATATTCGTTTCTAGCTCCAGACAAATAAAAACATCGTTACTCCTCAGGACAAAATTATAGAATCAAACTTATTAAATAAAATCAAATAAACAAATTAAGTTACTCAGGGATATTCTTAAAATTTTATTTTTTCGTGTTATTTATGCGAGAAAACTAAAATATTCGTTTCTATCTCCAGACAAATAAAAACATCGTAACTCGTCAGGATAAAATGCTAAAATCACACTTATTAAATGAAATATAATAAGCAAATAAAGTTACTCAGGGATATTCCTACAATTTAATTTTATCGTGATATTTATGCGAGAAAACTAAAATATTCGTTTCTAGCTCCAGAAAAATAAAAACATCGTAACTCTACAGGAAAAAATGCTAGAATCAAACTTATTAAATGAAATCTAATAAACAAATTAAGTTACTCAGGGGTATTCTTCCAATTTAATTTTATCGTGATATTTATGTGAGAAAACTAAAATATTCGTTTCTAGCTCCAGACAAATAAAAACATCGTAACTCGTCCGGAAAAAATGCTAGAATGAAACTTATTAAATAAAATCTAATAAACAAATTTAGTTACTCAGGGATATTCTTAAAATTTAATTTTATCGTGATATTTATGCGAGAAAACTAAAATATTCGTTTCTATCTCCAGACAAATAAAAACATCGTAACTCCTCAGGAAAAAATGCTAGAATGAAACTTATTAAATATAATCTAATAAACAAATTTAGTTACTCAGGGATATTCTTAAAATTTAATTTTATCGTGATATTTATGCGAGAAAACTAAAATATTCGTTTCTATCTCCCGACAAATAAAAACATTGTAACTCGTCAGGAAAAAATGCTAGAATCAAACTTATTAAATGAAATATAATAAACAAATTAAGTTACTCAGGGATATTCTTAAAATTTAATTTTATCGTGATATTTATGCGAGAAAACTAAAATTTTCGTTTCTAGTTCCAGAAACATAAAAACATCGTTACTCGTCAGCAAAAATGCTAGAATCAAACTTATTAAATGAAATCTAATAAACAAATTTTGTTACTCAGGGATATTCTTAAAATTTAATTTTATCGTGATATTTATGCGAGAAAACTAAAATATTCGTTTCTAGTTCCAGACAAATAAAAACATCGTAACTCGTCCGGAAAAAATGCTAGAATGAAACTTATTAAATAAAATCTAATAAACAAATTTAGTTACTCAGGGATATTCTTAAAATTTAATTTTATCGTGATATTTATGCGAGAAAACTAAAATATTCGTTTCTATCTCCAGACAAATAAAAACATCGTAACTCCTCAGGAAAAAATGCTAGAATGAAACTTATTAAATATAATCTAATAAACAAATTTAGTTACTCAGGGATATTCTTAAAATTTAATTTTATCGTGATATTTATGCGAGAAAACTAAAATATTCGTTTCTATCTCCCGACAAATAAAAACATTGTAACTCGTCAGGAAAAAATGCTAGAATCAAACTTATTAAATGAAATATAATAAACAAATTAAGTTACTCAGGGATATTCTTAAAATTTAATTTTATCGTGATATTTATGCGAGAAAACTAAAATTTTCGTTTCTAGTTCCAGAAACATAAAAACATCGTTACTCGTCAGCAAAAATGCTAGAAACAAACTTATTAAATAAAATCTAATAAACAAATTTTGTTACTCAGGGATATTCTTAAAATTTAATTTTATCGTGATATTTATGCGAGAAAACTAAAATATTCGTTTCTATCTCCAGACAAATAAAACATCGTTACTCGTCTGGAAAAAATGCTAGAATCAAACTTATTAAATGAAATATAGTAAACAAATTAAGTTACTCAGGGATATTCTTACAATTTAATTTTATCGTGATATTTATGCGAGAAAACTAAAATATTCGTTTCTAGCTCCAGACAATTTAAAACATTGTAACTCGACAGGAAAAAATGCTAGAATCAAACTTATTAAATGAAATATAACAAACAAATTAAGTTACTCAGGGATATTCTTAAAATTTAATTTTATCGTAATATTTATGCGAGAAAACTAAAATATTCGTTTCTAGTTCCAAAAACATAAAAACATCGTTACTCGTCAGGAAAAAATGCTAGAAACAAACTTATTAAATAAAATCTAATAAACAAATTTTGTTACTCAGGGATATTTTTAAAATTTAATTTTATCGTGATATTTATGCGAGAAAACTAAAATATTCGTTTCTATCTCCAGACAAATAAAAACATTGTAACTCGTCTGGAAAAAATGCTAGAATCAAACTTATTAAATGAAATATAGTAAACAAATTAAGTTACTCAGGGATATTCTTACAATTTAATTTTATCGTGATATTTATGCGAGAAAACTAAAATATTCGTTTCTAGCTCCAGACAATTTAAAACATTGTAACTCGACAGGAAAAAATGCTAGAATCAAACTTATTAAATGAAATATAACAAACAAATTAAGTTACTCAGGGATATTCTTAAAATTTAATTTTATCGTGATATTTATGCGAGAAAACTAAAATATTCGTTTCTATCTCCAGACAAATAAAAACATCGTAACTCGTCAGGAAAAAATGCTAGAATCAAACTTATTAAATGAAATATAATAAACAAATTAAGTTACTCAGGGATATTCTTAAAATTAAATTTTATCGTGATATTTATGCGAGAAAACTAAAATATTCATTTCTAGTTCCAGAAACATAAAAACATCTTTACTCGTCAGGAAAAAATGCTAGAAACAAACTTATTAAATAAAATCTAATAAACAAATTTAGTTACTCAGGGATATTCTTATAATTTAATTTTATCGTGATATTTATGCGAGAAAACTAAAATATTCGTTTCTATCTCCAGACAAATAAAAACATCGTAACTCGTCAGGCTAAAATGCTAGAATCAAACTTATTAAATGAAATATAATAAACAAATAAAGTTACTCAGGGATATTCCTACAATTTAATTTTATCGTGATATATATGCGAGAAAACTAAAATATTCGTTTCTAGGTCCAGACAATTTAAAACATCGTAACTCGACAGGAAAAAATGCTAGAATCAAACTTATTAAATGAAATATAATAAACAAATTAAGTTACTCAGGGGTATTCTTACAATTTAATTTTATCGTGATATTTATGCGAGAAAACTAAAATATTCGTCTCTAGCTCCAGACAAATGAAAACATCTTTACTCCTCAGGAAAAAATGCTAGAATCAAACTTATTAAAAAAATCTAATAAACAAATAAAGTTACTCAGGGATATTCTTAAAATTTAATTTTATCGTGATATTTATGCGAGAAAACTAAAATATTCGTTTCTAGTTCCAGACAAATAAAAACATCGTAACTCGTCAGGAAAAAATGCTAGAAACAAACTTATTAAATAAAATCTTAATAAACAAATTTAGTTACTCAGGTATATTCTTAAAATTTAATTTTATCATTATATTTATGCGAGAAAACTAAAATATTCGTTTCTAGTTATGACAAATAAAAACATCGTAACTCGTCAGGAAAAAATGCTAGAAACAAACTTATTAAATAAATTCTAATAAACAAATTTAGTTACTCAGGGATATTCCTACAATTTAATTTTATCGGGATATTTATGTGAGAAAACTAAAATATTCGTCTCTAGCTCCAGACAAATGAAAACATCTTTACTCCTCAGGAAAAAATGCTAGAATCAAACTTATTAAAAAAATCTAATAAACAAATAAAGTTACTCAGGGATATTCTTAAAATTTAATTTTATCGTGATATTTATGCGAGAAAACTAAAATATTCGTTTCTAGTTCCAGACAAATAAAAACATCGTAACTCGTCAGGAAAAAATGCTAGAAACAAACTTATTAAATAAAATCTAATAAACAAATTTAGTTATTCAGGGATATTCTTAAAATTTAATTTTATCGTGATATTTATGCGAGAAAACTAAAATATTCGTTTCTAGTTCCAGACAATTTAAAACGTCGTAACTCGACAGGAAAAAATGCTAGAATCAAACTTATTAAATGAAATCTAATAAACAAATTAAGTTACTCAGGGGTATTATTACAATTTAATTTTATCGTGATATTTATGCGAGAAAACTAAAATATTCGTTTCTAGCTCCAGACAAATAAAAACATCATTATTCCTCAGGAAAAAATTATAGAATCAAACTTATTAAATAAAATCAAATAAACAAATTAAGTTAATCAAGGATATTCTTAAAATTTCATTTTATCGTGATATTTATGCGAGAAAACTAAAATATTCGTTTCTAGTTCCAGAAACATAAAAACATCGTTACTCGTCAGGAAAAATGCTAGAAGCAAACTTATTCAATAAAATCTAATAAACAAATTTAGTTACTCAGGGATATTCTTAAAATTTAATTTTATCGTGATATTTATGCGAGAAAACTAAAATAATCGTTTCTATCTCCAGACAAATAAAAACATCGTAACTCGTCAGGAAAAAATGCTAGAATCAAACTTATTAAATGAAATATAATAAACAAATTAAGTTAAACAGGGATATTCTTAAAATTAAATTTTATCGTGATATTTATGCGAGAAAACTAAAATATTCGTTTCTAGTTCCAGAAACATAAAAACATCTTTACTCGTCAGGAAAAAATGCTAGAAACAAACTTATTAAATAAAATCTAATAAACAAATTTAGTTACTCAGGGACATTCTTAAAATTTAATTTTATCGTGATATTTATGCGAGAAAACTAAAATATTCGTTTCTATCTCCAGACAAATAAAAACATCGTAACTCGTCAGGATAAAATGCTAGAATCAAACTTATTAAATGAAATATAATAAACAAATAAAGTTACTCAGGGATATTCCTACAATTTAATTTTATCGTGATATATATGCGAGAAAACTAAAATATTCGTTTCTAGGTCCAGACAATTTAAAACATCGTAACTCGACAGGAAAAAATGCTAGAATCAAACTTATTAAATGAAATATAATAAACAAATTAAGTTACTCAGGGGTATTCTTACAATTTAATTTTATCGTGATATTTATGCGAGAAAACTAAAATATTCGTCTCTAGCTCCAGACAAATGAAAACATCTTTACTCCTCAGGAAAAAATGCTAGAATTAAACTTATTAAAAAAATCTAATAAACAAATAAAGTTACTCAGGGATATTCTTAAAATTTAATTTTATCGTGATATTTATGCGAGAAAACTAAAATAAACGTTTCTTGTTCCAGACAAATAAAAACATCGTAACTCGTCAGGAAAAAATGCTAGAAACAAACTTATTAAATAAAATCTAATAAACAAATTTAGTTACTCAGGTATATTCTTAAAATTTAATTTTATCATTATATTTATGCGAGAAAACTAAAATATTCGTTTCTAGTTATGACAAATAAAAACATCGTAACTCGTCAGGATAAAATGCTAGAATCAAACTTATTAAATGAAATATAATAAACAAATAAAGTTACTCAGGGATATTCCTACAATTTAATTTTATCGTGATATATATGCGAGAAAACTAAAATATTCGTTTCTAGTTCCAGAAACATAAAAACATCGTTACTCGTCAGGAAAAAATGCTAGAAACAAACTTATTAAATAAAATCTAATAAACAAATTTAGTTACTCAGGGATATTCCTACAATTTAATTTTATCGAGATATTTATGCGAGAAAACTAAAATATTCGTTTCTAGTTCCAGACAATTTAAAACGTCGTAACTCGACAGGAAAAAATGCTAGAATCAAACTTATTAAATTAAATCTAATAAACAAATTAAGTTACTCAGGGGTATTCTTAAAATTTAATTTTATCGTGATATTTATGCGAGAAAACTAAAATATTCGTTTCTAGCTCCAGACAAATAAAAACATCGTTACTCCTCAGGAAAAAATTATAGAATCAAACTTATTAAATAAAATCAAATAAACAAATTAAGTTACTCAAGGATATTCTTAAAATTTCATTTTATCGTGATATTTATGCGAGAAAACTAAAATATTCGTTTCTAGTTCCAGAAACATAAAAACATCGTTACTCGTCAGGAAAAAATGCTAGAAACAAACTTATTAAATAAAATCTAATAAACAAATTTAGTTACTCAGGGATATTCTTAAAATTTAATTTTATCGTGATATTTATGCGAGAAAACTAAAATATTCGTTTCTATCTCCAGACAAATAAAAACATCGTAACTCCTCAGGAAAAAATGCTAGAATGAAACTTATTAAATATAATCTAATAAACAAATTTAGTTACTCAGGGATATTCTTAAAATTTAATTTTATCGTGATATTTATGCGAGAAAACTAAAATATTCGTTTCTATCTCCCGACAAATAAAAAAATTGTAACTCGTCAGGAAAAAATGCTAGAATCAAACTTATTAAATGAAATATAATAAACAAATTAAGTTACTCCGGGATATTCTTAAAATTTAATTTTATCGTGATATTTATGCGAGAAAACTAAAATATTCGTTTCTAGTACCAGAAACATAAAAACATCGTTACTCGTCAGGAAAAAATGCTAGAAACAAACCTATTAAATAAAATCTAATAAACAAATTTAGTTACTCAGGAATATTCTTAAAATTTAATTTTATCGTGATATTTATGCGAGAAAACTAAAATATTCGTTTCTATCTCCAGACAAATAAAAACATCGTAACTCGTCAGGATAAAATGCTAAAATGAAACTTATTAAATAAAATCTAATAAACAAATTTAGTTACTCAGGGATATTCTTAAAATTTAATTTTATCCTGTTATTTATGCGAGAAAACTAAAATATTCGCTTCTATCTCCAGACAAATAAAAACATCGTAACTCCTCAGCAAAAAATGCTAGAATGAAACTTATTAAATATAATCTAATAAAGAAATTTAGTTACTCAGGGATATTCTTAAAATTTAATTTTATCGTGATATTTATGCGAGAAAACTAAAATATTCGTTTCTAGCTCCAGACAATTTAAAACATCGTAACTCGACAGGAAAAAATGCTAGAATCAAACTTATTAAATGAAATATAACAAACAAATTAAGTTACTCAGGGATATTCTTAAAATTTAATTTTATCGTGATATTTATGCGAGAAAACTAAAATATTCGTTTCTAGTTCCAGAAACATAAAAACATCGTTACTCGTCAGGAAAAAATGCTAGAAACAAACTTATTAAATAAAATCTAATAAACAAATTTTGTTACTCAGGGATATTTTTAAAATTTAATTTTATCGTGATATTTATGCGAGAAAACTAAAATATTCGTTTCTATCTCCAGACAAATAAAAACATTGTAACTCGTCTGGAAAAAATGCTAGAATCAAACTTATTAAATGAAATATAGTAAACAAATTAAGTTACTCAGGGATATTCTTACAATTTAATTTTATCGTGATATATATGCGAGAAAACTAAAATATTCGTTTCTAGGTCCAGACAATTTAAAACATCGTAACTCGACAGGAAAAAATGCTAGAATCAAACTTATTAAATGAAATATAATAAACAAATTAAGTTACTCAGGGGTATTCTTACAATTTAATTTTATCGTGATATTTATGCGAGAAAACTAAAATATTCGTCTCTAGCTCCAGACAAATGAAAACATCTTTACTCCTCAGGAAAAAATGCTAGAATTAAACTTATTAAAAAAATCTAATAAACAAATAAAGTTACTCAGGGATATTCTTAAAATTTAATTTTATCGTGATATTTATGAGAGAAAACTAAAATAAACGTTTCTTGTTCCAGACAAATAAAAACATCGTAACTCGTCAGGAAAAAATGCTAGAAACAAACTTATTAAATAAAATCTAATAAACAAATTTAGTTACTCAGGTATATTCTTAAAATTTAATTTTATCATTATATTTATGCGAGAAAACTAAAATATTCGTTTCTAGTTATGACAAATAAAAACATCGTAACTCGTCAGGATAAAATGCTAGAATCAAACTTATTAAATGAAATATAATAAACAAATAAAGTTACTCAGGGATATTCCTACAATTTAATTTTATCGTGATATATATGCGAGAAAACTAAAATATTCGTTTCTAGTTCCAGAAACATAAAAACATCGTTACTCGTCAGGAAAAAATGCTAGAAACAAACTTATTAAATAAAATCTAATAAACAAATTTAGTTACTCAGGGATATTCCTACAATTTAATTTTATCGAGATATTTATGCGAGAAAACTAAAATATTCGTTTCTAGTTCCAGACAATTTAAAACGTCGTAACTCGACAGGAAAAAATGCTAGAATCAAACTTATTAAATTAAATCTAATAAACAAATTAAGTTACTCAGGGGTATTCTTAAAATTTAATTTTATCGTGATATTTATGCGAGAAAACTAAAATATTCGTTTCTAGCTCCAGACAAATAAAAACATCGTTACTCCTCAGGAAAAAATTATAGAATCAAACTTATTAAATAAAATCAAATAAACAAATTAAGTTACTCAAGGATATTCTTAAAATTTCATTTTATCGTGATATTTATGCGAGAAAACTAAAATATTCGTTTCTAGTTCCAGAAACATAAAAACATCGTTACTCGTCAGGAAAAAATGCTAGAAACAAACTTATTAAATAAAATCTAATAAACAAATTTAGTTACTCAGGGATATTCTTAAAATTTAATTTTATCGTGATATTTATGCGAGAAAACTAAAATATTCGTTTCTATCTCCAGACAAATAAAAACATCGTAACTCCTCAGGAAAAAATGCTAGAATGAAACTTATTAAATATAATCTAATAAACAAATTTAGTTACTCAGGGATATTCTTAAAATTTAATTTTATCGTGATATTTATGCGAGAAAACTAAAATATTCGTTTCTATCTCCCGACAAATAAAAAAATTGTAACTCGTCAGGAAAAAATGCTAGAATCAAACTTATTAAATGAAATATAATAAACAAATTAAGTTACTCCGGGATATTCTTAAAATTTAATTTTATCGTGATATTTATGCGAGAAAACTAAAATATTCGTTTCTAGTACCAGAAACATAAAAACATCGTTACTCGTCAGGAAAAAATGCTAGAAACAAACCTATTAAATAAAATCTAATAAACAAATTTAGTTACTCAGGAATATTCTTAAAATTTAATTTTATCGTGATATTTATGCGAGAAAACTAAAATATTCGTTTCTATCTCCAGACAAATAAAAACATCGTAACTCGTCAGGATAAAATGCTAAAATGAAACTTATTAAATAAAATCTAATAAACAAATTTAGTTACTCAGGGATATTCTTAAAATTTAATTTTATCCTGTTATTTATGCGAGAAAACTAAAATATTCGCTTCTATCTCCAGACAAATAAAAACATCGTAACTCCTCAGCAAAAAATGCTAGAATGAAACTTATTAAATATAATCTAATAAAGAAATTTAGTTACTCAGGGATATTCTTAAAATTTAATTTTATCGTGATATTTATGCGAGAAAACTAAAATATTCGTTTCTAGCTCCAGACAATTTAAAACATCGTAACTCGACAGGAAAAAATGCTAGAATCAAACTTATTAAATGAAATATAACAAACAAATTAAGTTACTCAGGGATATTCTTAAAATTTAATTTTATCGTGATATTTATGCGAGAAAACTAAAATATTCGTTTCTAGTTCCAGAAACATAAAAACATCGTTACTCGTCAGGAAAAAATGCTAGAAACAAACTTATTAAATAAAATCTAATAAACAAATTTTGTTACTCAGGGATATTTTTAAAATTTAATTTTATCGTGATATTTATGCGAGAAAACTAAAATATTCGTTTCTATCTCCAGACAAATAAAAACATTGTAACTCGTCTGGAAAAAATGCTAGAATCAAACTTATTAAATGAAATATAGTAAACAAATTAAGTTACTCAGGGATATTCTTACAATTTAATTTTATCGTGATATTTATGCGAGAAAACTAAAATATTCGTTTCTAGCTCCAGACAATTTAAAACATCGTAACTCGACAGGAAAAAATGCTAGAATCAAACTTATTAAATGAAATATAACAAACAAATTAAGTTACTCAGGGATATTCTTAAAATTTAATTTTATCGTGATATTTATGCGAGAAAACTAAAATATTCGTTTCTATCTCCAGACAAATAAAAACATCGTAACTCGTCAGGAAAAAATGCTAGAATCAAACTTATTAAATGAAATATAATAAACAAATTAAGTTACTCAGGGATATTCTTAAAATTAAATTTTATCGTGATATTTATGCGAGAAAACTAAAATATTCATTTCTAGTTCCAGAAACATAAAAACATCTTTACTCGTCAGGAAAAAATGCTAGAAACAAACTTATTAAATAAAATCTAATAAACAAATTTAGTTACTCAGGAATATTCTTGTAATTTAATTTTATCGTGATATTTATGCGAGAAAACTAAAATATTCGTTTCTATCTCCAGACAAATAAAAACATCGTAACTCGTCAGGATAAAATGCTAGAATCAAACTTATTAAATGAAATATAATAAACAAATAAAGTTACTCAGGGATATTCCTACAATTTAATTTTATCGTGATATATATGCGAGAAAACTAAAATATTCGTTTCTAGGTCCAGACAATTTAAAACATCGTAACTCGACAGGAAAAAATGCTAGAATCAAAATTATTAAATGAAATATAATAAACAAATTAAGTTACTCAGGGGTATTCTTACAATTTAATTTTATCGTGATATTTATGCGAGAAAACTAAAATATTCGTCTCTAGCTCCAGACAAATGAAAACATCTTTACTCCTCAGGAAAAAATGCTAGAATCAAACTTATTAAAAAAATCTAATAAACAAATAAAGTTACTCAGGGATATTCTTAAAATTTAATTTTATCGTGATATTTATGCGAGAAAACTAAAATATTCGTTTCTAGTTCCAGACAAATAAAAACATCGTAACTCGTCAGGAAAAAATGCTAGAAACAAACTTATTAAATAAAATCTAATAAACAAATTTAGTTACTCAGGTATATTCTTAAAATTTAATTTTATCATTATATTTATGCGAGAAAACTAAAATATTCGTTTCTAGTTATGACAAATAAAAACATCGTAACTCGTCAGGAAAAAATGCTAGAAACAATCTTATTAAATAAAATCTAATAAACAAATTTAGTTACTCAGGGATATTCCTACAATTTAATTTTATCGGGATATTTATGCGAGAAAACTAAAATATTCGTTTCTAGTTCCAGACAATTTAAAACGTTGTAACTCGACAGGAAAAAATGCTAGAATCAAACTTATTAAATGAAATCTAATAAACAAATTAAGTTACTCAGGGATATTCTTAAAATTTAATTTTATCGTGATATTTATGCGAGAAAACTAAAATATTCGTTTCTAGTTATGACAAATAAAAACATCGTAACTCGTCAGGAAAAAATGCTAGAAACAAACTTATTAATTAAAATCTAATAAACAAATTTAGTTACTCAGGGATATTCCTACAATTTAATTTTATCGAGATATTTATGCGAGAAAACTAAAATATTCGTTTCTAGTTCCAGACAATTTAAAACATCGTAACTCGACAGGAAAAAATGCTAGAATCAAACTTATTAAATGAAATCTAATAAACAAATTAAGTTACTCAGGGGCATTCTTCCAATTTAATTTTATCGTGATATTTATGTGAGAAAACTAAAATATTCGTTTCTAGCTCCAGACAAATAAAAACATCGTTACTCCTCAGGACAAAATTATAGAATCAAACTTATTAAATAAAATCAAATAAACAAATTAAGTTACTCAGGGATATTCTTAAAATTTTATTTTTTCGTTTCATTTATGCGAGAAAACTAAAATATTCGTTTCTATCTCCAGACAAATAAAAACATCGTAACTCGTCAGGATAAAATGCTAAAATCACACTTATTAAATGAAATATAATAAGCAAATAAAGTTACTCAGGGATATTCCTACAATTTAATTTTATCGTGATATTTATGCGAGAAAACTAAAATATTCGTTTCTAGTTCCAGACAAATAAAAACATCGTAACTCGTCAGGAAAAAATGCTAGAATGAAACTTATTAAATAAAATCTAATAAACAAATTTAGTTACTCAGGGATATTCTTAAAATTTAATTTTATCGTGATATTTATGCGAGAAAACTAAAATATACGTTTCTATCTCCAGAAAATAAAAACATCGTAACTCCTCAGGAAAAAATGCGAGAATGAAACTTATTAAATATAATCTAATAAACAAATTTAGTTACTCAGGGATATACTTTAAATTTAATTTTATCGTGATATTTATGCGAGAAAACTAAAATTTTCGTTTCTAGTTCCAGAAACATAAAAACATCGTTACTCGTCAGCAAAAATGCTAGAAACAAACTTATTAAATAAAATCTAATAAACAAATTTTGTTACTCAGGGATATTCTTAAAATTTAATTTTATCGTGATATTTATGCGAGAAAACTAAAATATTCGTTTCTATCTCCAGACAAATAAAACATCGTAACTCGTCTGGAAAAAATGCTAGAATCAAACTTATTAAATGAAATATAGTAAACAAATTAAGTTACTCAGGGATATTCTTACAATTTAATTTTATCGTGATATTTATGCGAGAAAACTAAAATATTCGTTTCTAGCTCCAGACAATTTATAACATCGTAACTCGACAGGAAAAAATGCTAGAATCAAACTTATTAAATGAAATATAACAAACAAATTAAGTTACTCAGGGATATTCTTAAAATTTAATTTTATCGTGATATTTATGCGAGAAAACTAAAATATTCGTTTCTATCTCCAGACAAATAAAAACATCGTAACTCGTCAGGAAAAAATGCAAGAATCAAACTTATTAAATGAAATATAATAAACAAATTAAGTTACTCAGGGATATTCTTAAAATTAAATTTTATCGCGATATTTATGCGAGAAAACTAAAATATTCATTTCTAGTTCCAGAAACATAAAAACATCTTTACTCGTCAGGAAAAAATGCTAGAAACAAACTTATTAAATAAAATCTAATAAACAAATTTAGTTACTCAGGGATATTCTTATAATTTAATTTTATCGTGATATTTATGCGAGAAAACTAAAATATTCGTTTCTATCTCCAGACAAATAAAAACATCGTAACTCGTCAGGATAAAATGCTAGAATCAAACTTATTAAATGAAATATAATAAACAAATAAAGTTACTCAGGGATATTCCTACAATTTAATTTTATCGTGATATATATGCGAGAAAACTAAAATATTCGTTTCTAGGTCCAGACAATTTAAAACATCGTAACTCGACAGGAAAAAATGCTAGAATCAAACTTAAAATGAAATATAATAAACAAATTAAGTTACTCAGAGGTATTCTTACAATTTAATTTTATCGTGATATTTATGCGAGAAAACTAAAATATTCGTCTCTAGCTCCAGACAAATGAAAACATCTTTACTCCTCAGGAAAAAATGCTAGAATCAAACTTATTAAAAAAATCTAATAAACAAATAATGTTACTCAGGGATATTCTTAAAATTTAATTTTATCGTGATATTTATGCGAGAAAACTAAAATATTCGTTTCTAGTTCCAGACAAATAAAAACATCGTAACTCCTCAGGAAAAAATGCTAGAATGAAACTTATTAAATAAAATCAAATAAACAAATTAAGTTACTCAGGGATATTCTTAAAATTTTATTTTTTCGTTTCATTTATGCGAGAAAACTAAAATATTCGTTTCTATCTCCAGACAAATAAAAACATCGTAACTCGTCAGGATAAAATGCTAGAATCACACTTATTAAATGAAATATAATAAGCAAATAAAGTTACTCAGGGATATTCCTACAATTTAATTTTATCGTGATATTTATGCGAGAAAATTAAAATATTCGTTTCTAGCTCCAGAAAAATAAAAACATCGTAACTCTACAGGAAAAAATGCTAGAATCAAACTTATTAAATGAAATATAATAAACAAATTAAGTTACTCAGGGGTATTCTTACAATTTAATTTTATCGTGATATTTATGCGAGAAAACTAAAATATTCCTTTCTAGTTCCAGACAAATAAAAACATCGTAACTCGTCAGGAAAAAATGCTAGAATGAAACTTATTAAATAAAATCTAATAAACAAATTTAGTTACTCAGGGATATTCTTAAAATTTAATTTTATCGTGATATTTATGCGAGAAAACTAAAATATTCGTTTCTATCTCCAGACAAATAAAAACATCGTAACTCCTCAGGAAAAAATGCTAGAATGAAACTTATTAAATATAATCTAATAAACAAATTTAGTTACTCAGGGATATTCTTAAAATTTAATTTTATCGTGATATTTATGCGAGAAAACTAAAATATTCGTTTCTATCTCCCGACAAATGAAAACATTGTAACTCGTCAGGAAAAAATGCTAGAATCAAACTTATTAAATGAAATATAATAAACAAATTAAGTTACTCAGGGATATTCTTAAAATTTAATTTTATCGTGATATTTATGCGAGAAAACTAAAATTTTCGTTTCTAGTTCCAGAAACATAAAAACATCGTTACTCGTCAGCAAAAATGCTAGAAACAAACTTATTAAATAAAATCTAATAAACAAATTTTGTTACTCAGGGATATTCTTAAAATTTAATTTTATCGTGACATTTATGCGAGAAAACTAAAATATTCGTTTCTATTTCCAGACAAATAAAACATCGTAACTCGTCTCGAAAAAATGCTAGAATCAAACTTATTAAATGAAATATAGTAAACAAATTAAGTTACTCAGGGATATTCTTACAATTTAATTTTATCGTGATATTTATGCGAGAAAACTAAAATATTCGTTTCTAGCTCCAGACAATTTAAAACATCGTAACTCGACAGGAAAAAATGCTAGAATCAAACTTATTAAATGAAATATAACAAACAAATTAAGTTACTCAGGGATATTCTTAAAATTTAATTTTATCGTGATATTTATGCGAGAAAACTAAAATATTCGTTTCTAGTTCCAGAAACATAAAAACATCGTTACTCGTCAGGAAAAAATGCAAGAATCAAACTTATTAAATGAAATATAATAAACAAATTAAGTTACTCAGGGATATTCTTAAAATTAAATTTTATCGCGATATTTATGCGAGAAAACTAAAATATTCATTTCTAGTTCCAGAAACATAAAAACATCTTTACTCGTCAGGAAAAAATGCTAGAAACAAACCTATTAAATAAAATCTAATAAACAAATTTAGTTACTCAGGGATATTCTTATAATTTAATTTTATCGTGATATTTATGCGAGAAAACTAAAATATTCGTTTCTATCTCCAGACAAATAAAAACATCGTAACTCGTCAGGATAAAATGCTAGAATCAAACTTATTAAATGAAATATAATAAACAAATAAAGTTACTCAGGGATATTCCTACAATTTAATTTTATCGTGATATATATGCGAGAAAACTAAAATATTCGTTTCTAGGTCCAGACAATTTAAAACATCGTAACTCGACAGGAAAAAATGCTAGAATCAAACTTATTAAATGAAATATAATAAACAAATTAAGTTACTCAGAGGTATTCTTACAATTTAATTTTATCGTGATATTTATGCGAGAAAACTAAAATATTCGTCTCTAGCTCCAGACAAATGAAAACATCTTTACTCCTCAGGAAAAAATGCTAGAATCAAACTTATTAAAAAAATCTAATAAACAAATAAAGTTACTCAGGGATATTCTTAAAATTTAATTTTATCGTGATATTTATGCGAGAAAACTAAAATATTCGTTTCTAGTTCCAGACAAATAAAAACATCGTAACTCGTCAGGAAAAAATGCTAGAAACAATCTTATTAAATAAAATCTAATAAACAAATTTAGTTACTCAGGTATATTCTTAAAATTTAATTTTATCATTATATTTATGCGAGAAAACTAAAATATTCGTTTCTAGTTATGACAAATAAAAACATCGTAACTCGTCAGGAAAAAATGCTAGAAACAAACTTATTAAATAAAATCTAATAAACAAATTTAGTTACTCAGGGATATTCCTACAATTTAATTTTATCGGGATATTTATGCGAGAAAACTAAAATATTCGTTTCTAGTTCCAGACAATTTAAAACGTCGTAACTCGACAGGAAAAAATGCTAGAATCAAACTTATTAAATGAAATCTAATAAACAAATTAAGTTACTCAGGGGTATTATTACAATTTAATTTTATCGTGATATTTATGCGAGAAAACTAAAATATTCGTTTCTAGTTCCAGAAACATAAAAACATCGTTACTCGTCAGGAAAAATGCTAGAAACAAACATATTCAATAAAATCTAATAAACAAATTTAGTTACTCAGGGATATTCTTAAAATTTAATTTTATCGTGATATTTATGCCAGAAAACTAAAATAATCGTTTCTATCTCCAGACAAATAAAAACATCGTAACTCGTCAGGAAAAAATGCTAGAATCAAACTTATTAAATGAAATATAATAAACAAATTAAGTTAAACAGGGATATTCTTAAAATTAAATTTTATCGTGATATTTATGCGAGAAAACTAAAATATTCGTTTCTAGTTCCAGAAACATAAAAACATCTTTACTCGTCAGGAAAAAATCCTAGAAACAAACTTATTAAATAAAATCTAATAAACAAATTTAGTTACTCAGGGATATTCTTAAAATTTAATTTTATCGTGATATTTATACGAGAAAACTAAAATATTCGTTTCTATCTCCAGACAAATAAAAACATCGTAACTCGTCAGGATAAAATGCTAGAATCAAACTTATTAAATGAAATATAATAAACAAATAAAGTTACTCAGGGATATTCCTACAATTTAATTTTATCGTGATATATATGCGAGAAAACTAAAATATTCATTTCTAGGTCCAGACAATTTAAAACATCGTAACTCGACAGGAAAAAATGCTAGAATCAAACTTATTAAATGAAATATAATAAACAAATTAAGTTACTCAGGGGTATTCTTACAATTTAATTTTATCGTGATATTTATGCGAGAAAACTAAAATATTCTTCTCTAGCTCCAGACAAATGAAAACATCTTTACTCCTCAGGAAAAAATGCTAGAATCAAACTTATTAAAAAAATCTAATAAACAAATAAAGTTACTCAGGGATATTCTTAAAATTTAATTTTATCGTGATATTTATGCGAGAAAACTAAAATATTCGATTCTAGTTCCAGACAAATAAAAACATCGTAACTCGTCAGGAAAAAATGCTAGAAACAAACTTATTAAATAAAATCTAATAAACAAATTTAGTTACTCAGGTATATTCTTAAAATTTAATTTTATCATTATATTTATGCGAGAAAACTAAAATATTCGTTTCTAGTTATGACAAATAAAAACATCGTAACTCGTCAGGAAAAAATGCTAGAAACAAACTTATTAAATAAAATCTAATAAACAAATTTAGTTACTCAGGGATATTCCTACAATTTAATTTTATCGAGATATTTATGCGAGAAAACTAAAATATTCGTTTCTAGTTCCAGACAATTTAAAACGTCGTAACTCGACAGGAAAAAATGCTAGAATCAAACTTATTAAATTAAATCTAATAAACAAATTAAGTTACTCAGGGGTATTCTTACAATTTAATTTTATCGTGATATTTATGCGAGAAAACTAAAATATTCGTTTCTAGCTCCAGACAAATAAAAACATCGTTACTCCTCAGGAAAAAATTATAGAATCAAATTTATTAAATAAAATCAAATAAACAAATTAAGTTACTCAAGGATATTCTTAAAATTTCATTTTATCGTGATATTTATGCGAGAAAACTAAAATATTCGTTTCTAGTTCCAGAAACATAAAAACATCGTTACTCGTCAGGAAAAAATGCTAGAAACAAACTTATTAAATAAAATCTAATAAACAAATTTAGTTACTCTGGGATATTCTTAAAATTTAATTTTATCGTGATATTTATGCGAGAAAACTAAAATATTCGTTTCTATCTCCAGACAAATAAAAACATCGTAACTCCTCAGGAAAAAAATGCTAGAATGAAACTTATTAAATATAATCTAATAAACAAATTTAGTTACTCAGGGATATTCTTAAAATTTAATTTTATCGTGATATTTATGCGAGAAAACTAAAATATACGTTTCTATCTCCCGACAAATAAAAAAATTGTTACTCGTCAGGAAAAAATGCTAGAATCAAACTTATTAAATGAAATATAATAAACAAATTAAGTTACTCAGGGATATTCTTAAAATTTAATTTTATCGTGATATTTATGCGAGAAAACTAAAATATTCGATTCTAGTACCAGAAACATAAAAACATCGTTACTCGCCAGGAAAAAATGCTAGAAACAAACCTATTAAATAAAATCTAATAAACAAATTTAGTTACTCAGGAATATTCTTAAAATTTAATTTTATCGTGATATTTATGCGAGAAAACTAAAATATTCGTTTCTATCTCCAGACAAATAAAAACATCGTAACTCGTCAGGATAAAATGCTAGAATGAAACTTATTAAATAAAATCTAATAAACAAATTTAGTTACTCAGGGATATTCTTAAAATTTAATTTTATCCTGTTATTTATGCGAGAAAACTAAAATATTCGTTTCTATCTCCAGACAAATAAAAACATCGTAACTCCTCAGGAAAAAATGCTAGAATGAAACTTATTAAATATAATCTAATAAAGAAATTTTGTTACTCAGGGATATTCTTAAAATTTAATTTTATCGTGATATTTATGTGAGAAAACTGAAATATTCGTTTCTATCTCCCGACAAATAAAAACATTGTAACTCGTCAGGAAAAAATGCTAGAATCAAACTTATTAAATGAAATATAATAAACAAATTAAGTTACTCAGGGATATTCTTAAAATTTAATTTTATCGTGATATTTATGCGAGAAAACTAAAATATTCGTTTCTAGTTATGACAAATAAAAACATCGTAACTCGTCAGGAAAAAATGCTAGAAACAAACTTATTAATTAAAATCTAATAAACAAATTTAGTTACTCAATAATATTCCTTCAATTTAATTTTATCGAGATATTTATGCGAGAAAACTAAAATATTCGTTTCTAGTTCCAGACAATTTAAAACATCGTAACTCGACAGGAAAAAATGCTAGAATCAAACTTATTAAATGAAATCTAATAAACAAATTAAGTTACTCAGGAGTATTCTTACAATTTAATTTTATCGTGATATTTATGCGAGAAAACTAAAATATTCGTTTCTAGCTCCAGACAAATAAAAACATCGTTACTCGTCAGGAAAAAATGCTAGAATCAAACTTATTAAATAAAATCTAATAAACAAATTAAGTTACTCAAGGATATTCTTAAAATTTAATTTTATCGTGATATTTATTCGTTTCTAGTTCCAGAAAAATAAAAACATCGTTACTCGTCAGGATAAAATGCTAGAATGAAACTTATTAAATAAAATCTAATAAACAAATTTAGTTACTCAGGGATATTCTTAAAATTTAATTTTATCGTGATATTTATGTGAGAAAACTAAAATATTCGTTTCTATCTCCAGACAAATAAAAACATTGTAACTCCTCAGGAAAAAATGCTAGAATGAAACTTATTAAATATAATCAAATAAACAAATTTAGTTACTCAGGGATATTCTTAAAATTTAATTTTATCGTGATATTTATGCGAGAAAACTGAAATATTCGATTCTATCTCCCGACAAATAAAAACATTGTAACTCGTCAGGAAAAAATGCTAGAATCAAACTTATTAAATGAAATATAATAAACAAATTAAGTTACTCAGGGATATTCTTAAAATTTAATTTTATCGTGATATTTATGCGAGAAAACTAAAATATTCGTTTCTATCTCCCGACAAATAAAAACATTGTAACTCGTCAGGAAAAAATGCTAGAATCAAACTTATTAAATGAAATATAATAAACAAATTAAGTTACTCAGGGATATTCTTAAAATTTAATTTTATCGTGATATTTATGCGAGAAAACTAAAATATTCGTTTCTAGTTCCAGAAAAATAAAAACATCGTTACTCGTCAGGAAAAAATGCTAGAAACAAACTTATTAAATAAAATCTAATAAACAAATTTAGTTACTCAGGGGTATTCTTACAATTTAATTTTATCGTGATATTTATGCGAGAAAACTAAAATATTCGTTTCTAGTTCCAGAAACATAAAAACATCGTTACTCGGCAGGAAAAAATGCTAGAAACAAAGTTATTAAATAAAATCTAATAAACAAATTTAGTTACTCAGGGATATTCTTAAAATTTAATTTTATCGTGATATTTATGCGAGAAAACAGAAATATTCGTTTCTATCTCCCGACAAATAAAAACATTGTAACTCGTCAGGAAAAAATGCTAGAATCAAACTTATTAAATGAAATATAATAAACAAATTAAGTTACTCAGGGATATTCTTAAAATTTAATTTTATCGTGATATTTATGCGAGAAAACTAAAATATTCGTTTCTAGTTCCAGACAAATAAAACCATCGTAACTCCTCAGGAAAAAATGCTAGAATGAAACTTATTAAATATAATCTAATAAACAAATTTAGTTACTCAGGGATATTCTTAAAATTTAATTTTATCGTGATATTTATGCGAGAAAACTAAAATATGCGTTTCTAGTTCCAGACAAATAAAAACATCGTAACTCCTCAGGAAAAAATGCTAGAATGAAACTTATTAAATATAATCTAATAAACAAATTTAGTTACTCAGGGATATTCTTAAAATTTAATTTTATCGTGATATTTATGCGAGAAAACTAAAATATTCGTTTCTATCTCCCGACAAATAAAAACATTGTAACTCGTCAGGAAAAAATGCTAGAATCAAACTTATTAAATGAAATATAATAAACAAACTAAGTTACTCAGGGATATTCTTAAAATTTAATTTTATCGTGATATTTATGCGAGAAAACTAAAATATTCGTTTCTAGTTCCAGAAACATAAAAACATCGTTACTCGTCAGGAGAAAATGCTAGAAACAATCTTATTAAATAAAATCTAATAAACAAATTTTGTTACTCAGGGATATTCTTAAAATTTAATTTTATCGTGATATTTATGCGAGAAAACTAAAATATTCGTTTCTATCTCCAGACAAATAAAAACATCGTAACTCGTCAGGATAAAATGCTAGAATCAAACTTATTAAATGAAATATAATAAACAAATAAAGTTGCTCATGGATATTCCTACAATTTAATTTTATCGTGATATTTATGCGAGAAAACTAAAATATTCGTTTCTAGGTCCAGACAATTTAAAACATCGTAACTCGACAGGAAAAAATGCTAGAATCAAACTTATTAAATGAAATATACTAAACAAATTAAGTTACTCAGGGGTATTCTTACAATTTAATTTTATCGTGATATTTATGTGAGAAAACTAAAATATTCGTTTCTAGCTCCAGACAAATAAAAACATCGTTACTCCTCAGGACAAAATTATAGAATCCAACTTATTAAATAAAATCAAATAAACAAATTAAGTTACTCAGGGATATTCTTAAAATTTAATTTTATCGTGTTATTTATGCGAGAAAACTAAAATATTCGTTTCTATCTCCAGCCAAATAAAAACATCGTAACTCGTCAGGATAAAATGCTAGAATCACACTTATTAAATGAAATATAATAAGCAAATAAAGTTACTCAGGGATATTCCTACAATTTAATTTTATCGTGATATTTATGCGAGAAAACTAAAATATTCGTTTCTATCTCCCGACAAATAAAAACATTGTAACTCGTCAGGAAAAAATGCTAGAATCAAACTTATTAAATGAAATATAATAAACAAATTAATTTACTTAGGGATATTCTTACAATTTAATTTTATCGTGATATTTATGCGAGAAAACTAAAATATTCGTTTCTAGCTCCAGACAAATAAAAATATCGTTACTCGTCAGGAAAAAATGCTAGAAACAAACTTATTAAATAAAATCTAATAAACAAATTTAGTTACTCAGGGATATTCCTACAATTTAATTTTATCGAGATATATATGCGAGAAAACTAAAATATTCGTTTCTAGTTCCAGACAATTTAAAACATCGTAACTCGACAGGAACAAATGCTAGAATCAAACTTATTAAATGAAATCTAATAAACAAATAAGTTACTCAGGGATATTCTTAAAATTTAATTTTATCGTGATATTTATGCGAGAAAACTAAAATATTCGTTTCTAGTTCCAGACAAATAAAAACATCGTAACTCGTCGGGATAAAATGCTAGAATGAAACTTATTAAATAAAATCTAATAAACAAATTTAGTTACTCAGGGATATTCTTAAAATTTAAATTTATCGTGATATTTATGCGAGAAAACTAAAATATTCGTTTCTATTTCCAGACAAATAAAAACATCGTAACTCATCAGGAAAAAATGCTAGAATGAAACTTATTAAATATAATCTAATAAACAAATTTTGTTACTCAGGGATATTCTTAAAATTTAATTTTATCGTGATATTTATGCGAGAAAACTAAAATATTCGTTTCTATCTCCCGACAAATAAAAACATTGTAACTCGTCAGGAAAAAATGCTAGAATCAAACTTATTAAATGAAATATAATAAACAAATTAAGTTACTCAGGGATATTCTTAAAATTTAATTTTATCTGATATTTATGCGAGAAAACTAAAATATTCGTTTCTAGTTCCAGAAACATAAAAACATCGTTACTCGTCAGGAAAAAATGCTAGAAACAAACTTATTAAACAAAATCTAATAAACAAATTTTGTTACTCACGGATATTCTTAAAATTTAATTTTATCGTGATATTTATGCGAGAAAACTAAAATATTCGTTTCTATCTCTAGACAAATAAAAACATCGTAACTCGTCAGGAAAAAATGCTAGAATCAAACTTATTAAATGAAATATAGTAAACAAATGAAGTTACTCAGGGATATTGTTACAATTTAATTTTATCGTGATATTTATGCGAGAAAACTAAAATATTCGTTTCTAGTTCCAGACAATTTAAAACATCGTAACTCGACAGGAAAAAATGCTAGAATCAAACTTATTAAATGAAATATAACAAAAAAATTAAGTTACTTAGGGATATTCTTAAAATTTAATTTTATCGTGATATTTATGCGAGAAAACTAAAATATTATTTTCTAGTACCAGAAACATAAAAACATCGTTACTCGTCAGGAAAAATGCTAGAAACAAACTTATTCAATAAAATCTAATAAACAAATTTAGTTACTCGGGGCTATTCTTAAAATTTAATTTTATCGTGATATTTATGCGAGAAAACTAAAATATTCGTTTCTATCTCCAGACAAATAAAAACATCGTAACTCGTCAGGAAAAAATGCTAGAATCAAACTTATTAAATGAAATATAATAAACAAATTAAGATACTCAGGGATATTCTTACAATTTAATTTTATCGTGATATTTATGCGAGAAAACTAAAATATTCGTTTCTATCTCCACACAAATAAAAACATCGTAACTCGTCAGTATAAAATGCTAGAATCAAACGTATTAGATGAAATATAATAAGCAAATAAAGTTACTCAGGGATATTCCTACAATTTAATTTTATCGTGATATTTATGCGAGAAAACTAAAATATTCGTTTCTATCTCCAGACAAATAAAAACATCGTAACTCGTCAGGAAAAAATGCTAGAATCAAACTTATTAAATGAAATATAATAAACAAATTAAGATACTCAGGGATATTCTTAAAATTTAATTTTATCGTGATATTTATGCGAGAAAACTAAAATATTCGTTTCTAGCTCCAGACAAATAAAAACATCGTTACTCCTCAGGAAAAAATTCTAGAACCAAACTTATTAAAAAAATCTAATAAACAAATAAAGTTACACAGGGATATTCTTAAAATTTAATTTTATCGTGATATTTATGCGAGAAAACTAAAATATTATTTTCTAGTACCAGAAACATAAAAACATCGTTACTCGTCAGGAAAAATGCTAGAAACAAACTTATTCAATAAAATCTAATAAACAAATTTAGTTACTCGGGGTTATTCTTAAAATTTAATTTTATCGTGATATTTATGCGAGAAAACTAAAATATTCGTTTCTATCTCTAGACAAATAAAAACATCGTAACTCGTCAGGAAAAAATGCTAGAATCAAACTTAATAAATGAAATATAATAAACAAATTTAGTTACTCAGGGATATTTTTAAAATTTAATTTTATCGTGATATTTATGCGAGAAAACTAAAATATTCGTTTCTAGTTCCAGAAACATAAAAACATCGTTACTCGTCAGGAAAAAATGCTAGAAACAAACTTATTAAATAAAATCTAATAAACAAATTTAGTTACTCAGGGATATTCTTAAAATTTAATTTTATCGTGATATTTATGCGAGAAAACTAAAATATGCGTTTCTAGTTCCAGACAAATAAAAACATCGTAACTCCTCAGGAAAAAATGCTAGAATGAAACTTATTAAATATAATCTAATAAACAAATTTAGTTACTCAGGGATATTCTTAAAATTTAATTTTATCGTGATATTTATGCGAGAAAACTAAAATATTCGTTTCTATCTCCCGACAAATAAAAACATTGTAACTCGTCAGGAAAAAATGCTAGAATCAAACTTATTAAATGAAATATAATAAACAAACTAAGTTACTCAGGGATATTCTTAAAATTTAATTTTATCGTGATATTTATGCGAGAAAACTAAAATATTCGTTTCTAGTTCCAGAAACATAAAAACATCGTTACTCGTCAGGAGAAAATGCTAGAAACAATCTTATTAAATAAAATCTAATAAACAAATTTTGTTACTCAGGGATATTCTTAAAATTTAATTTTATCGTGATATTTATGCGAGAAAACTAAAATATTCGTTTCTATCTCCAGACAAATAAAAACATCGTAACTCGTCAGGATAAAATGCTAGAATCAAACTTATTAAATGAAATATAATAAACAAATAAAGTTGCTCATGGATATTCCTACAATTTAATTTTATCGTGATATTTATGCGAGAAAACTAAAATATTCGTTTCTAGGTCCAGACAATTTAAAACATCGTAACTCGACAGGAAAAAATGCTAGAATCAAACTTATTAAATGAAATATACTAAACAAATTAAGTTACTCAGGGGTATTCTTACAATTTAATTTTATCGTGATATTTATGTGAGAAAACTAAAATATTCGTTTCTAGCTCCAGACAAATAAAAACATCGTTACTCCTCAGGACAAAATTATAGAATCCAACTTATTAAATAAAATCAAATAAACAAATTAAGTTACTCAGGGATATTCTTAAAATTTAATTTTATCGTGTTATTTATGCGAGAAAACTAAAATATTCGTTTCTATCTCCAGCCAAATAAAAACATCGTAACTCGTCAGGATAAAATGCTAGTATCACACTTATTAAATGAAATATAATAAGCAAATAAAGTTACTCAGGGATATTCCTACAATTTAATTTTATCGTGATATTTATGCGAGAAAACTAAAATATTCGTTTCTATCTCCCGACAAATAAAAACATTGTAACTCGTCAGGAAAAAATGCTAGAATCAAACTTATTAAATGAAATATAATAAACAAATTAATTTACTTAGGGATATTCTTACAATTTAATTTTATCGTGATATTTATGCGAGAAAACTAAAATATTCGTTTCTAGCTCCAGACAAATAAAAACATCGTTACTCGTCAGGAAAAAATGCTAGAAACAAACTTATTAAATAAAATCTAATAAACAAATTTAGTTACTCAGGGATATTCCTACAATTTAATTTTATCGAGATGTATATGCGAGAAAACTAAAATATTCGTTTCTAGTTCCAGACAATTTAAAACATCGTAACTCGACAGGAACAAATGCTAGAATCAAACTTATTAAATGAAATCTAATAAACAAATAAGTTACTCAGGGATATTCTTAAAATTTAATTTTATCGTGATATTTATGCGAGAAAACTAAAATATTCGTTTCTAGTTCCAGACAAATAAAAACATCGTAACTCGTCGGGATAAAATGCTAGAATGAAACTTATTAAATAAAATCTAATAAACAAATTTAGTTACTCAGGGATATTCTTAAAATTTAATTTTATCGTGATATTTATGCGAGAAAACTAAAATATTCGTTTCTATTTCCAAACAAATAAAAACATCGTAACTCATCAGGAAAAAATGCTAGAATGAAACTTATTAAATATAATCTAATAAACAAATTTTGTTACTCAGGGATATTCTTAAAATTTAATTTTATCGTGATATTTATGCGAGAAAACTAAAATATTCGTTTCTATCTCCCGACAAATAAAAACATTGTAACTCGTCAGGAAAAAATGCTAGAATCAAACTTATTAAATGAAATATAATAAACAAATTAAGTTACTCAGGGATATTCTTAAAATTTAATTTTATCTGATATTTATGCGAGAAAACTAAAATATTCGTTTCTAGTTCCAGAAACATAAAAACATCGTTACTCGTCAGGAAAAAATGCTAGAAACAAACTTATTAAACAAAATCTAATAAACAAATTTTGTTACTCACGGATATTCTTAAAATTTAATTTTATCGTGATATTTATGCGAGAAAACTAAAATATTCGTTTCTATCTCTAGACAAATAAAAACATCGTAACTCGTCAGGAAAAAATGCTAGAATCAAACTTATTAAATGAAATATAGTAAACAAATGAAGTTACTCAGGGATATTGTTACAATTTAATTTTATCGTGATATTTATGCGAGAAAACTAAAATATTCGTTTCTAGCTCCAGACAATTTAAAACATCGTAACTCGACAGGAAAAAATGCTAGAATCAAACTTATTAAATGAAATATAACAAAAAAATTAAGTTACTTAGGGATATTCTTAAAATTTAATTTTATCGTGATATTTATGCGAGAAAACTAAAATATTATTTTCTAGTACCAGAAACATAAAAACATCGTTACTCGTCAGGAAAAATGCTAGAAACAAACTTATTCAATAAAATCTAATAAACAAATTTAGTTACTCGGGGCTATTCTTAAAATTTAATTTTATCGTGATATTTATGCGAGAAAACTAAAATATTCGTTTCTATCTCCAGACAAATAAAAACATCGTAACTCGTCAGGAAAAAATGCTAGAATCAAACTTATTAAATGAAATATAATAAACAAATTAAGATACTCAGGGATATTCTTACAATTTAATTTTATCGTGATATTTATGCGAGAAAACTAAAATATTCGTTTCTATCTCCACACAAATAAAAACATCGTAACTCGTCAGTATAAAATGCTAGAATCAAACGTATTAAATGAAATATAATAAGCAAATAAAGTTACTCAGGGATATTCCTACAATTTAATTTTATCGTGATATTTATGCGAGAAAACTAAAATATTCGTTTCTATCTCCAGACAAATAAAAACATCGTAACTCGTCAGGAAAAAATGCTAGAATCAAACTTATTAAATGAAATATAATAAACAAATTAAGATACTCAGGGATATTCTTACAATTTAATTTTATCGTGATATTTATGCGATAAAACTAAAATATTCGTTTCTAGCTCCAGACAAATAAAAACATCGTTACTCCTCAGGAAAAAATTCTAGAACCAAACTTATTAAAAAAATCTAATAAACAAATAAAGTTACACAGGGATATTCTTAAAATTTAATTTTATCGTGATATTTATGCGAGAAAACTAAAATATTATTTTCTAGTACCAGAAACATAAAAACATCGTTACTCGTCAGGAAAAATGCTAGAAACAAACTTATTCAATAAAATCTAATAAACAAATTTAGTTACTCGGGGCTATTCTTAAAATTTAATTTTATCGTGATATTTATGCGAGAAAACTAAAATATTCGTTTCTATCTCCAGACAAATAAAAACATCGTAACTCGTCAGGAAAAAATGCTAGAATCAAACTTAATAAATGAAATATAATAAACAAATTTAGTTACTCAGGGATATTTTTAAAATTTAATTTTATCGTGATATTTATGCGAGAAAACTAAAATATTCGTTTCTAGTTCCAGAAACATAAAAACATCGTTACTCGTCAGGAAAAAATGCTAGAAACAAACTTATTCAATAAAATCTAATAAACAAATTTTGTTACTCAGGGATATTCTTAAAATTTAATTTTATCGTGATATTTATGCGAGAAAACTAAAATATTCGTTTCTATCTCCAGACAAATAAAAACTTTGTAACTCGTCTGGAAAAAATGCTAGAATCAAACTTATTAAATGAAATATAGTAAACAAATTAAGTTACTCAGGGATATTCTTAAAATTTAATTTTATCGTGATATTTATGCGTGAAAACTAAAATATTCGTTTCTAGTTCCAGACAAATAAAAACATCGTAACTCGTCAGAAAAAAATGCTAGAATGAAACTTATTAAATAAAATCTAATAAACAAATTTAGTTACTCAGGGATATTCTTAAAATTTAATTTTATCGTGATATTTATGCGAGAAAACTAAAATATTCGTTTCTAGCTCCAGATAATTTAAAACATCGTAACTCGACAGGAAAAAATGCTAGAATCAAACTTATTAAATGAAATATGATAAACAAATTAAGTTACTCAGGGATATTCTTAAAATTTAATTTTATCGTGATATTTATGCGAGAAAACTAAAATATTCGTTTCTAGTTCCAGACAAACAAAAACATCGTAACTGCTCAGGAGAAAATGCTAGTATGAAACTTATTAAATGAAATATAATAAACAAATTAAGTTACTCAGGGATATTCTTAAAATTTAATTTTATCGTGATATTTATGCGTGAAAACTAAAATATTCGTTTCTAGTTCCAGACAAATAAAAACATCGTAACTCGTCAGAAAAAAATGCTAGAATGAAACTTATTAAATAAAATCTAATAAACAAATTTAGTTACTCAGGGATATTCTTAAAATTTCATTTTATTGTGATATTTATGTGAGAAAACTAAAATATTCGTTTCTATCTCCAGACAATTTAAAACATCGTAACTCGACAGGAAAAAATGCTAGAATCAAACTTATTAAATGAAATATACTAAACAAATTAAGTTACAAATTAAGTTACTTACAATTTAATTTTATCGTGATATTTATGCGAGGAAACTAAAATATTCGTCTCTAGCTCCAGACAAATGAAAACATCGTTACTCCTCAGGAAAAAATTCTAGAATCAAACGTATTAAAAATATCTAATAAACAAATAAAGTTACTCAGGGATATTCTTAAAATTTAATTTTATCGTGATATTTATGCGAGAAAACTAAAATATTCGTTTCTAGTTCCAGACAAATAAAAACATCGTAACTCGTCAGGAAAAAATGTTGGAAACAAACTTATTAAACAAAATCTAATAAACAAATTTAGTTACTCAGGGATATTCTTAAAATTTAATTTTATCGTGATATTTATGCGAGAAAACTAAAATATTCGTTTCTAGTTATGACAAATAAAAACATCGTAACTCGTCAGGAAAAAATGCTATTCTTAAAATTTAATTTTAACGTGATATTTATGCGAGAAAACTAAAATATTCGTTTCTAGTTCCAGACAAATAAAAACATCGTAACTCGTCAGAAAAAAATGCTAGAATGAAACTTATTAAATAAAATCTAATAAACAAATTTAGTTACTCAGGGATAATCTTAAAATTTATTTTTATCGTGATATTTATGCGAGAAAACTAAAATATTCCTTTCTATCTCCAGACAAATAAAAACATCGTAACTCGTCAGGAAAAAATGCTAGAATCAAACTTATTAAATGAAATAAAATAAACAAATTAAGTTACTCAGGGATATTCTTACAATTTAATTTTATCGTGATATTTATGCGAGAAAACTAAAATATTCGTTTCTAGTTCCAGACAATTTAAAACATCGTAACTCGACAGGAAAAAATGCTAGAATCAAACTTATTAAATGAAATATAATAAACAAATTATGTTACTCAGGGATATTCTTAAAATTTAATTTTATCGTGATATTTATGCGAGATAACTAAAATATTCGTTTCTAGCTCCAGACAATTTATAACGACGTAACTCGACAGGAAAAAATGCTAGATTCAAACTTATTAAATGAAATATAATAAACAAATTAAGTTACTCAGGGATATTCTAAAAATTTAATTTTATCTGATATTTATGCGAGAAAACTAAAATATTCGTTTCTAGTTCTAGAAACATAAAAACATCGTTACTCGTCAAGAAAAAATGCTAGAATCAAACTTATTAAATGAAATATAATAAACAAATTAAGTTACTCAGGGATATTCTTAAAATTTAATTTTATCGTGATATTTATGCGATAAAACTAAAATATTCGTTTCTAGTTCCAGAAACATAAAAACATCGTTACTCGTCAGGAAAAAATGCTAGAAACAAACTTATTCAATAAAATCTAATAAACAAATAAAGTTACTCAAGGATATTCTTACAATTTAATTTTATCGTGATATTTATGCGAGAAAACTAAAATATTCGTTTCTATCTCCCGACAAATAAAAACATTGTAACTCGTCAGGAAAAAATGCTAGAATCAAACTTATTAAATGAAATATAATAAACAAATTAAGTTACTCAGGGATATTCTTAAAATTTAATTTTATCGTGATATTTATGCGAGAAAACTAAAATATTCGTTTCTAGTTCCAGAAACATAAAAACATCGTTACTCGTCAGGAAAAAATGCTAGAAACAAACTTATTCAATAAAATCTAATAAACAAATTTAGTTACTCAGGGATATTCTTAAAATTTAATTTTATCGTGATATTTATGCGAGAAAACTAAAATATTCGTTTCTATCTCCAGACAAATAAAAACATTGTAACTCGTCTGGAAAAAATGCTAGAATCAAACTTATTAAATGAAATATTGTAAACAAATTAAGTTACTCAGGGATATTCTTACAATTTAATTTTATCGTGATATTTATGCGAGAAAACTAAAATATTCGTTTCTAGCTCCAGACAATTTAAAACATCGTAACTCGACAGGAAAAAATGCTAGAATCAAACTTATTAAATGAAATATAACAAACAAATTAAGTTACTCAGGGAAATTCTTAAAATTTAATTTTATCGTGATATTTATGCGAGAAAACTAAAATATTCGTTTCTAGTTCCAGACAATTTAAAACATCGTAACTCGACAGCAAAAAATGCTAGAATCAAACTTATTAAATGAAATATAATAAACAAATTAAGTTACTCAGGTATATTCTTACAATTTAATTTTATCGTGATATTTATGCGAGAAAACTAAAATATTCGTTTCTAGTTCCAGACAATTTAAAACATCGTAACTCGACAGCAAAAAATGCTAGAATCAAACTTATTAAATGAAATATAATAAACAAATTAAGTTACTCAGGGATATTCTTAAAATTTAATTTTATCGTGATATTTATGCGAGAAAACTAAAATATTCGTTTCTAGCTCCAGACAATTTAAAACATCGTAACTCGACAGCAAAAAATGCTAGAATCAAACTTATTAAATGAAATATAATAAACAAATTAAGTTACTTAGGGATATTCTTAAAATTAAATTTTATCGTGATATTTATGCGAGAAAACTAAAATATTCGTTTCTAGTTCCAGAAACATAAAAACATCGTTACTCGTCAGGAAAAAATGCTAGAAACAAACTTATTCAATAAAATCTAATAAACAAATTTAGTTACTCAGGGATATTCTTAAAATTTAATTTTATCGTGATATTTATGCGAGAAAACTAAAATATTCGTTTCTAGCTCCAGAAAAATAAAAACATCGTAACTCTACAGGAGAAAATGCTAGAATGAAACTTATTAAATAAAATCTAATAAACAAATTTAGTTACTCAGGGATATTCTTAAAATTTAATTTGATCGTGATATTTATGCGAGAAAACTAAAATATTCGTTTCTAGTTCCAGAAACATAAAAACATCGTTACTCGTCAGGAAAAAATGCTAGAAACAAACTTATTCAATAAAATATAATAAACAAATTAAGTTACTCAGGGATATTCTTACAATTTAATTTTATCGTGATATTTATGCGAGAAAACTAAAATATTCCTTTCTAGCTCCAGACAATTTAAAACATCGTAACTCGACAGGAAAAAATGCTAGATACAAACTTATTAAATGAAATATAATAAACAAATTAAGTTACTCAGGGATATTCCTAAAATTTAATTTTATCGTGATATTTATGCGAGAAAACTAAAATATTCGTTTCTAGTTCCAGACAATTTAAAACATCGTAACTCGACAGGAAAAAATGCTAGAATCAAACTTATTAAATGAAATATAATAAACAAATTATGTTACTCAGGGATATTCTTACAATTTAATTTTATCGTGATATTTATGCGAGATAACTAAAATATTCGTTTCTAGCTCCAGACAATTTAAAACAACGTAACTCGACAGGAAAAAATGCTAGATTCAAACTTATTAAATGAAATATAATAAACAAATTAAGTTACTCAGGGATATTCTTAAAATTTAAATTCATCGTGATATTTATGCGAGAAAACTAAAATATTCGTTTCTAGTTCTAGAAACATAAAAACATCGTTACTCGTCAAGAAAAAATGCTAGAATCAAACTTATTAAATGAAATATAATAAACAAATTAAGTTACTCAGGGATATTCTTAAAATTTAATTTTATCGTGATATTTATGCGAGAAAACTAAAATATTCGTTTCTAGTTCCAGAAACATAAAAACATCGTTACTCGTCAGTAAAAAATGCTAGAAACAAACTTATTCAATAAAAACTAATAAACAAATAAAGTTACTCAAGGATATTCTTAAAATTTAATTTTATCGTGATATTTATGCGAGAAAACTAAAATATTCGTTTCTATCTCCCGACAAATAAAAACATTGTAACTCGTCAGGAAAAAATGCTAGAATCAAACTTATTAAATGAAATATAATAAACAAATTAAGTTACTCAGGGATATTCTTAAAATTTAATTTTATCGTGATATTTATGCGAGAAAACTAAAATATTCGTTTCTAGTTCCAGAAACATAAAAACATCGTTACTCGTCAGGAAAAAATGCTAGAAACAAACTTATTAAAAAAAATCTAATAAACAAATTTTGTTACTCAGGGATATTCTTAAAATTTAATTTTATCGTGATATTTATGCGAGAAAACTAAAATATTCGTTTCTATCTCCAGAAAAATAAAAACATTGTAACTCGTCTGGAAAAAATGCTAGAATCAAACTTATTAAATTGAAATATAGTAAACAAATTAAGTTACTCAGGGATATTCTTACAATTTAATTTTATCGTGATATTTATGCGAGAAAACTAAAATACTCGTTTCTATCTCCAGACAATTTAAAACATCGTAACTCGACAGGAAAAAATGCTAGAATCAAACTTATTAAATGAAATATAACAAACAAATTAAGTTACTCAGGGATATTCTTAAAATTTAATTTTATCGTGATATTTATGCGAGAAAACTAAAATATTCGTTTCTAGTTCCAGAAACATAAAAACATCGTTACTCGTCAGGAAAAATGCTAGAAACAAACTTATTCAATAAAATCTAATAAACATATTTAGTTACTCGGGGCTATTCTTAAAATTTAATTTTATCGTGATATTTATGCGAGAAAACTAAAATATTCGTTTCTATCTCCAGACAAATAAAAACATTGTAACTCGTCAGGAAAAAATGCTAGAATCAAATTTATTAAATGAAATATAATAAACAAATTAAGTTACTCAGGGATATTCTTACAATTTAATTTTATCGTGATATTTATGCGTGAAAACTAAAATATTCGTTTCTAGTTCCAGACAATTTAAAACATCGTAACTCGACAGCAAAAAATGCTAGAATCAAACTTATTAAATGAAATATAATAAACAAATTATGTTACTCAGGGATATTCTTAAAATTTAATTTTATCGTGATATTTATGCGAGAAAACTAAAATATTCGTTTCTAGCTCCAGACAATTTAAAACATCGTAACTCGACAGCAAAAAATGCTAGAATCAAACTTATTAAATGAAATATAATAAACAAATTAAGTTACTTAGGGATATTCTTAAAATTTAATTTTATCGTGATATTTATGCGAGAAAACTAAAATATTCGTTTCTAGTTCCAGAAACATAAAAACATCGTTACTCGTCAGGAAAAAATGCTAGAAACAAACTTATTCAATAAAATCTAATAAACAAATTTAGTTACTCAGGGATATTCTTAAAATTTAATTTTATCGTGATATTTATGCGAGAAAACTAAAATATTCGTTTCTAGCTCCAGATAATTTAAAACATCGTAACTCGACAGGAAAAAATGCTAGAATGAAACTTATTAAATAAAATCTAATAAACAAATTTAGTTACTCAGGGATATTCTTAAAATTTAATTTTATCCTGATATTTATGCGAGAAAACTAAAATATTCGTTTCTAGTTCCAGAAACATAAAAACATCGTTACTCGTCAGGAAAAAATGCTAGAAACAAACTTATTCAATAAAATCTAATCAACAAATTTAGTTACTCAGGGATATTTTTAAAATTTAATTTTATCGTGATATTTATGCGAGAAAAGTAAAATATTCGTTTCTAGTTCCAGACAAATAAAAACATCGTACCTCGTCAGGAATAAATGCTAGAATGAAACTTATTAAATGAAATATAATAAACAAATTAAGTTACTCAGGGATATTCTTACAATTTAATTTTATCGTGATATTTATGCGAGAAAACTAAAATATTCGTTTCTATCTCCAGACAAATAAAAACATCGTAACTCGTCAGGAAAAAATGCTAGAATCAAACTTATTAAATGAAATATAATAAACAAATTTAGTTACTCAGGGATATTTTTAAAATTTAATTTTATCGTGATATTTATGCGAGAAAACTAAAATATTCGTTTCTAGTTCCAGAAACATAAAAACATCGGTACTCGTCAGGAAAAAATGCTAGAAACAAAATTATTCAATAAAATCTAATAAACAAATTTAGTTACTCAGGGATATTTTTAAAATTTAATTTTATCGTGATATTTATGCGAGAAAAGTAAAATATTCGTTTCTAGTTCCAGACAAATAAAAACATCGTAACTCGTCAGGAAAAAATGCTAGAATCAAACTTATTAAATAAAATATAATAAACAAATTAAGTTACTCAGGGATATTCTTAAAATTTAATTTTATCGTGATATTTATGCGAGAAAACTAAAATATTCGTTTCTAGTTCTAGAAACATAAAAACATCGTTACTCGTCAAGAAAAAATGCTAGAATCAAACTTATTAAATGAAATATAATAAACAAATTAAGTTACTCAGGGATTTTCTTAAAATTTAATTTTATCGTGATATTTATGCGAGAAAACTAAAATATTCGTTTCTAGTTCCAGAAACATAAAAACATCGTTACTCGTCAGTAAAAAATGCTAGAAACAAACTTATTCAATAAAAACTAATAAACAAATAAAGTTACTCAAGGATATTCTTAAAATTTAATTTTATCGTGATATTTATGCGAGAAAACTAAAATATTCGTTTCTATCTCCCGACAAATAAAAACATTGTAACTCGTCAGGAAAAAATGCTAGAATCAAACTTATTAAATGAAATATAATAAACAAATTAAGTTACTCCGGGATATTCTTAAAATTTAATTTTATCGTGATATTTATGCGAGAAAACTAAAATATTCGTTTCTAGTTCCAGAAACATAAAAACATCGTTACTCGTCAGGAAAAAATGCTAGAAACAAACTTATTAAATAAAATCTAATAAACAAATTTTGTTACTCAGGGATATTCTTAAAATTTAATTTTATCGTGATATTTATGCGAGAAAACTAAAATATTCGTTTCTATCTCCAGAAAAATAAAAACATTGTAACTCGTCTGGAAAAAATGCTAGAATCAAACTTATTAAATTGAAATATAGTAAACAAATTAAGTTACTCAGGGATATTCTTACAATTTAATTTAATGTGATATTTATGCGAGAAAACTAAAATACTCGTTTCTAGCTCCAGACAATTTAAAACATCGTAACTCGACAGGAAAAAATGCTAGAATCAAACTTATTAAATGAAATATAACAAACAAATTAAGTTACTCAGGGATATTCTTAAAATTTAATTTTATCGTGATATTTATGCGAGAAAACTAAAATATTCGTTTCTAGTTCCAGAAACATAAAAACATCGTTACTCGTCAGGAAAAATGCTAGAAACAAACTTATTCAATAAAATCTAATAAACAAATTTAGTTACTCGGGGCTATTCTTAAAATTTAATTTTATCGTGATATTTATGCGAGAAAACTAAAATATTCGTTTCTATCTCCAGACAAATAAAAACATCGTAACTCGTCAGGAAAAAATGCTAGAATCAAACTTATTAAATGAAATATAATAAACAAATTAAGTTACTCAGGGATATTCTTACAATTTAATTTTATCGTGATATTTATGCGAGAAAACTAAAATATTCGTTTCTAGTTCCAGACAATTTAAAACATCGTAACTCGACAGCAAAAAATGCTAGAATCAAACTTATTAAATGAAATATAATAAACAAATTATGTTACTCAGGGATATTCTTAAAATTTAATTTTATCGTGATATTTATGCGAGAAAACTAAAATATTCGTTTCTAGCTCCAGACAATTTAAAACATCGTAACTCGACAGCAAAAAATGCTAGAATCAAACTTATTAAATGAAATATAATAAACAAATTAAGTTACTTAGGGATATTCTTAAAATTTAATTTTATCGTGATATTTATGCGAGAAAACTAAAATATTCGTTTCTAGTTCCAGAAACATAAAAACAACGTTACTCGTCAGGAAAAAATGCTAGAAACAAACTTATTAAATAAAATCTAATAAACAAATTTAGTTACTCAGGGATATTCTTAAAATTTAATTTTATCGTGATATTTATGCGAGAAAACTAAAATATTCGTTTCTAGCTCCAGATAATTTAAAACATCGTAACTCGACAGGAAAAAATGCTAGAATGAAACTTATTAAATAAAATCTAATAAACAAATTTAGTTACTCAGGGATATTCTTAAAATTTAATTTTATCGTGATATTTATGCGTGAAAACTAAAATATTCGTTTCTAGCTCCAGATAATTTAAAACATCGTAACTCGTCAGGAAAAAATGCTAGAATCAAACTTATTAAATAAAATCTAATAAACAAATTTAGATACTCAGGGATATTCTTAAAATTTAATTTTATCGTGATATTTATGCGAGAAAACTAAAATATTCGTTTCTAGTTCCAGACAAATAAAAACATCGTTACTCCTCAGGAAAAAATTCTAGAATCAAACTTATTAAAAAAATCTAATAAACAAATAAAGTTACTCAAGGATATTCTTAAAATTTTATTTTATCGTGATATTTATGCGAGAAAACTAAAATATTCATTTCTATCTCCAGACAAATAAAAACATCGTAACTCGTCAGGATAAAATGCTAGAATCAAACTTATTAAATGAAATATAATAAGCAAATAAAGTTACTCAGGGATATTCCTACAATTTAATTTTATCGTGATATTTACGCCAGAAAACTAAAATATTCGTTTCTAGCTCCAGAAAAATAAAAACATCGTAACGCGACAGAAAAAAATGCTAGAATCAAACTTATTAAATGAAATATAATAAACAAATTAAGTTACTCAGGGATATTCTTACTATTTAATTTTATCGTGATATTTATGCGAGAAAACTAAAATATTCGTTTCTAGCTCAAGACAAATAAAAACATCGTTACTCCTCAGGAAAAAATTCTAGAATCAAACTTATTTAAAAAATCTAATAAACAAATAAAGTTACACAGGGATATTCTTAAAATTTAATTTTATCGTGATATTTATGCGAGAAAACCAAAATATTCGTTTCTAGTTCCAGACAAATAAAAACATCGTAACTCGTCAGGAAAAAATGCTAGAATCAAACTTATTAAATGAAATATAATAAACAAATTAAGTTACTCAGGGATATTCTTAAAATTAAATTTTATCGTGATATTTATGCGAGAAAACTAATATATTCGTTTCTAGTTCCAGACAAATAAAAACATCGTAACTCGTCAGGAAAAAATGCTAGAATCAAACTTATTAAATGAAATATAATAAACAAATTAAGTTACTCAGGGATATTCTTAAAATTTAATTTTATCGTGATATTTATGCGAGAAAACTAATATATTCGTTTCTAGTTCCAGACAAATAAAAACATCGTAACTCCTCAGGAAAAAATGCTAGAATGAAACTTATTAAATATAATCTAATAAACAAATTTAGTTACTGAGGGATATTCTTAAAATTTAATTTTATCGTGATATTTATGCGAGAAAACTAAAATATTCGTTTCTATCTCCCGACAAATAAAAACATTGTAACTCGTCAGGAAAAAATGCTAGAATCAAACTTATTAAATGACATATAGAAAACAAATTAAGTTACTCAGGGATATTCTTAAAATTTAATTTTATCGTGATATTTATGCGAGAAAACTAAAATATTCGTTTCTAGTTCCAGAAACATAAAAACATCGTTACTCGTCAGGAAAAAATGCTAGAAACAAACTTATTAAATAAAATCTAATAAACAAATTTAGTTACTCAGGGATATTCTTACAATTTAATTTTATCGCGATATTTATGCGAGAAAACTAAAATATTCGTTTCTAGTTCCAGAAACATAAAAACATCGTTACTCGGCAGGAAAAAATGCTAGAAACAAAGTTATTAAATAAAATCTAATAAACTAATTTAGTTACTCAGGGATATTCTTAAAATTTAATTTTATCGTGATATTTATGCGAGAAAACAGAAATATTCGTTTCTATCTCCCGACAAATAAAAACATTGTAACTCGTCAGGAAAAAATGCTAGAATCAAACTTATTAAATGAAATATAATAAACAAATTAAGTTACTCAGGGATATTCTTAAAATTTAATTTTATCGTGATATTTATGCGAGAAAACTAAAATATTCGTTTCTAGTTCCAGACAAATAAAAACATCGTAACTCCTCAGGAAAAAATGCTAGAATGAAACTTATTAAATATAATCTAATAAACAAATTTAGTTACTCAGGGATATTCTTAAAATTTAATTTTATCTTGATATTTATGCGAGAAAACTAAAATATTCGTTTCTAGTTCCAGACAAATAAAAACATCGTAACTCCTCAGGAAAAAATGCTAGAATGAAACTTATTAAATATAATCTAATAAACAAATTTAGTTACTCAGGGATATTCTTAAAATTTAATTTTATCGTGATATTTATGCGAGAAAACTAAAATATTCGTTTCTATCTCCCGACAAATAAAAACATTGTAACTCGTCAGGAAAAAATGCTAGAATCAAACTTATTAAATGACATATAGAAAACAAATTAAGTTACTCAGGGATATTCTTACAATTTAATTTTATCGTGATATTTATGCGAGAAAACTAAAATATTCCTTTCTAGTTCCAGAAACATAAAAACATCGTTACTCGTCAGGAAAAAATGCTAGAAACAAACTTATTAAATAAAATCTAATAAACAAATTTTGTTACTCAGGGATATTCTTAAAATTTAATTTTATCGTGATATTTATGCGAGAAAACTAAAATATACGTTTCTATCTCCAGACAAATAAAAACATCGTAACTCGTCAGGATAAAATGCTAGAATCAAACTTATTAAATGAAATATAGTAAACAAATTAAGTTACTCAGGGATATTCTTACAATTTAATTTTATCGTGATATTTATGCGAGAAAACTAAAATATTCGTTTCTAGCTCCAGACAATTTAAAACATCGTAACTCGACAGGAAAAAATGCTAGAATCAAACTTATTAAATGAAATATAACAAACAAATTAAGTTACTCAGGGATATTCTTAAAATTTAATTTTATCGTGATATTTATGCGAGAAAACTAAAATATTCGTTTCTATCTCCAGACAAATAAAAACATTGTAACTCGTCTGGAAAAAATGCTAGAATCAAACTTATTAAATGAAATATAGTAAACAAATTAAGTTACTCAGGGATATTCTTACAATTTAATTTTATCGTGATATTTATGCGAGAAAACTAAAATATTCGTTTCTAGCTCCAGACAATTTAAAACATCGTAACTCGACAGGAAAAAATGCTAGAATCAAACTTATTAAATGAAATATAACAAACAAATTAAGTTACTCAGGGATATTCTTAAAATTTAATTTTATCGTGATATTTATGCGAGAAAACTAAAATATTCGTTTCTATCTCCAGACAAATAAAAACATCGTAACTCGTCAGGAAAAAATGCTAGAATCAAACTTATTAAATGAAATATAATAAACAAATTAAGTTACTCAGGGATATTCTTAAAATTAAATTTTATCGTGATATTTATGCGAGAAAACTAAAATATTCATTTCTAGTTCCAGAAACATAAAAACATCTTTACTCGTCAGGAAAAAATGCTAGAAACAAACTTATTAAATAAAATCTAATAAACAAATTTAGTTACTCAGGAATATTCTTGTAATTTAATTTTATCGTGATATTTATGCGAGAAAACTAAAATATTCGTTTCTATCTCCAGACAAATAAAAACATCGTAACTCGTCAGGATAAAATGCTAGAATCAAACTTATTAAATGAAATATAATAAACAAATAAAGTTACTCAGGGATATTCCTACAATTTAATTTTATCGTGATATATATGCGAGAAAACTAAAATATTCGTTTCTAGGTCCAGACAATTTAAAACATCGTAACTCGACAGGAAAAAATGCTAGAATCAAAATTATTAAATGAAATATAATAAACAAATTAAGTTACTCAGGGGTATTCTTACAATTTAATTTTATCGTGATATTTATGCGAGAAAACTAAAATATTCGTCTCTAGCTCCAGACAAATAAAAACATCTTTACTCCTCAGGAAAAAATGCTAGAATCAAACTTATTAAAAAAATCTAATAAACAAATAAAGTTACTCAGGGATATTCTTAAAATTTAATTTTATCGTGATATTTATGCGAGAAAACTAAAATATTCGTTTCTAGTTCCAGACAAATAAAAACATCGTAACTCGTCAGGAAAAAATGCTAGAAACAAACTTATTAAATAAAATCTAATAAACAAATTTAGTTACTCAGGTATATTCTTAAAATTTAATTTTATCATTATATTTATGCGAGAAAACTAAAATATTCGTTTCTAGTTATGACAAATAAAAACATCGTAACTCGTCAGGAAAAAATGCTAGAAACAATCTTATTAAATAAAATCTAATAAACAAATTTAGTTACTCAGGGATATTCCTACAATTTAATTTTATCGGGATATTTATGCGAGAAAACTAAAATATTCGTTTCTAGTTCCAGACAATTTAAAACGTTGTAACTCGACAGGAAAAAATGCTAGAATCAAACTTATTAAATGAAATCTAATAAACAAATTAAGTTACTCAGGGATATTCTTAAAATTTAATTTTATCGTGATATTTATGCGAGAAAACTAAAATATTCGTTTCTAGTTATGACAAATAAAAACATCGTAACTCGTCAGGAAAAAATGCTAGAAACAAACTTATTAATTAAAATCTAATAAACAAATTTAGTTACTCAGGGATATTCCTACAATTTAATTTTATCGAGATATTTATGCGAGAAAACTAAAATATTCGTTTCTAGTTCCAGACAATTTAAAACATCGTAACTCGACAGGAAAAAATGCTAGAATCAAACTTATTAAATGAAATCTAATAAACAAATTAAGTTACTCAGGGGTATTCTTCCAATTTAATTTTATCGTGATATTTATGTGAGAAAACTAAAATATTCGTTTCTAGCTCCAGACAAATAAAAACATCGTTACTCCTCAGGACAAAATTATAGAATCAAACTTATTAAATAAAATCAAATAAACAAATTAAGTTACTCAGGGATATTCTTAAAATTTTATTTTTTCGTTTCATTTATGCGAGAAAACTAAAATATTCGTTTCTATCTCCAGACAAATAAAAACATCGTAACTCGTCAGGATAAAATGCTAAAATCACACTTATTAAATGAAATATAATAAGCAAATAAAGTTACTCAGGGATATTCCTACAATTTAATTTTATCGTGATATTTATGCGAGAAAACTAAAATATTCGTTTCTAGTTCCAGACAAATAAAAACATCGTAACTCGTCAGGAAAAAATGCTAGAATGAAACTTATTAAATAAAATCTAATAAACAAATTTAGTTACTCAGGGATATTCTTAAAATTTAATTTTATCGTGATATTTATGCGAGAAAACTAAAATATACGTTTCTATCTCCAGAAAATAAAAACATCGTAACTCCTCAGGAAAAAATGCGAGAATGAAACTTATTAAATATAATCTAATAAACAAATTTAGTTACTCAGGGATATACTTAAAATTTAATTTTATCGTGATATTTATGCGAGAAAACTAAAATTTTCGTTTCTAGTTCCAGAAACATAAAAACATCGTTACTCGTCAGCAAAAATGCTAGAAACAAACTTATTAAATAAAATCTAATAAACAAATTTTGTTACTCAGGGATATTCTTAAAATTTAATTTTATCGTGATATTTATGCGAGAAAACTAAAATATTCGTTTCTATCTCCAGACAAATAAAACATCGTAACTCGTCTGGAAAAAATGCTAGAATCAAACTTATTAAATGAAATATAGTAAACAAATTAAGTTACTCAGGGATATTCTTACAATTTAATTTTATCGTGATATTTATGCGAGAAAACTAAAATATTCGTTTCTAGCTCCAGACAATTTATAACATCGTAACTCGACAGGAAAAAATGCTAGAATCAAACTTATTAAATGAAATATAACAAACAAATTAAGTTACTCAGGGATATTCTTAAAATTTAATTTTATCGTGATATTTATGCGAGAAAACTAAAATATTCGTTTCTATCTCCAGACAAATAAAAACATCGTAACTCGTCAGGAAAAAATGCAAGAATCAAACTTATTAAATGAAATATAATAAACAAATTAAGTTACTCAGGGATATTCTTAAAATTAAATTTTATCGCGATATTTATGCGAGAAAACTAAAATATTCATTTCTAGTTCCAGAAACATAAAAACATCGTTACTCGTCAGGAAAAAATGCTAGAAACAAACTTATTAAATAAAATCTAATAAACAAATTTAGTTACTCAGGGATATTCTTATAATTTAATTTTATCGTGATATTTATGCGAGAAAACTAAAATATTCGTTTCTATCTCCAGACAAATAAAAACATCGTAACTCGTCAGGAAAAAATGCTAGAATCAAACTTATTAAATGAAATATAATAAACAAATAAAGTTACTCAGGGATATTCCTACAATTTAATTTTATCGTGATATATATGCGAGAAAACTAAAATATTCGTTTCTAGGTCCAGACAATTTAAAACATCGTAACTCGACAGGAAAAAATGCTAGAATCAAACTTATTAAATGAAATATAATAAACAAATTAAGTTACTCAGAGGTATTCTTACAATTTAATTTTATCGTGATATTTATGCGAGAAAACTAAAATATTCGTCTCTAGCTCCAGACAAATGAAAACATCTTTACTCCTCAGGAAAAAATGCTAGAATCAAACTTATTAAAAAAATCTAATAAACAAATAATGTTACTCAGGGATATTCTTAAAATTTAATTTTATCGTGATATTTATGCGAGAAAACTAAAATATTCGTTTCTAGTTCCAGACAAATAAAAACATCGTAACTCCTCAGGAAAAAATGCTAGAATGAAACTTATTAAATAAAATCAAATAAACAAATTAAGTTACTCAGGGATATTCTTAAAATTTTATTTTTTCGTTTCATTTATGCGAGAAAACTAAAATATTCGTTTCTATCTCCAGACAAATAAAAACATCGTAACTCGTCAGGATAAAATGCTAGAATCACACTTATTAAATGAAATATAATAAGCAAATAAAGTTACTCAGGGATATTCCTACAATTTAATTTTATCGTGATATTTATGCGAGAAAATTAAAATATTCGTTTCTAGCTCCAGAAAAATAAAAACATCGTAACTCTACAGGAAAAAATGCTAGAATCAAACTTATTAAATGAAATATAATAAACAAATTAAGTTACTCAGGGATATTCTTAAAATTTAATTTTATCGTGATATTTATGCGAGAAAACTAAAATATTCCTTTCTAGTTCCAGACAAATAAAAACATCGTAACTCGTCAGGAAAAAATGCTAGAATGAAACTTATTAAATAAAATCTAATAAACAAATTTAGTTACTCAGGGATATTCTTAAAATTTAATTTTATCGTGATATTTATGCGAGAAAACTAAAATATTCGTTTCTATCTCCAGACAAATAAAAACATCGTAACTCCTCAGGAAAAAATGCTAGAATGAAACTTATTAAATATAATCTAATAAACAAATTTAGTTACTCAGGGATATTCTTAAAATTTAATTTTATCGTGATATTTATGCGAGAAAACTAAAATATTCGTTTCTATCTCCCGACAAATGAAAACATTGTAACTCGTCAGGAAAAAATGCTAGAATCAAACTTATTAAATGAAATATAATAAACAAATTAAGTTACTCAGGGATATTCTTAAAATTTAATTTTATCGTGATATATATGCGAGAAAACTAAAATTTTCGTTTCTAGTTCCAGAAACATAAAAACATCGTTACTCGTCAGCAAAAATGCTAGAAACAAACTTATTAAATAAAATCTAATAAACAAATTTTGTTACTCAGGGATATTCTTAAAATTTAATTTTATCGTGACATTTATGCGAGAAAACTAAAATATTCGTTTCTATCTCCAGACAAATAAAACATCGTAACTCGTCTCGAAAAAATGCTAGAATCAAACTTATTAAATGAAATATAGTAAACAAATTAAGTTACTCAGGGATATTCTTACAATTTAATTTTATCGTGATATTTATGCGAGAAAACTAAAATATTCGTTTCTAGCTCCAGACAATTTAAAACATCGTAACTCGACAGGAAAAAATGCTAGAATCAAACTTATTAAATGAAATACAACAAACAAATTAAGTTACTCAGGGATATTCTTAAAATTTAATTTTATCGTGATATTTATGCGAGAAAACTAAAATATTCGTTTCTAGTTCCAGAAACATAAAAACATCGTTACTCGTCAGGAAAAAATGCAAGAATCAAACTTATTAAATGAAATATAATAAACAAATTAAGTTACTCAGGGATATTCTTAAAATTAAATTTTATCGCGATATTTATGCGAGAAAACTAAAATATTCATTTCTAGTTCCAGAAATATAAAAACATCTTTACTCGTCAGGAAAAAATGCTAGAAACAAACCTATTAAATAAAATCTAATAAACAAATTTAGTTACTCAGGGATATTCTTATAATTTAATTTTATCGTGATATTTATGCGAGAAAACTAAAATATTCGTTTCTATCTCCAGACAAATAAAAACATCGTAACTCGTCAGGATAAAATGCTAGAATCAAACTTATTAAATGAAATATAATAAACAAATAAAGTTACTCAGGGATATTCCTACAATTTAATTTTATCGTGATATATATGCGAGAAAACTAAAATATTCGTTTCTAGGTCCAGACAATTTAAAACATCGTAACTCGACAGGAAAAAATGCTAGAATCAAACTTATTAAATGAAATATAATAAACAAATTAAGTTACTCAGAGGTATTCTTACAATTTAATTTTATCGTGATATTTATGCGAGAAAACTAAAATATTCGTCTCTAGCTCCAGACAAATGAAAACATCTTTACTCCTCAGGAAAAAATGCTAGAATCAAACTTATTAAAAAAATCTAATAAACAAATAAAGTTACTCAGGGATATTCTTAAAATTTAATTTTATCGTGATATTTATGCGAGAAAACTAAAATATTCGTTTCTAGTTCCAGACAAATAAAAACATCGTAACTCGTCAGGAAAAAATGCTAGAAACAATCTTATTAAATAAAATCTAATAAACAAATTTAGTTACTCAGGTATATTCTTAAAATTTAATTTTATCATTATATTTATGCGAGAAAACTAAAATATTCGTTTCTAGTTATGACAAATAAAAACATCGTAACTCGTCAGGAAAAAATGCTAGAAACAAACTTATTAAATAAAATCTAATAAACAAATTTAGTTACTCAGGGATATTCCTACAATTTAATTTTATCGGGATATTTATGCGAGAAAACTAAAATATTCGTTTCTAGTTCCAGACAATTTAAAACGTCGTAACTCGACAGGAAAAAATGCTAGAATCAAACTTATTAAATGAAATCTAATAAACAAATTAAGTTACTCAGGGGTATTATTACAATTTAATTTTATCGTGATATTTATGCGAGAAAACTAAAATATTCGTTTCTAGTTCCAGAAACATAAAAACATCGTTACTCGTCAGGAAAAATGCTAGAAACAAACATATTCAATAAAATCTAATAAACAAATTTAGTTACTCAGGGATATTCTTAAAATTTAATTTTATCGTGATATTTATGCGAGAAAACTAAAATAATCGTTTCTATCTCCAGACAAATAAAAACATCGTAACTCGTCAGGAAAAAATGCTAGAATCAAACTTATTAAATGAAATATAATAAACAAATTAAGTTAAACAGGGATATTCTTAAAATTAAATTTTATCGTGATATTTATGCGAGAAAACTAAAATATTCGTTTCTAGTTCCAGAAACATAAAAACATCTTTACTCGTCAGGAAAAAATCCTAGAAACAAACTTATTAAATAAAATCTAATAAACAAATTTAGTTACTCAGGGATATTCTTAAAATTTAATTTTATCGTGATATTTATACGAGAAAACTAAAATATTCGTTTCTATCTCCAGACAAATAAAAACATCGTAACTCGTCAGGATAAAATGCTAGAATCAAACTTATTAAATGAAATATAATAAACAAATAAAGTTACTCAGGGATATTCCTACAATTTAATTTTATCGTGATATATATGCGAGAAAACTAAAATATTCATTTCTAGGTCCAGACAATTTAAAACATCGTAACTCGACAGGAAAAAATGCTAGAATCAAACTTATTAAATGAAATATAATAAACAAATTAAGTTACTCAGGGGTATTCTTACAATTTAATTTTATCGTGATATTTATGCGAGAAAACTAAAATATTCTTCTCTAGCTCCAGACAAATGAAAACATCTTTACTCCTCAGGAAAAAATGCTAGAATCAAACTTATTAAAAAAATCTAATAAACAAATAAAGTTACTCAGGGATATTCTTAAAATTTAATTTTATCGTGATATTTATGCGAGAAAACTAAAATATTCGATTCTAGTTCCAGACAAATAAAAACATCGTAACTCGTCAGGAAAAAATGCTAGAAACAAACTTATTAAATAAAATCTAATAAACAAATTTAGTTACTCAGGTATATTCTTAAAATTTAATTTTATCATTATATTTATGCGAGAAAACTAAAATATTCGTTTCTAGTTATGACAAATAAAAACATCGTAACTCGTCAGGAAAAAATGCTAGAAACAAACTTATTAAATAAAATCTAATAAACAAATTTAGTTACTCAGGGATATTCCTACAATTTAATTTTATCGAGATATTTATGCGAGAAAACTAAAATATTCGTTTCTAGTTCCAGACAATTTAAAACGTCGTAACTCGACAGGAAAAAATGCTAGAATCAAACTTATTAAATTAAATCTAATAAACAAATTAAGTTACTCAGGGGTATTCTTACAATTTAATTTTATCGTGATATTTATGCGAGAAAACTAAAATATTCGTTTCTAGCTCCAGACAAATAAAAACATCGTTACTCCTCAGGAAAAAATTATAGAATCAAATTTATTAAATAAAATCAAATAAACAAATTAAGTTACTCAAGGATATTCTTAAAATTTCATTTTATCGTGATATTTATGCGAGAAAACTAAAATATTCGTTTCTAGTTCCAGAAACATAAAAACATCGTTACTCGTCAGGAAAAAATGCTAGAAACAAACTTATTAAATAAAATCTAATAAACAAATTTAGTTACTCTGGGATATTCTTAAAATTTAATTTTATCGTGATATTTATGCGAGAAAACTAAAATATTCGTTTCTATCTCCAGACAAATAAAAACATCGTAACTCCTCAGGAAAAAAATGCTAGAATGAAACTTATTAAATATAATCTAATAAACAAATTTAGTTACTCAGGGATATTCTTAAAATTTAATTTTATCGTGATATTTATGCGAGAAAACTAAAATATACGTTTCTATCTCCCGACAAATAAAAAAATTGTTACTCGTCAGGAAAAAATGCTAGAATCAAACTTATTAAATGAAATATAATAAACAAATAAGTTACTCAGGGATATTCTTAAAATTTAATTTTATCGTGATATTTATGCGAGAAAACTAAAATATTCGATTCTAGTACCAGAAACATAAAAACATCGTTACTCGCCAGGAAAAAATGCTAGAAACAAACCTATTAAATAAAATCTAATAAACAAATTTAGTTACTCAGGAATATTCTTAAAATTTAATTTTATCGTGATATTTATGCGAGAAAACTAAAATATTCGTTTCTATCTCCAGACAAATAAAAACATCGTAACTCGTCAGGATAAAATGCTAGAATGAAACTTATTAAATAAAATCTAATAAACAAATTTAGTTACTCAGGGATATTCTTAAAATTTAATTTTATCCTGTTATTTATGCGAGAAAACTAAAATATTCGTTTCTATCTCCAGACAAATAAAAACATCGTAACTCCTCAGGAAAAAATGCTAGAATGAAACTTATTAAATATAATCTAATAAAGAAATTTTGTTACTCAGGGATATTCTTAAAATTTAATTTTATCGTGATATTTATGTGAGAAAACTGAAATATTCGTTTCTATCTCCCGACAAATAAAAACATTGTAACTCGTCAGGAAAAAATGCTAGAATCAAACTTATTAAATGAAATATAATAAACAAATTAAGTTACTCAGGGATATTCTTAAAATTTAATTTTATCGTGATATTTATGCGAGAAAACTAAAATATTCGTTTCTAGTTATGACAAATAAAAACATCGTAACTCGTCAGGAAAAAATGCTAGAAACAAACTTATTAATTAAAATCTAATAAACAAATTTAGTTACTCAATAATATTCCTTCAATTTAATTTTATCGAGATATTTATGCGAGAAAACTAAAATATTCGTTTCTAGTTCCAGACAATTTAAAACATCGTAACTCGACAGGAAAAAATGCTAGAATCAAACTTATTAAATGAAATCTAATAAACAAATTAAGTTACTCAGGAGTATTCTTACAATTTAATTTTATCGTGATATTTATGCGAGAAAACTAAAATATTCGTTTCTAGCTCCAGACAAATAAAAACATCGTTACTCCTCAGGAAAAAATTATAGAATCAAACTTATTAAATAAAATCAAATAAACAAATTAAGTTACTCAAGGATATTCTTAAAATTTAATTTTATCGTGATATTTATGCGAGCAAACTAAAATATTCGTTTCTAGTTCCAGAAAAATAAAAACATCGTTACTCGTCAGGATAAAATGCTAGAATGAAACTTATTAAATAAAATCTAATAAACAAATTTAGTTACTCAGGGATATTCTTAAAATTTAATTTTATCGTGATATTTATGTGAGAAAACTAAAATATTCGTTTCTATCTCCAGACAAATAAAAACATTGTAACTCCTCAGGAAAAAATGCTAGAATGAAACTTATTAAATATAATCAAATAAACAAATTTAGTTACTCAGGGATATTCTTAAAATTTAATTTTATCGTGATATTTATGCGAGAAAACTGAAATATTCGATTCTATCTCCCGACAAATAAAAACATTGTAACTCGTCAGGAAAAAATGCTAGAATCAAACTTATTAAATGAAATATAATAAACAAATTAAGTTACTCAGGGATATTCTTAAAATTTAATTTTATCGTGATATTTATGCGAGAAAACTAAAATATTCGTTTCTATCTCCCGACAAATAAAAACATTGTAACTCGTCAGGAAAAAATGCTAGAATCAAACTTATTAAATGAAATATAATAAACAAATTAAGTTACTCAGGGATATTCTTAAAATTTAATTTTATCGTGATATTTATGCGAGAAAACTAAAATATTCGTTTCTAGTTCCAGAAACATAAAAACATCGTTACTCGTCAGGAAAAAATGCTAGAAACAAACTTATTAAATAAAATCTAATAAACAAATTTAGTTACTCAGGGATATTCTTACAATTTAATTTTATCGTGATATTTATGCGAGAAAACTAAAATATTCGTTTCTAGTTCCAGAAACATAAAAACATCGTTACTCGGCAGGAAAAAATGCTAGAAACAAAGTTATTAAATAAAATCTAATAAACAAATTTAGTTACTCAGGGATATTCTTAAAATTTAATTTTATCGTGATATTTATGCGAGAAAACAGAAATATTCGTTTCTATCTCCCGACAAATAAAAACATTGTAACTCGTCAGGAAAAAATGCTAGAATCAAACTTATTAAATGAAATATAATAAACAAATTAAGTTACTCAGGGATATTCTTAAAATTTAATTTTATCGTGATATTTATGCGAGAAAACTAAAATATTCGTTTCTAGTTCCAGACAAATAAAAACATCGTAACTCCTCAGGAAAAAATGCTAGAATGAAACTTATTAAATATAATCTAATAAACAAATTTAGTTACTCAGGGATATTCTTAAAATTTAATTTTATCGTGATATTTATGCGAGAAAACTAAAATATGCGTTTCTAGTTCCAGACAAATAAAAACATCGTAACTCCTCAGGAAAAAATGCTAGAATGAAACTTATTAAATATAATCTAATAAACAAATTTAGTTACTCAGGGATATTCTTAAAATTTAATTTTATCGTGATATTTATGCGAGAAAACTAAAATATTCGTTTCTATCTCCCGACAAATAAAAACATTGTAACTCGTCAGGAAAAAATGCTAGAATCAAACTTATTAAATGAAATATAATAAACAAACTAAGTTACTCAGGGATATTCTTAAAATTTAATTTTATCGTGATATTTATGCGAGAAAACTAAAATATTCGTTTCTAGTTCCAGAAACATAAAAACATCGTTACTCGTCAGGAGAAAATGCTAGAAACAATCTTATTAAATAAAATCTAATAAACAAATTTTGTTACGCAGGGATATTCTTAAAATTTAATTTTATCGTGATATTTATGCGAGAAAACTAAAATATTCGTTTCTATCTCCAGACAAATAAAAACATCGTAACTCGTCAGGAAAAAATGCTAGAATCAAACTTATTAAATGAAATATAATAAACAAATAAAGTTGCTCATGGATATTCCTACAATTTAATTTTATCGTGATATTTATGCGAGAAAACTAAAATATTCGTTTCTAGGTCCAGACAATTTAAAACATCGTAACTCGACAGGAAAAAATGCTAGAATCAAACTTATTAAATGAAATATACTAAACAAATTAAGTTACTCAGGGGTATTCTTACAATTTAATTTTATCGTGATATTTATGTGAGAAAACTAAAATATTCGTTTCTAGCTCCAGACAAATAAAAACATCGTTACTCCTCAGGACAAAATTATAGAATCCAACTTATTAAATAAAATCAAATAAACAAATTAAGTTACTCAGGGATATTCTTAAAATTTAATTTTATCGTGTTATTTATGCGAGAAAACTAAAATATTCGTTTCTATCTCCAGCCAAATAAAAACATCGTAACTCGTCAGGATAAAATGCTAGAATCACACTTATTAAATGAAATATAATAAGCAAATAAAGTTACTCAGGGATATTCCTACAATTTAATTTTATCGTGATATTTATGCGAGAAAACTAAAATATTCGTTTCTATCTCCCGACAAATAAAAACATTGTAACTCGTCAGGAAAAAATGCTAGAATCAAACTTATTAAATGAAATATAATAAACAAATTAATTTACTTAGGGATATTCTTAAAATTTAATTTTATCGTGATATTTATGCGAGAAAACTAAAATATTCGTTTCTAGCTCCAGACAAATAAAAACATCGTTACTCGTCAGGAAAAAATGCTAGAAACAAACTTATTAAATAAAATCTAATAAACAAATTTAGTTACTCAGGGATATTCCTACAATTTAATTTTATCGTGATATATATGCGAGAAAACTAAAATATTCGTTTCTAGTTCCAGACAATTTAAAACATCGTAACTCGACAGGAACAAATGCTAGAATCAAACTTATTAAATGAAATCTAATAAACAAATAAGTTACTCAGGGATATTCTTAAAATTTAATTTTATCGTGATATTTATGCGAGAAAACTAAAATATTCGTTTCTAGTTCCAGACAAATAAAAACATCGTAACTCGTCGGGATAAAATGCTAGAATGAAACTTATTAAATAAAATCTAATAAACAAATTTAGTTACTCAGGGATATTCTTAAAATTTAAATTTATCGTGATATTTATGCGAGAAAACTAAAATATTCGTTTCTATTTCCAGACAAATAAAAACATCGTAACTCATCAGGAAAAAATGCTAGAATGAAACTTATTAAATATAATCTAATAAACAAATTTTGTTACTCAGGGATATTCTTAAAATTTAATTTTATCGTGATATTTATGCGAGAAAACTAAAATATTCGTTTCTATCTCCCGACAAATAAAAACATTGTAACTCGTCAGGAAAAAATGCTAGAATCAAACTTATTAAATGAAATATAATAAACAAATTAAGTTACTCAGGGATATTCTTAAAATTTAATTTTATCTGATATTTATGCGAGAAAACTAAAATATTCGTTTCTAGTTCCAGAAACATAAAAACATCGTTACTCGTCAGGAAAAAATGCTAGAAACAAACTTATTAAACAAAATCTAATAAACAAATTTTGTTACTCACGGATATTCTTAAAATTTAATTTTATCGTGATATTTATGCGAGAAAACTAAAATATTCGTTTCTATCTCTAGACAAATAAAAACATCGTAACTCGTCAGGAAAAAATGCTAGAATCAAACTTATTAAATGAAATATAGTAAACAAATGAAGTTACTCAGGGATATTGTTACAATTTAATTTTATCGTGATATTTATGCGAGAAAACTAAAATATTCGTTTCTAGTTCCAGACAATTTAAAACATCGTAACTCGACAGGAAAAAATGCTAGAATCAAACTTATTAAATGAAATATAACAAAAAAATTAAGTTACTTAGGGATATTGTTAAAATTTAATTTTATCGTGATATTTATGCGAGAAAACTAAAATATTATTTTCTAGTACCAGAAACATAAAAACATCGTTACTCGTCAGGAAAAATGCTAGAAACAAACTTATTCAATAAAATCTAATAAACAAATTTAGTTACTCGGGGCTATTCTTAAAATTTAATTTTATCGTGATATTTATGCGAGAAAACTAAAATATTCGTTTCTATCTCCAGACAAATAAAAACATCGTAACTCGTCAGGAAAAAATGCTAGAATCAAACTTATTAAATGAAATATAATAAACAAATTAAGATACTCAGGGATATTCTTACAATTTAATTTTATCGTGATATTTATGCGAGAAAACTAAAATATTCGTTTCTATCTCCACACAAATAAAAACATCGTAACTCGTCAGTATAAAATGCTAGAATCAAACGTATTAGATGAAATATAATAAGCAAATAAAGTTACTCAGGGATATTCCTACAATTTAATTTTATCGTGATATTTATGCGAGAAAACTAAAATATTCGTTTCTATCTCCAGACAAATAAAAACATCGTAACTCGTCAGGAAAAAATGCTAGAATCAAACTTATTAAATGAAATATAATAAACAAATTAAGATACTCAGGGATATTCTTACAATTTAATTTTATCGTGATATTTATGCGAGAAAACTAAAATATTCGTTTCTAGCTCCAGACAAATAAAAACATCGTTACTCCTCAGGAAAAAATTCTAGAACCAAACTTATTAAAAAAATCTAATAAACAAATAAAGTTACACAGGGATATTCTTAAAATTTAATTTTATCGTGATATTTATGCGAGAAAACTAAAATATTATTTTCTAGTACCAGAAACATAAAAACATCGTTACTCGTCAGGAAAAATGCTAGAAACAAACTTATTCAATAAAATCTAATAAACAAATTTAGTTACTCGGGGCTATTCTTAAAATTTAATTTTATCGTGATATTTATGCGAGAAAACTAAAATATTCGTTTCTATCTCTAGACAAATAAAAACATCGTAACTCGTCAGGAAAAAATGCTAGAATCAAACTTAATAAATGAAATATAATAAACAAATTTAGTTACTCAGGGATATTTTTAAAATTTAATTTTATCGTGATATTTATGCGAGAAAACTAAAATATTCGTTTCTAGTTCCAGAAACATAAAAACATCGTTACTCGTCAGGAAAAAATGCTAGAAACAAACTTATTAAATAAAATCTAATAAACAAATTTAGTTACTCAGGGATATTCTTAAAATTTAATTTTATCGTGATATTTATGCGAGAAAACTAAAATATGCGTTTCTAGTTCCAGACAAATAAAAACATCGTAACTCCTCAGGAAAAAATGCTAGAATGAAACTTATTAAATATAATCTAATAAACAAATTTAGTTACTCAGGGATATTCTTAAAATTTAATTTTATCGTGATATTTATGCGAGAAAACTAAAATATTCGTTTCTATCTCCCGACAAATAAAAACATTGTAACTCGTCAGGAAAAAATGCTAGAATCAAACTTATTAAATGAAATATAATAAACAAACTAAGTTACTCAGGGATATTCTTAAAATTTAATTTTATCGTGATATTTATGCGAGAAAACTAAAATATTCGTTTATAGTTCCAGAAACATAAAAACATCGTTACTCGTCAGGAGAAAATGCTAGAAACAATCTTATTAAATAAAATCTAATAAACAAATTTTGTTACTCAGGGATATTCTTAAAATTTAATTTTATCGTGATATTTATGCGAGAAAACTAAAATATTCGTTTCTATCTCCAGACAAATAAAAACATCGTAACTCGTCAGGATAAAATGCTAGAATCAAACTTATTAAATGAAATATAATAAACAAATAAAGTTGCTCATGGATATTCCTACAATTTAATTTTATCGTGATATTTATGCGAGAAAACTAAAATATTCGTTTCTAGGTCCAGACAATTTAAAACATCGTAACTCGACAGGAAAAAATGCTAGAATCAAACTTATTAAATGAAATATACTAAACAAATTAAGTTACTCAGGGGTATTCTTACAATTTAATTTTATCGTGATATTTATGTGAGAAAACTAAAATATTCGTTTCTAGCTCCAGACAAATAAAAACATCGTTACTCCTCAGGACAAAATTATAGAATCCAACTTATTAAATAAAATCAAATAAACAAATTAAGTTACTCAGGGATATTCTTAAAATTTAATTTTATCGTGTTATTTAAGCGAGAAAACTAAAATATTCGTTTCTATCTCCAGCCAAATAAAAACATCGTAACTCGTCAGGATAAAATGCTAGAATCACACTTATTAAATGAAATATAATAAGCAAATAAAGTTACTCAGGGATATTCCTACAATTTAATTTTATCGTGATATTTATGCGAGAAAACTAAAATATTCGTTTCTATCTCCCGACAAATAAAAACATTGTAACTCGTCAGGAAAAAATGCTAGAATCAAACTTATTAAATGAAATATAATAAACAAATTAATTTACTTAGGGATATTCTTAAAATTTAATTTTATCGTGATATTTATGCGAGAAAACTAAAATATTCGTTTCTAGCTCCAGACAAATAAAAACATCGTTACTCGTCAGGAAAAAATGCTAGAAACAAACTTATTAAATAAAATCTAATAAACAAATTTAGTTACTCAGGGATATTCCTACAATTTAATTTTATCGAGATGTATATGCGAGAAAACTAAAATATTCGTTTCTAGTTCCAGACAATTTAAAACATCGTAACTCGACAGGAACAAATGCTAGAATCAAACTTATTAAATGAAATCTAATAAACAAATAAGTTACTCAGGGATATTCTTAAAATTTAATTTTATCGCGATATTTATGCGAGAAAACTAAAATATTCGTTTCTAGTTCCAGACAAATAAAAACATCGTAACTCGTCGGGATAAAATGCTAGAATGAAACTTATTAAATAAAATCTAATAAACAAATTTAGTTACTCAGGGATATTCTTAAAATTTAATTTTATCGTGATATTTATGCGAGAAAACTAAAATATTCGTTTCTATTTCCAAACAAATAAAAACATCGTAACTCATCAGGAAAAAATGCTAGAATGAAACTTATTAAATATAATCTAATAAACAAATTTTGTTACTCAGGGATATTCTTAAAATTTAATTTTATCGTGATATTTATGCGAGAAAACTAAAATATTCGTTTCTATCTCCCGACAAATAAAAACATTGTAACTCGTCAGGAAAAAATGCTAGAATCAAACTTATTAAATGAAATATAATAAACAAATTAAGTTACTCAGGGATATTCTTAAAATTTAATTTTATCTGATATTTATGCGAGAAAACTAAAATATTCGTTTCTAGTTCCAGAAACATAAAAACATCGTTACTCGTCAGGAAAAAATGCTAGAAACAAACTTATTAAACAAAATCTAATAAACAAATTTTGTTACTCACGGATATTCTTAAAATTTAATTTTATCGTGATATTTATGCGAGAAAACTAAAATATTCGTTTCTATCTCTAGACAAATAAAAACATCGTAACTCGTCAGGAAAAAATGCTAGAATCAAACTTATTAAATGAAATATAGTAAACAAATGAAGTTACTCAGGGATATTGTTACAATTTAATTTTATCGTGATATTTATGCGAGAAAACTAAAATATTCGTTTCTAGCTCCAGACAATTTAAAACATCGTAACTCGACAGGAAAAAATGCTAGAATCAAACTTATTAAATGAAATATAACAAAAAAATTAAGTTACTTAGGGATATTCTTAAAATTTAATTTTATCGTGATATTTATGCGAGAAAACTAAAATATTATTTTCTAGTACCAGAAACATAAAAACATCGTTACTCGTCAGGAAAAATGCTAGAAACAAACTTATTCAATAAAATCTAATAAACAAATTTAGTTACTCGGGGCTATTCTTAAAATTTAATTTTATCGTGATATTTATGCGAGAAAACTAAAATATTCGTTTCTATCTCCAGACAAATAAAAACATCGTAACTCGTCAGGAAAAAATGCTAGAATCAAACTTATTAAATGAAATATAATAAACAAATTAAGATACTCAGGGATATTCTTACAATTTAATTTTATCGTGATATTTATGCGAGAAAACTAAAATATTCGTTTCTATCTCCACACAAATAAAAACATCGTAACTCGTCAGTATAAAATGCTAGAATCAAACGTATTAAATGAAATATAATAAGCAAATAAAGTTACTCAGGGATATTCCTACAATTTAATTTTATCGTGATATTTATGCGAGAAAACTAAAATATTCGTTTCTATCTCCAGACAAATAAAAACATCGTAACTCGTCAGGAAAAAATGCTAGAATCAAACTTATTAAATTAAATATAATAAACAAATTAAGATACTCAGGGATATTCTTACAATTTAATTTTATCGTGATATTTATGCGATAAAACTAAAATATTCGTTTCTAGCTCCAGACAAATAAAAACATCGTTACTCCTCAGGAAAAAATTCTAGAACCAAACTTATTAAAAAAATCTAATAAACAAATAAAGTTACACAGGGATATTCTTAAAATTTAATTTTATCGTGATATTTATGCGAGAAAACTAAAATATTATTTTCTAGTACCAGAAACATAAAAACATCGTTACTCGTCAGGAAAAATGCTAGAAACAAACTTATTCAATAAAATCTAATAAACAAATTTAGTTACTCGGGGCTATTCTTAAAATTTAATTTTATCGTGATATTTATGCGAGAAAACTAAAATATTCGTTTCTATCTCTAGACAAATAAAAACATCGTAACTCGTCAGGAAAAAATGCTAGAATCAAACTTAATAAATGAAATATAATAAACAAATTTAGTTACTCAGGGATATTTTTAAAATTTAATTTTATCGTGATATTTATGCGAGAAAACTAAAATATTCGTTTCTAGTTCCAGAAACATAAAAACATCGTTACTCGTCAGGAAAAAATGCTAGAAACAAACTTATTCAATAAAATCTAATAAACAAATTTTGTTACTCAGGGATATTCTTAAAATTTAATTTTATCGTGATATTTATGCGAGAAAACTAAAATATTCGTTTCTATCTCCAGACAAATAAAAACTTTGTAACTCGTCTGGAAAAAATGCTAGAATCAAACTTATTAAATGAAATATAGTAAACAAATTAAGTTACTCAGGGATATTCTTAAAATTTAATTTTATCGTGATATTTATGCGTGAAAACTAAAATATTCGTTTCTAGTTCCAGACAAATAAAAACATCGTAACTCGTCAGAAAAAAATGCTAGAATGAAACTTATTAAATAAAATCTAATAAACAAATTTAGTTACTCAGGGATATTCTTAAAATTTAATTTTATCGTGATATTTATGCGAGAAAACTAAAATATTCGTTTCTAGCTCCAGATAATTTAAAACATCGTAACTCGACAGGAAAAAATGCTAGAATCAAACTTATTAAATGAAATATGATAAACAAATTAAGTTACTCAGGGATATTCTTAAAATTTAATTTTATCGTGATATTTATGCGAGAAAACTAAAATATTCGTTTCTAGTTCCAGACAAACAAAAACATCGTAACTGCTCAGGAGAAAATGCTAGTATGAAACTTATTAAATGAAATATAATAAACAAATTAAGTTACTCAGGGATATTCTTAAAATTTAATTTTATCGTGATATTTATGCGTGAAAACTAAAATATTCGTTTCTAGTTCCAGACAAATAAAAACATCGTAACTCGTCAGAAAAAAATGCTAGAATGAAACTTATTAAATAAAATCTAATAAACAAATTTAGTTACTCAGGGATATTCTTAAAATTTCATTTTATCGTGATATTTATGTGAGAAAACTAAAATATTCGTTTCTATCTCCAGACAATTTAAAACATCGTAACTCGACAGGAAAAAATGCTAGAATCAAACTTATTAAATGAAATATACTAAACAAATTAAGTTACAAATTAAGTTACTTACAATTTAATTTTATCGTGATATTTATGCGAGGAAACTAAAATATTCGTCTCTAGCTCCAGACAAATGAAAACATCGTTACTCCTCAGGAAAAAATTCTAGAATCAAACGTATTAAAAATATCTAATAAACAAATAAAGTTACTCAGGGATATTCTTAAAATTTAATTTTATCGTGATATTTATGCGAGAAAACTAAAATATTCGTTTCTAGTTCCAGACAAATAAAAACATCGTAACTCGTCAGGAAAAAATGTTGGAAACAAACTTATTAAACAAAATCTAATAAACAAATTTAGTTACTCAGGGATATTCTTAAAATTTAATTTTATCGTGATATTTATGCGAGAAAACTAAAATATTCGTTTCTAGTTATGACAAATAAAAACATCGTAACTCGTCAGGAAAAAATGCTATTCTTAAAATTTAATTTTAACGTGATATTTATGCGAGAAAACTAAAATATTCGTTTCTAGTTCCAGACAAATAAAAACATCGTAACTCGTCAGAAAAAAATGCTAGAATGAAACTTATTAAATAAAATCTAATAAACAAATTTAGTTACTCAGGGATAATCTTAAAATTTATTTTTATCGTGATATTTATGCGAGAAAACTAAAATATTCCTTTCTATCTCCAGACAAATAAAAACATCGTAACTCGTCAGGAAAAAATGCTAGAATCAAACTTATTAAATGAAATATAATAAACAAATTATGTTACTCAGGGATATTCTTACAATTTAATTTTATCGTGATATTTATGCGAGAAAACTAAAATATTCGTTTCTAGTTCCAGACAATTTAAAACATCGTAACTCGACAGGAAAAAATGCTAGAATCAAACTTATTAAATGAAATATAATAAACAAATTATGTTACTCAGGGATATTCTTAAAATTTAATTTTATCGTGATATTTATGCGAGATAACTAAAATATTCGTTTCTAGCTCCAGACAATTTATAACGACGTAACTCGACAGGAAAAAATGCTAGATTCAAACTTATTAAATGAAATATAATAAACAAATTAAGTTACTCAGGAATATTCTAAAAATTTAATTTTATCTGATATTTATGCGAGAAAACTAAAATATTCGTTTCTAGTTCTAGAAACATAAAAACATCGTTACTCGTCAAGAAAAAATGCTAGAATCAAACTTATTAAATGAAATATAATAAACAAATTAAGTTACTCAGGGATATTCTTAAAATTTAATTTTATCGTGATATTTATGCGATAAAACTAAAATATTCGTTTCTAGTTCCAGAAACATAAAAACATCGTTACTCGTCAGGAAAAAATGCTAGAAACAAACTTATTCAATAAAATCTAATAAACAAATAAAGTTACTCAAGGATATTCTTACAATTTAATTTTATCGTGATATTTATGCGAGAAAACTAAAATATTCGTTTCTATCTCCCGACAAATAAAAACATTGTAACTCGTCAGGAAAAAATGCTAGAATCAAACTTATTAAATGAAATATGATAAACAAATTAAGTTACTCAGGGATATTCTTAAAATTTAATTTTATCGTGATATTTATGCGAGAAAACTAAAATATTCGTTTCTAGTTCCAGAAACATAAAAACATCGTTACTCGTCAGGAAAAAATGCTAGAAACAAACTTATTCAATAAAATCTAATAAACAAATTTAGTTACTCAGGGATATTCTTAAAATTTAATTTTATCGTGATATTTATGCGAGAAAACTAAAATATTCGTTTCTATCTCCAGACAAATAAAAACATTGTAACTCGTCTGGAAAAAATGCTAGAATCAAACTTATTAAATGAAATATTGTAAACAAATTAAGTTACTCAGGGATATTCTTACAATTTAATTTTATCGTGATATTTATGCGAGAAAACTAAAATATTCGTTTCTAGCTCCAGACAATTTAAAACATCGTAACTCGACAGGAAAAAATGCTAGAATCAAACTTATTAAATGAAATATAACAAACAAATTAAGTTACTCAGGGAAATTCTTAAAATTTAATTTTATCGTGATATTTATGCGAGAAAACTAAAATATTCGTTTCTAGTTCCAGACAATTTAAAACATCGTAACTCGACAGCAAAAAATGCTAGAATCAAACTTATTAAATGAAATATAATAAACAAATTAAGTTACTCAGGTATATTCTTACAATTTAATTTTATCGTGATATTTATGCGAGAAAACTAAAATATTCGTTTCTAGTTCCAGACAATTTAAAACATCGTAACTCGACAGCAAAAAATGCTAGAATCAAACTTATTAAATGAAATATAATAAACAAATTATGTTACTCAGGGATATTCTTAAAATTTAATTTTATCGTGATATTTATGCGAGAAAACTAAAATATTCGTTTCTAGCTCCAGACAATTTAAAACATCGTAACTCGACAGCAAAAAATGCTAGAATCAAACTTATTAAATGAAATATAATAAACAAATTAAGTTACATAGGGATATTCTTAAAATTAAATTTTATCGTGATATTTATGCGAGAAAACTAAAATATTCGTTTCTAGTTCCAGAAACATAAAAACATCGTTACTCGACAGGAAAAAATGCTAGAAACAAACTTATTCAATAAAATCTAATAAACAAATTTAGTTACTCAGGGATATTCTTAAAATTTAATTTTATCGTGATATTTATGCGAGAAAACTAAAATATTCGTTTCTAGCTCCAGAAAAATAAAAACATCGTAACTCTACAGGAAAAAATGCTAGAATGAAACTTATTAAATAAAATCTAATAAACAAATTTAGTTACTCAGGGATATTCTTAAAATTTAATTTTATCGTGATATTTATGCGAGAAAACTAAAATATTCGTTTCTAGTTCCAGAAACATAAAAACATCGTTACTCGTCAGGAAAAAATGCTAGAAACAAACTTATTCAATAAAATATAATAAACAAATTAAGTTACTCAGGGATATTCTTACAATTTAATTTTATCGTGATATTTATGCGAGAAAACTAAAATATTCGTTTCTAGCTCCAGACAATTTAAAACATCGTAACTCGACAGGAAAAAATGCTAGATACAAACTTATTAAATGAAATATAATAAACAAATTAAGTTACTCAGGGATATTCCTAAAATTTAATTTTATCGTGCTATTTATGCGAGAAAACTAAAATATTCGTTTCTAGTTCCAGACAATTTAAAACATCGTAACTCGACAGGAAAAAATGCTAGAATCAAACTTATTAAATGAAATATAATAAACAAATTATGTTACTCAGGGATATTTTTACAATTTAATTTTATCGTGATATTTATGCGAGATAACTAAAATATTCGTTTCTAGCTCCAGACAATTTAAAACAACGTAACTCGACAGGAAAAAATGCTAGATTCAAACTTATTAAATGAAATATAATAAACAAATTAAGTTACTCAGGGATATTCTTAAAATTTAATTTTATCGTGATATTTATGCGAGAAAACTAAAATATTCGTTTCTAGTTCTAGAAACATAAAAACATCGTTACTCGTCAAGAAAAAATGCTAGAATCAAACTTATTAAATGAAATATAATAAACAAATTAAGTTACTCAGGGATATTCTTAAAATTTAATTTTATCGTGATATTTATGCGAGAAAACTAAAATATTCGTTTCTAGTTCCAGAAACATAAAAACATCGTTACTCGTCAGTAAAAAATGCTAGAAACAAACTTATTCAATAAAAACTAATAAACAAATAAAGTTACTCAAGGATATTCTTAAAATTTAATTTTATCGTGATATTTATGCGAGAAAACTAAAATATTCGTTTCTATCTCCCGACAAATAAAAACATTGTAACTCGTCAGGAAAAAATGCTAGAATCAAACTTATTAAATGAAATATAATAAACAAATTAAGTTACTCAGGGATATTCTTAAAATTTAATTTTATCGTGATATTTATGCGAGAAAACTAAAATATTCGTTTCTAGTTCCAGAAACATAAAAACATCGTTACTCGTCAGGAAAAAATGCTAGAAACAAACTTATTAAAAAAAATCTAATAAACAAATTTTGTTACTCAGGGATATTCTTAAAATTTAATTTTATCGTGATATTTATGCGAGAAAACTAAAATATTCGTTTCTATCTCCAGAAAAATAAAAACATTGTAACTCGTCTGGAAAAAATGCTAGAATCAAACTTATTAAATTGAAATATAGTAAACAAATTAAGTTACTCAGGGATATTCTTACAATTTAATTTTATCGTGATATTTATGCGAGAAAACTAAAATACTCGTTTCTATCTCCAGACAATTTAAAACATCGTAACTCGACAGGAAAAAATGCTAGAATCAAACTTATTAAATGAAATATAACAAACAAATTAAGTTACTCAGGGATATTCTTAAAATTTAATTTTATCGTGATATTTATGCGAGAAAACTAAAATATTCGTTTCTAGTTCCAGAAACATAAAAACATCGTTACTCGTCAGGAAAAATGCTAGAAACAAACTTATTCAATAAAATCTAATAAACATATTTAGTTACTCGGGGCTATTCTTAAAATTTAATTTTATCGTGATATTTATGCGAGAAAACTAAAATATTCGTTTCTATCTCCAGACAAATAAAAACATTGTAACTCGTCAGGAAAAAATGCTAGAATCAAATTTATTAAATGAAATATAATAAACAAATTAAGTTACTCAGGGATATTCTTACAATTTAATTTTATCGTGATATTTATGCGTGAAAACTAAAATATTCGTTTCTAGTTCCAGACAATTTAAAACATCGTAACTCGACAGCAAAAAATGCTAGAATCAAACTTATTAAATGAAATATAATAAACAAATTATGTTACTCAGGGATATTCTTAAAATTTAATTTTATCGTGATATTTATGCGAGAAAACTAAAATATTCGTTTCTAGCTCCAGACAATTTAAAACATCGTAACTCGACAGCAAAAAATGCTAGAATCAAACTTATTAAATGAAATATAATAAACAAATTAAGTTACTTAGGGATATTCTTAAAATTTAATTTTATCGTGATATTTATGCGAGAAAACTAAAATATTCGTTTCTAGTTCCAGAAACATAAAAACATCGTTACTCGTCAGGAAAAAATGCTAGAAACAAACTTATTCAATAAAATCTAATAAACAAATTTAGTTACTCAGGGATATTCTTAAAATTTAATTTTATCGTGATATTTATGCGAGAAAACTAAAATATTCGTTTCTAGCTCCAGATAATTTAAAACATCGTAACTCGACAGGAAAAAATGCTAGAATGAAACTTATTAAATAAAATCTAATAAACAAATTTAGTTACTCAGGGATATTCTTAAAATTTTATTTTATCGTGATATTTATGCGAGAAAACTAAAATATTCGTTTCTAGTTCCAGAAACATAAAAACATCGTTACTCGTCAGGAAAAAATGCTAGAAACAAACTTATTCAATAAAATCTAATCAACAAATTTAGTTACTCAGGGATATTTTTAAAATTTAATTTTATCGTGATATTTATGCGAGAAAAGTAAAATATTCGTTTCTAGTTCCAGACAAATAAAAACATCGTACCTCGTCAGGAATAAATGCTAGAATGAAACTTATTAAATGAAATATAATAAACAAATTAAGTTACTCAGGGATATTCTTACAATTTAATTTTATCGTGATATTTATGCGAGAAAACTAAAATATTCGTTTCTATCTCCAGACAAATAAAAACATCGTAACTCGACAGGAAAAAATGCTAGAATCAAACTTATTAAATGAAATATAATAAACAAATTTAGTTACTCAGGGATATTTTTAAAATTTAATTTTATCGTGATATTTATGCGAGAAAACTAAAATATTCGTTTCTAGTTCCAGAAACATAAAAACATCGGTACTCGTCAGGAAAAAATGCTAGAAACAAAATTATTCAATAAAATCTAATAAACAAATTTAGTTACTCAGGGATATTTTTAAAATTTAATTTTATCGTGATATTTATGCGAGAAAAGTAAAATATTCGTTTCTAGTTCCAGACAAATAAAAACATCGTAACTCGTCAGGAAAAAATGCTAGAATCAAACTTATTAAATAAAATATAATAAACAAATTAAGTTACTCAGGGATATTCTTAAAATTTAATTTTATCGTGATATTTATGCGAGAAAACTAAAATATTCGTTTCTAGTTCTAGAAACATAAAAACATCGTTACTCGTCAAGAAAAAATGCTAGAATCAAACTTATTAAATGAAATATAATAAACAAATTAAGTTACTCAGGGATATTCTTAAAATTTAATTTTATCGTGATATTTATGCGAGAAAACTAAAATATTCGTTTCTAGTTCCAGAAACATAAAAACATCGTTACTCGTCAGTAAAAAATGCTAGAAACAAACTTATTCAATAAAAACTAATAAACAAATAAAGTTACTCAAGGATATTCTTAAAATTTAATTTTATCGTGATATTTATGCGAGAAAACTAAAATATTCGTTTCTATCTCCCGACAAATAAAAACATTGTAACTCGTCAGGAAAAAATGCTAGAATCAAACTTATTAAATGAAATATAATAAACAAATTAAGTTACTCAGGGATATTCTTAAAATTTAATTTTATCGTGATATTTATGCGAGAAAACTAAAATATTCGTTTCTAGTTCCAGAAACATAAAAACATCGTTACTCGTCAGGAAAAAATGCTAGAAACAAACTTATTAAATAAAATCTAATAAACAAATTTTGTTACTCAGGGATATTCTTAAAATTTAATTTTATCGTGATATTTATGCGAGAAAACTAAAATATTCGTTTCTATCTCCAGAAAAATAAAAACATTGTAACTCGTCTGGAAAAAATGCTAGAATCAAACTTATTAAATTGAAATATAGTAAACAAATTAAGTTACTCAGGGATATTCTTACAATTTAATTTAATGTGATATTTATGCGAGAAAACTAAAATACTCGTTTCTAGCTCCAGACAATTTAAAACATCGTAACTCGACAGGAAAAAATGCTAGAATCAAACTTATTAAATGAAATATAACAAACAAATTAAGTTACTCAGGGATATTCTTAAAATTTAATTTTATCGTGATATTTATGCGAGAAAACTAAAATATTCGTTTCTAGTTCCAGAAACATAAAAACATCGTTACTCGTCAGGAAAAATGCTAGAAACAAACTTATTCAATAAAATCTAATAAACAAATTTAGTTACTCGGGGCTATTCTTAAAATTTAATTTTATCGTGATATTTATGCGAGAAAACTAAAATATTCGTTTCTATCTCCAGACAAATAAAAACATCGTAACTCGTCAGGAAAAAATGCTAGAATCAAACTTATTAAATGAAATATAATAAACAAATTAAGTTACTCAGGGATATTCTTACAATTTAATTTTATCGTGATATTTATGCGAGAAAACTAAAATATTCGTTTCTAGTTCCAGACAATTTAAAACATCGTAACTCGACAGGAAAAAATGCTAGAATCAAACTTATTAAATGAAATATAATAAACAAATTATGTTACTCAGGGATATTCTTAAAATTTAATTTTATCGTGATATTTATGCGAGAAAACTAAAATATTCGTTTCTAGCTCCAGACAATTTAAAACATCGTAACTCGACAGCAAAAAATGCTAGAATCAAACTTATTAAATGAAATATAATAAACAAATTAAGTTACTTAGGGATATTCTTAAAATTTAATTTTATCGTGATATTTATGCGAGAAAACTAAAATATTCGTTTCTAGTTCCAGAAACATAAAAACAACGTTACTCGTCAGGAAAAAATGCTAGAAACAAACTTATTAAATAAAATCTAATAAACAAATTTAGTTACTCAGGGATATTCTTAAAATTTAATTTTATCGTGATATTTATGCGAGAAAACTAAAATATTCGTTTCTAGCTCCAGATAATTTAAAACATCGTAACTCGACAGGAAAAAATGCTAGAATGAAACTTATTAAATAAAATCTAATAAACAAATTTAGTTACTCAGGGATATTCTTAAAATTTAATTTTATCGTGATATTTATGCGAGAAAACTAAAATATTCGTTTCTAGCTCCAGATAATTTAAAACATCGTAACTCGTCAGGAAAAAATGCTAGAATCAAACTTATTAAATAAAATCTAATAAACAAATTTAGATACTCAGGGATATTCTTAAAATTTAATTTTATCGTGATATTTATGCGAGAAAACTAAAATATTCGTTTCTAGTTCCAGACAAATAAAAACATCGTTACTCCTCAGGAAAAAATTCTAGAATCAAACTTATTAAAAAAATCTAATAAACAAATAAAGTTACTCAAGGATATTCTTAAAATTTTATTTTATCGTGATATTTATGCGAGAAAACTAAAATATTCATTTCTATCTCCAGACAAATAAAAACATCGTAACTCGTCAGGATAAAATGCTAGAATCAAACTTATTAAATGAAATATAATAAGCAAATAAAGTTACTCAGGGATATTCCTACAATTTAATTTTATCGTGATATTTATGCCAGAAAACTAAAATATTCGTTTCTAGCTCCAGAAAAATAAAAACATCGTAACTCGACAGAAAAAAATGCTAGAATCAAACTTATTAAATGAAATATAATAAACAAATTAAGTTACTCAGGGATATTCTTACTATTTAATTTTATCGTGATATTTATGCGAGAAAACTAAAATATTCGTTTCTAGCTCAAGACAAATAAAAACATCGTTACTCCTCAGGAAAAAATTCTAGAATCAAACTTATTTAAAAAATCTAATAAACAAATAAAGTTACACAGGGATATTCTTAAAATTTAATTTTATCGTGATATTTATGCGAGAAAACCAAAATATTCGTTTCTAGTTCCAGACAAATAAAAACATCGTAACTCGTCAGGAAAAAATGCTAGAATCAAACTTATTAAATGAAATATAATAAACAAATTAAGTTACTCAGGGATATTCTTAAAATTTAATTTTATCGTGATATTTATGCGAGAAAACTAATATATTCGTTTCTAGTTCCAGACAAATAAAAACATCGTAACTCGTCAGGAAAAAATGCTAGAATCAAACTTATTAAATGAAATATAATAAACAAATTAAGTTACTCAGGGATATTCTTAAAATTTAATTTTATCGTGATATTTATGCGAGAAAACTAATATATTCGTTTCTAGTTCCAGACAAATAAAAACATCGTAACTCCTCAGGAAAAAATGCTAGAATGAAACTTATTAAATATAATCTAATAAACAAATTTAGTTACTGAGGGATATTCTTAAAATTTAATTTTATCGTGATATTTATGCGAGAAAACTAAAATATTCGTTTCTATCTCCCGACAAATAAAAACATTGTAACTCGTCAGGAAAAAATGCTAGAATCAAACTTATTAAATGAAATATAATAAACAAATTAAGTTACTCAGGGATATTCTTAAAATTTAATTTTATCGTGATATTTATGCGAGAAAACTAAAATATTCGTTTCTAGTTCCAGAAACATAAAAACATCGTTACTCGTCAGGAAAAAATGCTAGAAACAAACTTATTAAATAAAATCTAATAAACAAATTTAGTTACTCAGGGATATTCTTACAATTTAATTTTATCGCGATATTTATGCGAGAAAACTAAAATATTCGTTTCTAGTTCCAGAAACATAAAAACATCGTTACTCGGCAGGAAAAAATGCTAGAAACAAAGTTATTAAATAAAATCTAATAAACAAATTTAGTTACTCAGGGATATTCTTAAAATTTAATTTTATCGTGATATTTATGCGAGAAAACAGAAATATTCGTTTCTATCTCCCGACAAATAAAAACATTGTAACTCGTCAGGAAAAAATGCTAGAATCAAACTTATTAAATGAAATATAATAAACAAATTAAGTTACTCAGGGATATTCTTAAAATTTAATTTTATCGTGATATTTATGCGAGAAAACTAAAATATTCGTTTCTAGTTCCAGACAAATAAAAACATCGTAACTCCTCAGGAAAAAATGCTAGAATGAAACTTATTAAATATAATCTAATAAACAAATTTAGTTACTCAGGGATATTCTTACAATTTAATTTTATCTTGATATTTATGCGAGAAAACTAAAATATTCGTTTCTAGTTCCAGACAAATAAAAACATCGTAACTCCTCAGGAAAAAATGCTAGAATGAAACTTATTAAATATAATCTAATAAACAAATTTAGTTACTCAGGGATATTCTTAAAATTTAATTTTATCGTGATATTTATGCGAGAAAACTAAAATATTCGTTTCTATCTCCCGACAAATAAAAACATTGTAACTCGTCAGGAAAAAATGCTAGAATCAAACTTATTAAATGAAATATAATAAACAAATTAAGTTACTCAGGGATATTCTTAAAATTTAATTTTATCGTGATATTTATGCGAGAAAACTAAAATATTCCTTTCTAGTTCCAGAAACATAAAAACATCGTTACTCGTCAGGAAAAAATGCTAGAAACAAACTTATTAAATAAAATCTAATAAACAAATTTTGTTACTCAGGGATATTCTTAAAATTTAATTTTATCGTGATATTTATGCGAGAAAACTAAAATATACGTTTCTATCTCCAGACAAATAAAAACATCGTAACTCGTCAGGATAAAATGCTAGAATCAAACTTATTAAATGAAATATAATAAACAAATTAAGTTACTCAGGGATATTCTTACTATTTAATTTTATCGTGATATTTATGCGAGAAAACTAAAATATTCGTTTCTAGCTCAAGACAAATAAAAACATCGTTACTCCTCAGGAAAAAATTCTAGAATCAAACTTATTTAAAAAATCTAATAAACAAATAAAGTTACACAGGGATATTCTTAAAATTTAATTTTATCGTGATATTTATGCGAGAAAACCAAAATATTCGTTTCTAGTTCCAGACAAATAAAAACATCGTAACTCGTCAGGAAAAAATGCTAGAATCAAACTTATTAAATGAAATATAATAAACAAATTAAGTTACTCAGGGATATTCTTAAAATTTTATTTTATCGTGATATTTATGCGAGAAAACTAATATATTCGTTTCTAGTTCCAGACAAATAAAAACATCGTAACTCCTCAGGAAAAAATGCTAGAATGAAACTTATTAAATATAATCTAATAAACAAATTTAGTTACTGAGGGATATTCTTAAAATTTAATTTTATCGTGATATTTATGCGAGAAAACTAAAATATTCGTTTCTATCTCCCGACAAATAAAAACATTGTAACTCGTCAGGAAAAAATGCTAGAATCAAACTTATTAAATGAAATATAATAAACAAATTAAGTTACTCAGGGATATTCTTAAAATTTAATTTTATCGTGATATTTATGCGAGAAAACTAAAATATTCGTTTCTAGTTCCAGAAACATAAAAACATCGTTACTCGTCAGGAAAAAATGCTAGAAACAAACTTATTAAATAAAATCTAATAAACAAATTTAGTTACTCAGGGATATTCTTACAATTTAATTTTATCGCGATATTTATGCGAGAAAACTAAAATATTCGTTTCTAGTTCCAGAAACATAAAAACATCGTTACTCGGCAGGAAAAAATGCTAGAAACAAAGTTATTAAATAAAATCTAATAAACAAATTTAGTTACTCAGGGATATTCTTAAAATTTAATTTTATCGTGATATTTATGCGAGAAAACAGAAATATTCGTTTCTATCTCCCGACAAATAAAAACATTGTAACTCGTCAGGAAAAAATGCTAGAATCAAACTTATTAAATGAAATATAATAAACAAATTAAGTTACTCAGGGATATTCTTAAAATTTAATTTTATCGTGATATTTATGCGAGAAAACTAAAATATTCGTTTCTAGTTCCAGACAAATAAAAACATCGTAACTCCTCAGGAAAAAATGCTAGAATGAAACTTATTAAATATAATCTAATAAACAAATTTAGTTACTCAGGGATATTCTTAAAATTTAATTTTATCTTGATATTTATGCGAGAAAACTAAAATATTCGTTTCTAGTTCCAGACAAATAAAAACATCGTAACTCCTCAGGAAAAAATGCTAGAATGAAACTTATTAAATATAATCTAATAAACAAATTTAGTTACTCAGGGATATTCTTAAAATTTAATTTTATCGTGATATTTATGCGAGAAAACTAAAATATTCGTTTCTATCTCCCGACAAATAAAAACATTGTAACTCGTCAGGAAAAAATGCTAGAATCAAACTTATTAAATGAAATATAATAAACAAATTAAGTTACTCAGGGATATTCTTAAAATTTAATTTTATCGTGATATTTATGCGAGAAAACTAAAATATTCGTTTCTAGTTCCAGAAACATAAAAACATCGTTACTCGTCAGGAAAAAATGCTAGAAACAAACTTATTAAATAAAATCTAATAAACAAATTTTGTTACTCAGGGATATTCATAAAATTTAATTTTATCGTGATATTTATGCGAGAAAACTAAAATATACGTTTCTATCTCCAGACAAATAAAAACATCGTAACTCGTCAGGATAAAATGCTAGAATCAAACTTATTAAATGAAATATAATAAACAAATAAAGTTGCTCATGGATATTCCTACAATTTAATTTTATCGTGATATTTATGCGAGAAAACTAAAATATTCGTTTCTAGGTCCAGACAATTTAAAACATCGTAACTCGACAGGAAAAAATGCTAGAATCAAACTTATTAAATGAAATATACTAAACAAATTAAGTTACTCAGGGGTATTCTTACAATTTAATTTTATCGTGATATTTATGTGAGAAAACTAAAATATTCGTTTCTAGCTCCAGACAAATAAAAACATCGTTACTCCTCAGGACAAAATTATAGAATCAAACTTATTAAATAAATTCAAATAAACAAATTAAGTTACTCAGGGATATTCTTATAATTTAATTTTATCGTGTTATTTATGCGAGAAAACTAAAATATTCGTTTCTATCTCCAGCCAAATAAAAACATCGTAACTCGTCAGGATAAAATGCTAGAATCACACTTATTAAATGAAATATAATAAGCATATAAAGTTACTCAGGGATATTCCTACAATTTAATTTTATCGTGATATTTATGCGAGAAAACTAAAATATTCGTTTCTATCTCCCGACAAATAAAAACATTGTAACTCGTCAGGAAAAAATGCTAGAATCAAACTTATTAAATGAAATATAATAAACAAATTAATTTACTCAGGGATATTCTTACAATTTAATTTTATCGTGATATTTATGCGAGAAAACTAAAATATTCGTTTCTAGCTCCAGACAAATAAAAACATCGTTACTCGTCAGGAAAAAATGCTAGAAACAAACTTATTAAATGAAATATAATAAACAAATTTAGTTACTCAGGGATATTCCTACAATTTAATTTTATCGAGATATTTATGCGAGAAAACTAAAATATTCGTTTCTAGTTCCAGACAATTTAAAACATCGTAACTCGACAGGAAAAAATGCTAGAATCAAACTTATTAAATGAAATCTAATAAACAAATAAGTTACTCAGGGATATTCTTAAAATTTAATTTTATCGTGATATTTATGCGAGAAAACTAAAATATTCGTTACTAGTTCCAGACAAATAAAAACATCGTAACTCGTCAGGAAAAAATGCTAGAATGAAACTTATTAAATAAAATCTAATAAACAAATTTAGTTACTCAGGGATATTCTTAAAATTTAATTTTATCGTGATATTTATGCGAGAAAACTAAAATATTCGTTTCTATCTCCAGACAAATAAAAACATCGTAACTCCTCAGGAAAAAATGCTAGAATGAAACTTATTAAATATAATCTAATAAACAAATTTTGTTACTCAGGGATATTCTTAAAATTTAATTTTATCGTGATATTTATGCGAGAAAACTAAAATATTTCGTTTCTATCTCCCGACAAATAAAAACATTGTAACTCGTCAGGAAAAAATGCTAGAATCAAACTTATTAAATGAAATATAATAAACAAATTAAGTTACTCAGGGATATTCTTAAAATTTAATTTTATCTGATATTTATGCGAGAAAACTAAAATATTCGTTTCTAGTTCCAGAAACATAAAAACATCGTTACTCGTCAGGAAAAAATGCTAGAAACAAACTTATTAAACAAAATCTAATAAACAAATTTTGTTACTCACGGATATTTTTAAAATTTAATTTTATCGTGATATTTATGCGAGAAAACTAAAATATTCGTTTCTATCTCTAGACAAATAAAAACATCGTAACTCGTCAGGAAAAAATGCTAGAATCAAACTTATTAAATGAAATATAGTAAACAAATGAAGTTACTCAGGGATATTGTTACAATTTAATTGTATCGTGATATTTATGCGAGAAAACTAAAATATTCGTTTCTAGCTCCAGACAATTTAAAACATCGTAACTCGACAGGAAAAAATGCTAGAATCAAACTTATAAAATGAAATATAACAAAAAAATTAAGTTACTTAGGGGTATTCTTAAAATTTTATTTTATCGTGATATTTATGCGAGAAAACTAAAATATTATTTTCTAGTACCAGAAACATAAAAACATCGTTACTCGTCAGGAAAAATGCTAGAAACAAACTTATTCAATAAAATCTAATAAACAAATTTAGTTACTCGGGGCTATTCTTAAAATTTAATTTTATCGTGATATTTATGCTAGAAAACTAAAATATTCGTTTCTATCTCCAGACAAATAAAAACATCGTAACTCGTCAGGAAAAAATGCTAGAATCAAACTTATTAAATGAAATATAATAAACAAATTAAGTTACTCAGGGATATTCTTACAATTTAATTTTATCGTGATATTTATGCGAGAAAACTAAAATATTCGTTTCTAGCTCCAGACAAATAAAAACATCGTTACTCCTCAGGAAAAAATTCTAGAATCAAACTTATTAAAAAAATCTAATAAACAAATAAAGTTACTCAAGGATATTCTTAAAATTTAATTTTATCGTGATATTTATGCGAGAAAACTAAAATATTCATTTCTATCTCCAGACAAATAAAAACATCGTAACTCGTCAGGATAAAATGCTAGAATCAAACGTATTAAATGAAATATAATAAGCAAATAAAGTTACTCAGGGATATTCCTACAATTTAATTTTATCGTGATATTTATGCGAGAAAACTAAAATATTCGTTTCTAGCTCCAGAAAAATAAAAACATTGTAACTCGACAGAAAAAATGCTAGAATCAAACTTATTAAATAAAATATAATAAACAAATTAAGATACTCAGGGATATTCTTACAATTTAATTTTATCGTGATATTTATGCGAGAAAACTAAAATATTCGTTTCTAGCGCAGACAAACAAAAACATCGTTACTCCTCAGGAAAAAATTCTAGAACCAAACTTATTAAAAAAATCTAATAAACAAATAAAGTTACTCAGGGATATTCTTAAAATTTAATTTTATCGTGATATTTATGCGAGAAAACTAAAATATTCGTTTCTATCTCCAGACAAATTAAAACATTGTAACTCGTCAGGAAAAAATGCTAGAATCAAACTTAATAAATGAAATTTAATAAACAAATTTAGTTACTCAGGGATATTTTTAAAATTTAATTTTATCGTGATATTTATGCGAGAAAACTAAAATATTCGTTTCTAGTTCCAGAAACATAAAAACATCGTTACTCGTCAGGAAAAAATGCTAGAAACAAACTTATTAAATAAAATCTAATAAACAAATTTTGTTACTCAGGGATATTCTTAAAATTTAATTTTATCGTGATATTTATGCGAGAAAACTAAAATATTCGTTTCTATCTCCAGACAAATAAAAACATTGTAACTCGTCTGGAAAAAATGCTAGAATCAAACTTATTAAATGAAATATAAAAACAAATTAAGTTACTCAGGGATATTCTTACAATTTAATTTTATCGTGATATTTATGCGAGAAAACTAAAATATTCGTTTCTAGCTCCAGACAATTTAAAACATCGTAACTCGACAGGAAAAAATGCTAGAATCAAACTTATTAAATGAAATATAACAAACAAATTAAGTTACTCAGGGATATTCTTAAAATTTAATTTTATCGTGATATTTATGCGAGAAAACTAAAATTTTTGTTTCTAGTTCCAGAAACATAAAAACATCGTTACTCGTCAGGAAAAAATGCTAGAAACAAACTTATTAAATAAAATCTAATAAACAAATTTTGTTACTCAGGGATATTCTTAAAATTTAATTTTATCGTGATATTTATGCGAGAAAACTAAAATATTCGTTTCTATCTCCAGACAAATAAAAACATTGTAACTCGTCTGGAAAAAATGCTAGAATCAAACTTATTAAATGAAATATAGTAAACAAATTAAGTTACTCAGGGATATTCTTACAATTTAATTTTATCGTGATATTTATGCGAGAAAACTAAAATATTCGTTTCTATCTCCAGACAATTTAAAACATCGTAACTCGACAGGAAAAAATGCTAGAATCAAACTTATTAAATGAAATATAATAAACAAATTAAGTTACTCAGGGATATTCTTAAAATTTAATTTTATCGTGATATTTATGCGTGAAAACTAAAATATTCGTTTCTAGTTCCAGACAAATAAAAACATCGTAACTCGTCAGAAAAAAATGCTAGAATGAAACTTATTAAATAAAATCTAATAAACAAATTTAGTTACTCAGGGATATTCTTAAAATTTAATTTTATCGTGATATTTATGCGAGAAAACTAAAATATTCGTTTCTAGTTCCAGACAAATAAAAACATCGTTACTCCTCAGGAAAAAATTCTAGAATCAAACTTATTAAAAAAATCTAATAAACAAATAAAGTTACTCATGGATATTCTTAAAATTTTATTTTATCGTGATATTTATGCGAGAAAACTAAAATATTCATTTCTATCTCCAGACAAATAAAAACATCGTAACTCGTCAGGATAAAATGCTAGAATCAAAGTTATTAAATGAAATATAATAAGCAAATAAAGTTACTCAGGGATATTCCTACAATTTAATTTTATCGTGATATTTATGCCAGAAAACTAAAATATTCGTTTCTAGCTCCAGAAAAATAAAAACATCGTAACTCGACAGAAAAAATGCTAGAATCAAACTTATTAAATGAAATATAATAAACAAATTAAGTTACTCAGGGATATTCTTACTATTTAATTTTATCGTGATATTTATGCGAGAAAACTAAAATATTCGTTTCTAGCTCCAGACAAATAAAAACATCGTTACTCCTCAGGAAAAAATTCTAGAATCAAACTTATTTAAAAAATCTAATAAACAAATAAAGTTACACAGGGATATTCTTAAAATTTAATTTTATCGTGATATTTATGCGAGAAAACCAAAATATTCGTTTCTAGTTCCAGACAAATAAAAACATCGTAACTCGTCAGGAAAAAATGCTAGAATCAAACTTATTAAATGAAATATAATAAACAAATTAAGTTACTCAGGGATATTCTTAAAATTTAATTTTATCGTGATATTTATGCGAGAAAACTAAAATATTCGTTTCTAGTTCCAGAAACATAAAAACATCGTTACTCGTCAGGAAAAAATGCTAGAAACAAACTTATTAAATAAAATCTAATAAACAAATTTAGTTACTCAGGGATATTCTTACAATTTAATTTTATCGTGATATTTATGCGAGAAAACTAAAATATTCGTTTCTAGTTCCAGAAACATAATAACATCGTTACTCGGCAGGAAAAAATGCTAGAAACAAAGTTATTAAATAAAATCTAATAAACAAATTTAGTTACTCAGGGATATTCTTAAAATTTAATTTTATCGTGATATTTATGCGAGAAAACAGAAATATTCGTTTCTATCTCCCGACAAATAAAAACATTGTAACTCGTCAGGAAAAAATGCTAGAATCAAACTTATTAAATGAAATATAATAAACAAATTAAGTTACTCAGGGATATTCTTAAAATTTAATTTTATCGTGATATTTATGCGAGAAAACTAAAATATTCGTTTCTAGTTCCAGACAAATAAAAACATCGTAACTCCTCAGGAAAAAATGCTAGAATGAAACTTATTAAATATAATCTAATAAACAAATTAAGTTACTCAGGGATATTCTTAAAATTTAATTTTATCGTGATATTTATGCGAGAAAACTAAAATATTCGTTTCTAGTTCCAGAAACATAAAAACATCGTTACTCGTCAGGAAAAAATGCTAGAATCAAACTTATTAAATGAAATATAATAAACAAATTAAGTTACTCAGGGATATTCTTAAAATTTAATTTTATCGTGATATTTATGCGAGAAAACTAAAATATTCGTTTCTAGTTCCAGAAACATAAAAACATCGTTACTCGTCAGGAAAAAATGCTAGAAACAAACTTATTAAATAAAATCTAATAAACAAATTTAGTTACTCAGGGATATTCCTACAATTTAATTTTATCGAGATATTTATGCGAGAAAACTAAAATATTCGTTTCTAGTTCCAGACAATTTAAAACATCGTAACTCGACAGGAAAAAATGCTAGAATCAAACTTATTAAATGAAATCTAATAAACAAATAAGTTACTCAGGGATATTCTTAAAATTTAATTTTATCGTGATATTTATGCGAGAAAACTAAAATATACGTTTCTATCTACAGACAAATAAAAACATCGTAACTCGTCAGGATAAAATGCTAGAATCAAACTTATTAAATGAAATATAATAAACATATAAAGTTGCTCATGGATATTCCTAAAATTTAATTTTATCGTGATATTTATGCGAGAAAACTAAAATATTCGTTTCTAGGTCCAGACAATTTAAAACATCGTAACTCGACAGGAAAAAATGCTAGAATCAAACTTATTAAATGAAATATACTAAACAAATTAAGTTACTCAGGGGTATTCTTACAATTTAATTTTATCGTGATATTTATGTGAGAAAACTAAAATATTCGTTTCTAGCTCCAGACAAATAAAAACATCGTTACTCCTCAGGACAAAATTATAGAATCAAACTTATTAAATAAAATCAAATAAACAAATTAAGTTACTCAGGGATATTCTTAAAATTTAATTTTATCGTGTTATTTATGCGAGAAAACTAAAATATTCGTTTCTATCTCCAGCCAAATAAAAACATCGTAACTCGTCAGGATAAAATGCTAGAATCACACTTATTAAATGAAATATAATAAGCATATAAAGTTACTCAGGGATATTCCTACAATTTAATTTTATCGTGATATTTATGCGAGAAAACTAAAATATTCGTTTCTATCTCCCGACAAATAAAAACATTGTAACTCGTCAGGAAAAAATGCTAGAATCAAACTTATTAAATGAAATATAATAAACAAATTAATTTACTCAGTGATATTCTTACAATTTAATTTTATCGTGATATTTATGCGAGAAAACTAAAATATTCGTTTCTAGCTCCAGACAAATAAAAACATCGTTACTCGTCAGGAAAAAATGCTAGAAACAAACTTATTAAATAAAATCTAATAAACAAATTTAGTTACTCAGGGATATTCCTACAATTTAATTTTATCGAGATATTTATGCGAGAAAACTAAAATATTCGTTTCTAGTTCCAGACAATTTAAAACATCGTAACTCGACAGGAAAAAATGCTAGAATCAAACTTATTAAATGAAATCTAATAAACAAATAAGTTACTCAGGGATATTCTTAAAATTTAATTTTATCGTGATATCTATGCGAGAAAACTAAAATATACGTTTCTATCTACAGACAAATAAAAACATCGTAACTCGTCAGGATAAAATGCTAGAATCAAACTTATTAAATGAAATATAATAAACAAATAGAGTTGCTCATGGATATTCCTACAATTTAATTTTATCGTGATATTTATGCGAGAAAACTAAAATATTCGTTTCTAGGTCCAGACAATTTAAAACATCGTAACTCGACAGGAAAAAATGCTAGAATCAAACTTATTAAATGAAATATACTAAACAAATTAAGTTACTCAGGGGTATTCTTACAATTTAATTTTATCGTGATATTTATGTGAGAAAACTAAAATATTCGTTTCTAGCTCCAGACAAATAAAAACATCGTTACTCCTCAGGACAAAATTATAGAATCAAACTTATTAAATAAAATCAAATAAACAAATTTAGTTACTCAGGGATATTCCTACAATTTAATTTTATCGTGATATTTATGCGAGAAAACTAAAATATTCGTTTCTATCTCCCGACAAATAAAAACATTGTAACTCGTCAGGAAAAAATGCTAGAATCAAACTTATTAAATGAAATATAATAAACAAATTAATTTACTCAGGGATATTCTTACAATTTAATTTTATCGTGATATTTATGCGAGAAAACTAAAATATTCGTTTCTAGCTCCAGACAAATAAAAACATCGTTACTCGTCAGGAAAAAATGCTAGAAACAAACTTATTAAATAAAATCTAATAAACAAATTTAGTTACTCAGGGATATTCCTACAATTTAATTTTATCGAGATATTTATGCGAGAAAACTAAAATATTCGTTTCTAGTTCCAGACAATTTAAAACATCGTAACTCGACAGGAAAAAATGCTAGAATCAAACTTATTAAATGAAATCTAATAAACAAATAAGTTACTCAGGGATATTCTTAAAATTTAATTTTATCGTGATATTTATGCGAGAAAACTAAAATATACGTTTCTATCTACAGACAAATAAAAACATCGTAACTCGTCAGGATAAAATGCTAGAATCAAACTTATTAAATGAAATATAATAAACATATAAAGTTGCTCATGGATATTCCTACAATTTAATTTTATCGTGATATTTATGCGAGAAAACTAAAATATTTGTTTCTAGGTCCAGACAATTTAAAACATCGTAACTCGACAGGAAAAAATGCTAGAATCAAACTTATTAAATGAAATATACTAAACAAATTAAGTTACTCAGGGGTATTCTTACAATTTAATTTTATCGTGATATTTATGTGAGAAAACTAAAATATTCGTTTCTAGCTCCAGACAAATAAAAACATCGTTACCCCTCAGGACAAAATTATAGAATCAAACTTATTAAATAAAATCAAATAAACAAATTAAGTTACTCAGGGATATTCTTAAAATTTAATTTTATCGTGTTATTTATGCGAGAAAACTAAAATATTCGTTTCTATCTCCAGCCAAATAAAAACATCGTAACTCGTCAGGATAAAATGCTAGAATCACACTTATTAAATGAAATATAATAAGCATATAAAGTTACTCAGGGATATTCCTACAATTTAATTTTATCGTGATATTTATGCGAGAAAACTAAAATATTCGTTTCTATCTCCCGACAAATAAAAACATTGTAACTCGTCAGGAAAAAATGCTAGAATCAAACTTATTAAATGAAATATAATAAACAAATTAATTTACTCAGGGATATTCTTACAATTTAATTTTATCGTGATATTTATGCGAGAAAACTAAAATATTCGTTTCTAGCTCCAGACACATAAAAACATCGTTACTCGTCAGGAAAAAATGCTAGAAACAAACTTATTAAATAAAATCTAATAAACAAATTTAGTTACTCAGGGATATTCCTACAATTTAATTTTATCGAGATATTTATGCGAGAAAACTAAAATATTCGTTTCTAGTTCCAGACAATTTAAAACATCGTAACTCGACAGGAAAAAATGCTAGAATCAAACTTATTAAATGAAATCTAATAAACAAATAAGTTACTCAGGGATATTCTTAAAATTTAATTTTATCGTGATATCTATGCGAGAAAACTAAAATATTCGTTACTAGTTCCAGACAAATAAAAACATCGTAACTCGTCAAGAAAAAATGCTAGAATGAAACTTATTAAATAAAATCTAATAAACAAATTTAGTTACTCAGGGATATTCTTAAAATTTAATTTTATCGTGATATTTATGCGAGAAAACTAAAATATTCGTTTCTATCTCCAGACAAATAAAAACATCATAACTCCTCAGGAAAAAATGCTAGAATGAAACTTATTAAATATAATCTAATAAACAAATTTTGTTACTCAGGGATATTCTTAAAATTTAATTTTATCGTGATATTTATGCGAGAAAACTAAAATATTCGTTTCTATCTCCCGACAAATAAAAACATTGTAACTCGTCAGGAAAAAATGCTAGAATCAAACTTATTAAATGAAATATAGTAAACAAATGAAGTTACTCAGGGATATTGTTACAATTTAATTGTATCGTGATATTTATGCGAGAAAACTAAAATATTCGTTTCTAGCTCCAGACAATTTAAAACATCGTAACTCGACAGGAAAAAATGCTAGAATCAAACTTATTAAATGAAATATAACAAAAAAATTAAGTTACTTAGGGATATTCTTAAAATTTTATTTTATCGTGATATTTATGCGAGAAAACTAAAATATTATTTCTAGTACCAGAAACATAAAAACATCGTTACTCGTCAGGAAAAATGCTAGAAACAAACTTATTAAACAAAATCTAATAAACAAATTTTGTTACTCACGGATATTCTTAAAATTTAATTTTATCGTGATATTTATGCGAGAAAACTAAAATATTCGTTTCTATCTCTAGACAAATAAAAACATCGTAACTCGTCAGGAAAAAATGCTAGAATCAAACTTATTAAATGAAATATAGTAAACAAATGAAGTTACTCAGGGATATTGTTACAATTTAATTGTATCGTGATATTTATGCGAGAAAACTAAAATATTCGTTTCTAGCTCCAGACAATTTAAAACATCGTAACTCGACAGGAAAAAATGCTAGAATCAAACTTATTAAATGAAATATAACAAAAAAATTAAGTTACTTAGGGATATTCTTAAAATTTTATTTTATCGTGATATTTATGCGAGAAAACTAAAATATTATTTCTAGTACCAGAAACATAAAAACATCGTTACTCGTCAGGAAAAATGCTAGAAACAAACTTATTCAATAAAATCTAATAAACAAATTTAGTTACTCGGGGCTATTCTTAAAATTTAATTTTATCGTGATATTTATGCGAGAAAACTAAAATATTCGTTTCTATCTCCAGACAAATAAAAACATCGTAACTCGTCAGGAAAAAATGCTAGAATCAAACTTATTAAATGAAATATAATAAACAAATTAAGTTACTCAGGGATATTCTTACAATTTAATTTTATCGTGATATTTATGCGAGAAAACTAAAATATTCGTTTCTAGCTCCAGACAAATAAAAACATCGTTACTCCTCAGGAAAAAATTCTAGAATCAAACTTATTAAAAAAATCTAATAAACAAATAAAGTTACTCAAGGATATTCTTAAAATTTAATTTTATCGTGATATTTATGCGAGAAAACTAAAAATTCATTTCTATCTCCAGACAAATAAAAACATCGTAACTCGTCAGGATAAAATGCTAGAATCAAACGTATTAAATGAAATATAATAAGCAAATAAAGTTACTCAGGGATATTCCTACAATTTAATTTTATCGTGATATTTATGCGAGAAAACTAAAATATTCGTTTCTAGCTCCAGAAAAATAAAAACATTGTAACTCGACAGAAAAAATGCTAGAATCAAACTTATTAAATAAAATATAATAAACAAATTAAGATACTCAGGGATATTCTTACAATTTAATTTTATCGTGATATTTATGCGAGAAAACTAAAATATTCGTTTCTAGCTCCAGACAAATAAAAACATCGTTACTCCTCAGGAAAAAATTCTAGAACCAAACTTATTAAAAAAATCTAATAAACAAATAAAGTTACACAGGGATATTCTTAAAATTTAATTTTATCGTGATATTTATGCGAAAAAACTAAAATATTCGTTTCTATCTCCAGACAAATTAAAACATTGTAACTCGTCAGGAAAAAATGCTAGAATCAAACTTAATAAATGAAATATAATAAACAAATTTAGTTACTCAGGGGTATTCTTACAATTTAATTTTATAGTGATATTTATGTGAGAAAACTAAAATATTCGTTTCTAGCTCCAGACAAATAAAAACATCGTTACTCCTCAGGACAAAATTATAGAATCAAACTTATTAAATAAAATCAAATAAACAAATTAAGTTACTCAGGGATATTCTTAAAATTTAATTTTATCGTGTTATTTATGCGAGAAAACTAAAATATTCGTTTCTATCTCCAGCCAAATAAAAACATCGTAACTCGTCAGGATAAAATGCTAGAATCACACTTATTAAATGAAATATAATAAGCATATAAAGTTACTCAGGGATATTCCTACAATTTAATTTTATCGTGATATTTATGCGAGAAAACTAAAATATTCGTTTCTATCTCCCGACAAATAAAAACATTGTAACTCGTCAGGAAAAAATGCTAGAATCAAACTTATTAAATGAAATATAATAAACAAATTAATTTACTCAGGGATATTCTTACAATTTAATTTTATCGTGATATTTATGCGAGAAAACTAAAATATTCGTTTCTAGCTCCAGACAAATAAAAACATCGTTACTCGTCAGGAAAAAATGCTAGAAACAAACTTATTAAATAAAATCTAATAAACAAATTTAGTTACTCAGGGATATTCCTACAATTTAATTTTATCGAGATATTTATGCGAGAAAACTAAAATATTCGTTTCTAGTTCCAGACAATTTAAAACATCGTAACTCGACAGGAAAAAATGCTAGAATCAAACTTATTAAATGAAATCTAATAAACAAATAAGTTACTCAGGGATATTCTTAAAATTTAATTTTATCGTGATATCTATGCGAGAAAACTAAAATATACGTTTCTATCTACAGACAAATAAAAACATCGTAACTCGTCAGGATAAAATGCTAGAATCAAACTTATTAAATGAAATATAATAAACAAATAAAGTTGCTCATGGATATTCCTACAATTTAATTTTATCGTGATATTTATGCGAGAAAACTAAAATATTCGTTTCTAGGTCCAGACAATTTAAAACATCGTAACTCGACAGGAAAAAATGCTAGAATCAAACTTATTAAATGAAATATACTAAACAAATTAAGTTACTCAGGGGTATTCTTACAATTTAATTTTATCGTGATATTTATGTGAGAAAACTAAAATATTCGTTTCTAGCTCCAGACAAATAAAAACATCGTTACTCCTCAGGACAAAATTATAGAATCAAACTTATTAAATAAAATCAAATAAACAAATTTAGTTACTCAGGGATATTCCTACAATTTAATTTTATCGTGATATTTATGCGAGAAAACTAAAATATTCGTTTCTATCTCCCGACAAATAAAAACATTGTAACTCGTCAGGAAAAAATGCTAGAATCAAACTTATTAAATGAAATATAATAAACAAATTAATTTACTCAGGGATATTCTTAAAATTTAATTTTATCGTGATATTTATGCGAGAAAACTAAAATATTCGTTTCTAGCTCCAGACAAATAAAAACATCGTTACTCGTCAGGAAAAAATGCTAGAAACAAACTTATTAAATAAAATCTAATAAACAAATTTAGTTACTCAGGGATATTCCTACAATTTAATTTTATCGAGATATTTATGCGAGAAAACTAAAATATTCGTTTCTAGTTCCAGACAATTTAAAACATCGTAACTCGACAGGAAAAAATGCTAGAATCAAACTTATTAAATGAAATCTAATAAACAAATAAGTTACTCAGGGATATTCTTAAAATTTAATTTTATCGTGATATTTATGCGAGAAAACTAAAATATACGTTTCTATCTACAGACAAATAAAAACATCGTAACTCGTCAGGATAAAATGCTAGAATCAAACTTATTAAATGAAATATAATAAACATATAAAGTTGCTCATGGATATTCCTACAATTTAATTTTATCGTGATATTTATGCGAGAAAACTAAAATATTTGTTTCTAGGTCCAGACAATTTAAAACATCGTAACTCGACAGGAAAAAATGCTAGAATCAAACTTATTAAATGAAATATACTAAACAAATTAAGTTACTCAGGGGTATTCTTACAATTTAATTTTATCGTGATATTTATGTGAGAAAACTAAAATATTCGTTTCTAGCTCCAGACAAATAAAAACATCGTTACCCCTCAGGACAAAATTATAGAATCAAACTTATTAAATAAAATCAAATAAACAAATTAAGTTACTCAGGGATATTCTTAAAATTTAATTTTATCGTGTTATTTATGCGAGAAAACTAAAATATTCGTTTCTATCTCCAGCCAAATAAAAACATCGTAACTCGTCAGGATAAAATGCTAGAATCACACTTATTAAATGAAATATAATAAGCATATAAAGTTACTCAGGGATATTCCTACAATTTAATTTTATCGTGATATTTATGCGAGAAAACTAAAATATTCGTTTCTATCTCCCGACAAATAAAAACATTGTAACTCGTCAGGAAAAAATGCTAGAATCAAACTTATTAAATGAAATATAATAAACAAATTAATTTACTCAGGGATATTCTTAAAATTTAATTTTATCGTGATATTTATGCGAGAAAACTAAAATATTCGTTTCTAGCTCCAGACAAATAAAAACATCGTTACTCGTCAGGAAAAAATGCTAGAAACAAACTTATTAAATAAAATCTAATAAACAAATTTAGTTACTCAGGGATATTCCTACAATTTAATTTTATCGAGATATTTATGCGAGAAAACTAAAATATTCGTTTCTAGTTCCAGACAAATAAAAACATCGTAACTCGACAGGAAAAAATGCTAGAATCAAACTTATTAAATGAAATCTAATAAACAAATAAGTTACTCAGGGATATTCTTAAAATTTAATTTTATCGTGATATCTATGCGAGAAAACTAAAATATTCGTTACTAGTTCCAGACAAATAAAAACATCGTAACTCGTCAAGAAAAAATGCTAGAATGAAACTTATTAAATAAAATCTAATAAACAAATTTAGTTACTCAGGGATATTCTTAAAATTTAATTTTATCGTGATATTTATGCGAGAAAACTAAAATATTCGTTTCTATCTCCAGACAAATAAAAACATCATAACTCCTCAGGAAAAAATGCTAGAATGAAACTTATTAAATATAATCTAATAAACAAATTTTGTTACTCAGGGATATTCTTAAAATTTAATTTTATCGTGATATTTATGCGAGAAAACTAAAATATTCATTTCTATCTCCCGACAAATAAAAACATTGTAACTCGTCAGGAAAAAATGCTAGAATCAAACTTATTAAATGAAATATAGTAAACAAATGAAGTTACTCAGGGATATTGTTACAATTTAATTGTATCGTGATATTTATGCGAGAAAACTAAAATATTCGTTTCTAGCTCCAGACAATTTAAAACATCGTAACTCGACAGGAAAAAATGCTAGAATCAAACTTATTAAATGAAATATAACAAAAAAATTAAGTTACTTAGGGATATTCTTAAAATTTTATTTTATCGTGATATTTATGCGAGAAAACTAAAATATTATTTCTAGTACCAGAAACATAAAAACATCGTTACTCGTCAGGAAAAATGCTAGAAACAAACTTATTAAACAAAATCTAATAAACAAATTTTGTTACTCACGGATATTCTTAAAATTTAATTTTATCGTGATATTTATGCGAGAAAACTAAAATATTCGTTTCTATCTCTAGACAAATAAAAACATCGTAACTCGTCAGGAAAAAATGCTAGAATCAAACTTATTAAATGAAATATAGTAAACAAATGAAGTTACTCAGGGATATTGTTACAATTTAATTGTATCGTGATATTTATGCGAGAAAACTAAAATATTCGTTTCTAGCTCCAGACAATTTAAAACATCGTAACTCGACAGGAAAAAATGCTAGAATCAAACTTATTAAATGAAATATAACAAAAAAATTAAGTTACTTAGGGATATTCTTAAAATTTTATTTTATCGTGATATTTATGCGAGAAAACTAAAATATTATTTCTAGTACCAGAAACATAAAAACATCGTTACTCGTCAGGAAAAATGCTAGAAACAAACTTATTCAATAAAATCTAATAAACAAATTTTGTTACTCGGGGCTATTCTTAAAATTTAATTTTATCGTGATATTTATGCGAGAAAACTAAAATATTCGTTTCTATCTCCAGACAAATAAAAACATCGTAACTCGTCAGGAAAAAATGCTAGAATCAAACTTATTAAATGAAATATAATAAACAAATTAAGTTACTCAGGGATATTCTTACAATTTAATTTTATCGTGATATTTATGCGAGAAAACTAAAATATTCGTTTCTAGCTCCAGACAAATAAAAACATCGTTACTCCTCAGGAAAAAATTCTAGAATCAAACTTATTAAAAAAATCTAATAAACAAATAAAGTTACTCAAGGATATTCTTAAAATTTAATTTTATCGTGATATTTATGCGAGAAAACTAAAAATTCATTTCTATCTCCAGACAAATAAAAACATCGTAACTCGTCAGGATAAAATGCTAGAATCAAACGTATTAAATGAAATATAATAAGCAAATAAAGTTACTCAGGGATATTCCTACAATTTAATTTTATCGTGATATTTATGCGAGAAAACTAAAATATTCGTTTCTAGCTCCAGAAAAATAAAAACATTGTAACTCGACAGAAAAAATGCTAGAATCAAACTTATTAAATAAAATATAATAAACAAATTAAGATACTCAGGGATATTCTTACAATTTAATTTTATCGTGATATTTATGCGAGAAAACTAAAATATTCGTTTCTAGCTCCAGACAAATAAAAACATCGTTACTCCTCAGGAAAAAATTCTAGAACCAAACTTATTAAAAAAATCTAATAAACAAATAAAGTTACACAGGGATATTCTTAAAATTTAATTTTATCGTGATATTTATGCGAAAAAACTAAAATATTCGTTTCTATCTCCAGACAAATTAAAACATTGTAACTCGTCAGGAAAAAATGCTAGAATCAAACTTAATAAATGAAATATAATAAACAAATTTAGTTACTCAGGGATATTTTTAAAATTTAATTTTATCGTGATATTTATGCGAGAAAACTGAAATATTCGTTTCTAGTTCCAGAAACATAAAAACATCGTTACTCGTCAGGAAAAAATGCTAGAAACAAACTTATTAAATAAAATCTAATAAACAAATTTTGTTACTCAGGGATATTCTTAAAATTTAATTTTATCGTGATATTTATGCGAGAAAACTAAAATATTCGTTTCTATCTCCAGACAAATAAAAACATTGTAACTCGTCTGGAAAAAATGCTAGAATCAAACTTATTAAATGAAATATAGTAAACAAATTAAGTTACTCAGGGATATTCTTACAATTTAATTTTATCGTGATATTTATGCGAGAAAACTAAAATATTCGTTTCTATCTCCAGACAATTTAAAACATCGTAACTCGACAGGAAAAAATGCTAGAATCAAACTTATTAAATGAAATATAATAAACAAATTAAGTTACTCAGGGATATTCTTAAAATTTAATTTTATCGTGATATTTATGCGTGAAAACTAAAATATTCGTTTCTAGTTCCAGACAAATAAAAACATCGTAACTCGTCAGAAAAAAATGCTAGAATGAAACTTATTAAATAAAATCTAATAAACAAATTTAGTTACTCAGGGATATTCTTAAAATTTAATTTTATCGTGATATTTATGCGAGAAAACTAAAATATTCGTTTCTAGCTCCAGATAATTTAAAACATCGTAACTCGACAGGAAAAAATGCTAGAATCAAACTTATTAAATGAAATATGATAAACAAATTAAGTTACTCAGGGATATTCTTAAAATTTAATTTTATCGTGATATTTATGCGAGAAAACTAAAATATTCGTTTCTAGTTCCAGACAAACAAAAACATCGTAACTGCTCAGGAAAAAATGCTAGTATGAAACTTATTAAATGAAATATAATAAACAAATTTAGTTACTCAGGGATATTCTTAAAATTTAATTTTATCGTGATATTTATGCGTGAAAACTAAAATATTCGTTTCTAGTTCCAGACAAATAAAAACATCGTAACTCGTCAGAAAAAAATGCTAGAATGAAACTTATTAAATAAAATCTAATAAACAAATTTAGTTACTCAGGGATATTCTTAAAATTTCATTTTATCGTGATATTTATGCGAGAAAACTAAAATATTCGTTTCTATCTCCAGACAATTTAAAACATCGTAACTCGACAGGAAAAAATGCTAGAATCAAACTTATTAAATGAAATATACTAAACAAATTAAGTTACTCAGGGGTATTCTTACAATTTAATTTTATCGTGATATTTATGCGAGGAAACTAAAATATTCGTCTCTAGCTCCAGACAAAGGAAAAAATTCTAGAATCAAACTTATTAAAAATATCTAATAAACAAATAAAGTTACTCAGGGATATTCTTAAAATTTAATTTTATCGTGATATTTATGCGAGAAAACTAAAATATTCGTTTCTAGTTCCAGACAAATAAAAACATCGTAACTCGTCAGGAAAAAATGTTGGAAACAAACTTATTAAACAAAATCTAATAAACAAATTTAGTTACTCAGGCATATTCTTAAAATTTAATTTTATCGTGATATTTATGCGAGAAAACTAAAATATTCGTTTCTAGATATGACAAATAAAAACATCGTAACTCGTCAGGAAAAAATGCTAGAATGAAACTTATTAAATAAAATCTAATAAACAAATTTAGTTACTCAGGGATATTCTTAAAATTTAATTTTAACGTGATATTTATGCGAGAAAACTAAAATATTCGTTTCTAGTTCCAGACAAATAAAAACATCGTAACTCGTCAGAAAAAAATGCTAGAATGAAACTTATTAAATAAAATCTAATAAACAAATTTAGTTACTCAGGGATAATCTTAAAATTTATTTTTATCGTGATATTTATGCGAGAAAACTAAAATATTCCTTTCTATCTCCAGACAAATAAAAACATCGTAACTCGTCAGGAAAAAATGCTAGAATCAAACTTATTAAATGAAATATATTAAACAAATTATGTTACTCAGGGATATTCTTACAATTTAATTTTATCGTGATATTTATGCGAGAAAACTAAAATATTCGTTTCTAGCTCCAGACAATTTAAAACATCGTAACTCGACAGGAAAAAATGCTAGATACAAACTTATTAAATGAAATATAATAAACAAATTAAGTTACTCAGGGATATTCCTAAAATTTAATTTTATAGTGCTATTTATGCGAGAAAACTAAAATATTCGTTTCTAGTTCTAGAAACATAAAAACATCGTTACTCGTCAAGAAAAAATGCTAGAATCAAACTTATTAAATGAAATATAATAAACAAATTAAGTTACTCAGGGATATTCTTAAAATTTAATTTTATCGTGATATTTATGCGAGAAAACTAAAATATTCGTTTCTAGTTCTAGAAACATAAAAACATCGTTACTCGTCAAGAAAAAATGATAGAATCAAACTTATTAAATGAAATATAATAAACAAATTAAGTTACTCAGGGATTCTTAAAATTTAATTTTATCGTGATATTTATGCGAGAAAACTAAAATATTCGTTTCTAGTTCCAGAAACATAAAAACATCGTTACTCGTCAGGAAAAAATGCTAGAAACAAACTTATTCAATAAAATCTAATAAACAAATAAAGTTACTCAAGGATATTCTTAAAATTTAATTTTATCGTGATATTTATGCGAGAAAACTAAAATATTCGTTTCTATCTCCAGACAAATAAAAACATTGTAACTCGTCTGGAAAAAATGCTAGAATCAAACTTATTAAATGAAATATTGTAAACAAATTAAGTTACTCAGGGATATTCTTACAATTTAATTTTATCGTGATATTTATGCGAGAAAACTAAAATATTCGTTTCTAGCTCCAGACAATTTAAAACATCGTAACTCGACAGGAAAAAATGCTAGAATCAAACTTATTAAATGAAATATAACAAACAAATTAAGTTACTCAGGGATATTCTTAACATTAAATTTTATCGTGATATTTATGCGAGAAAACTAAAATATTCGTTTCTAGTTCTAGAAACATAAAAACATCGTTACTCGTCAGGAAAAATGCTAGAAACAAACTTATTCAATAAAATCTAATAAACAAATTTAGTTACTCGGGGCTATTCTTAAAATTTAATTTTATCGTGATATTTATGCGAGAAAACTAAAATATTCGTTTCTATCTCCAGACAAATAAAAACATCGTAACTCGTCAGGAAAAAATGCTAGAATCAAACTTATTAAATGAAATATAATAAACAAATTAAGTTACTCAGGGATATTCTTACAATTTAATTTTATCGTGATATTTATGCGAGAAAACTAAAATATTCGATTCTAGCTCCAGACAAATAAAAACATCGTTACTCGTCAGGAAAAAATGCTAGAAACAAACTTATTAAATGAAATATAATAAACAAATTAAGTTACTCAGGGATATTCTTAAAATTTAATTTTATCGTGATATTTATGCGACAAAACTAAAATATTCGTTTCTAGTTCCAGAAACATAAAAACATCGTTACTCGTCAGGAAAAAATGCTAGAAACAAACTTATTCAATAAACTCTAATAAACAAATTTAGTTACTCAGGGATATTCTTAAAATTTAATTTTATCGTGATATTTATGCGAGAAAACTAAAATATTCGTTTCTATCTCCAGACAATTTAAAACATCGTAACTCGACAGGAAAAAATGCTAGAATCAAACTTATTAAATGAAATATAATAAACAAATTAAGTTACTCAGGGATATTCTTAAAATTTAATTTTATCGTGATATTTATGCGTGAAAACTAAAATATTCGTTTCTAGCTCCAGATAATTTAAAACATCGTAACTCGACAGGAAAAAATGCTAGAATGAAACTTATTAAATAAAATCTAATAAAAAAATTTAGTTACTCAGGGATATTCTTAAAATTTAATTTTATCGTGATATTTATGCGAGAAAACTAAAATATTCGTTTCTAGCTCCAGATAATTTAAAACATCGTAACTCGACAGGAAAAAATCCTAGAATCAAACAAATTAAATGAAATATAATAAACAAATTAAGTTACTCAGGGATATTCTTAAAATTTAATTTTATCGTGATATTTATGCGAGAAAACTAAAATATTCGTTTCTAGTTCCAGAAACATAAAAACATCGTTACTCGTCAGGAAAAAATGCTAGAAACAAACTTATTCAATAAAATCTAATAAACAAATTTAGTTACTCAGGGATATTCTTAAAATTTAATTTTATCGTGATATTTATGCGAGAAAACTAAAATATTCGTTTCTATCTCCAGACAATTTAAAACATCGTACCTCGACAGCAAAAAATGCTAGAATCAAACCTATTAAATGAAATATAATAAACAAATTAAGTTACTCAGGGATATTCTTAAAATTTAATTTTAACGTGATATTTATGCGAGAAAACTAAAATATTCGTTTCTAGTTCCAGACAAATAAAAACATCGTAACTCGTCAGAAAAAAATGCTAGAATGAAACTTATTAAATAAAATCTAATAAACAAATTTAGTTACTCAGGGATAATCTTAAAATTTATTTTTATCGTGATATTTAAGCGAGAAAACTAAAATATTCCTTTCTATCTCCAGACAAATAAAAACATCGTAACTCGTCAGGAAAAAACGCTAGAATCAAACTTATTAACTGAAATATAATAAACAAATTATGTTACTCTTACAATTTAATTTTATCGTGATATTTATGCGAGAAAACTAAAATATTCCTTTCTAGCTCCAGACAATTTAAAACATCGTAACTCGACAGGAAAAAATGCTAGATACAAACTTATTAAATGAAATATAATAAACAAATTAAGTTACTCAGGGATATTCCTAAAATTTAATTTTATCGTGCTATTTATGCGAGAAAACTAAAATATTCGTTTCTAGTTTCAGACAATTTAAAACGTCGTAACTCGACAGGAAAAAATGCTAGAATCAAACTTATTAAATGAAATATAATAAACAAATTATGTTACTCAGGGATATTCTTACAATTTAATTTTATCGTGATATTTATGCGAGATAACTAAAATATTCGTTTCTAGCTCCAGACAATTTAAAACAACGTAACTCGACAGGAAAAAATGCTAGATTCAAACTTATTAAAGGAAACATAATAAACAAATTAAGTTATTTAGGGATATTCTTAAAATTTAATTTTATCGTGATATTTATGCGAGAAAACTAAAAAATTCGTTTCTAGTTCTAGAAACATAAAAACATCGTTACTCGTCAAGAAAAAATGCTAGAATCAAACTTATTAAATGAAATATAATAAACAAATTAAGTTACTCAGGGATATTCTTAAAATTTAATTTTATCGTGATATTTATGCGAGAAAACTAAAATATTCGTTTCTAGTTCCAGAAACATAAAAACATCGTTACTCTTCAGTAAAAAATGCTAGAAACAAACTTATTCAATAAAAACTAATAAACAAATAAAGTTACTCAAGGATATTCTTAAAATTTAATTTTATCGTGATATTTATGCGAGAAAACTAAAATATTCGTTTCTATCTCCCGACAAATAAAAACATTGTAACTCGTCAGGAAAAAATGCTAGAATCAAACTTATTAAATGAAATATAATAAACAAATTAAGTTACTCAGGGATATTCTTAAAATTTAATTTTATCGTGATATTTATGCGAGAAAACTAAAATATTCGTTTCTAGTTCCAGAAACATAAAAACATCGTTACTCGTCAAGAAAAAATGCTAGAAACAAACTTATTAAATAAAATCTAATAAACAAATTTTGTTACTCAGGGATATTCTTAAAATTTAATTTTATCGTGATATTTATGCGAGAAAACTAAAATATTCGTTTCCATCTCCAGAAAAATAAAAACATTGTAACTCGTCTGGAAAAAATGCTAGAATCAAACTTATTAAATTGAAATATAGTAAACAAATTAAGTTACTCAGGGATATTCTTACAATTTAATTTTATCGTGATATTTATGCGAGAAAACTAAAATACTCGTTTCTAGCTCCAGACAATTTAGAACATCGTAACTCGACAGGAAAAAATGCTAGAATCAAACTTATTAAATGAAATATAACAAACAAATTAAGTTACTCAGGGATATTCTTAAAATTTAATTTTATCGTGATATATATGCGAGAAAACTAAAATATTCGTTTCTAGTTCCAGAAACATAAAAACATCGTTACTCGTCAGGAAAAATGCTAGAAACAAACTTATTCAATAAAATCTAATAAACAAATTTAGTTACTCGGGGCTATTCTTAAAATTTAATTTTATCGTGATATTTATGCGAGAAAACTAAAATATTCGTTTCTATCTCCAGACAAATAAAAACATCGTAACTCGTCAGGAAAAAATGCTAGAATCAAACTTATTAAATGAAATATAATAAACAAATTAAGTTACTCAGGGATATTCTTACAATTTAATTTTATCGTGATATTTATGCGAGAAAACTAAAATATTCGTTTCTAGCTCCAGACAAATAAAACATCGTTACTCCTCAGGAAAAAATTCTAGAATCAAACGTTATTAAAAAAATCTAATAAACAAATAAAGTTACTCAAGGATATTCTTAAAATTTAATTTTATCGTGCGAAAACTAAAATATTCGTCTCTAGTTCCAGAAACATAAAAACATCGTTACTCGTCAGGAAAAAATGCTAGAAACAAACTTATTAAATGAAATATAATAAACAAATTAAGTTACTCAGGGATATTCTTAAAATTTAATTTTATCGTGATATTTATGCGAGAAAACTAAAATATTCGTTTCTAGTTCCAGAAACATAAAAACATCGTTACTCGTCAGGAAAAAATGCTAGAAACAAACTTGTTAAATAAAATCTAATAAACTAATTTAGTTACTCAGGGATATTCTTAAAATTTAATTTTATCGTGATATTTATGCGAGAAAACTAAATTATTCGTTTCTATCTCCAGACAATTTAAAACATCGTAACTCGACAGGAAAAAATGCTAGAATCAAACTTATTAAATGAAATATAATAAACAAATTATGTTACTCAGGGATATTCTTAAAATTTAATTTTATCGTGATATTTATGCGAGAAAACTAAAATATTCGTTTCTAGTTCTAGAAACATAAAAACATCGTTACTCGTCAAGAAAAAATGCTAGAAACAAACTTGTTAAATAAAATCTAATAAACTAATTTAGTTACTCAGGGATATTCTTAAAATTTAATTTTATCGTGATATTTATGCGAGAAAACTAAAATATTCGTTTCTAGCGCCAGAAAAATAAAAACATCGTAACTCGACAGGAAAAAATTCCAGAATCAAACTTATTAAAAAACTCTAATAAACAAATAAAGTTACTCAAGGATATTCTTAAAATTTAATTTTATCGCGATATATATGCGAGAAAACTAAAATATTCGTTTCTAGGTCCAGACAATTTAAAACATCGTAACTCGACAGGAAAAAATGCTAGAATCAAACTTATTAAATGAAATATAATAAACAAATTAAGTTACTCAGAGGTATTCTTACAATTTAATTTTATCGTGATATTTATGCGAGAAAACTAAAATATTCGTCTCTAGCTCCAGACAAATGAAAACATCTTTACTCCTCAGGAAAAAATGCTAGAATCAAACTTATTAAAAAAATCTAATAAACAAATAAAGTTACTCAGGGATATTCTTAAAATTTAATTTTATCGTGATATTTATGCGAGAAAACTAAAATATTCGTTTCTAGTTCCAGACAAATAAAAACATCGTAACTCGTCAGGAAAAAATGCTAGAAACAATCTTATTAAATAAAATCTAATAAACAAATTTAGTTACTCAGGTATATTCTTAAAATTTAATTTTATCATTATATTTATGCGAGAAAACTAAAATATTCGTTTCTAGTTATGACAAATAAAAACATCGTAACTCGTCAGGAAAAAATGCTAGAAACAAACTTATTAAATAAAATCTAATAAACAAATTTAGTTACTCAGGGATATTCCTACAATTTAATTTTATCGGGATATTTATGCGAGAAAACTAAAATATTCGTTTCTAGTTCCAGACAATTTAAAACGTCGTAACTCGACAGGAAAAAATGCTAGAATCAAACTTATTAAATGAAATCTAATAAACAAATTAAGTTACTCAGGGGTATTATTACAATTTAATTTTATCGTGATATTTATGCGAGAAAACTAAAATATTCGTTTCTAGTTCCAGAAACATAAAAACATCGTTACTCGTCAGGAAAAATGCTAGAAACAAACATATTCAATAAAATCTAATAAACAAATTTAGTTACTCAGGGATATTCTTAAAATTTAATTTTATCGTGATATTTATGCGAGAAAACTAAAATAATCGTTTCTATCTCCAGACAAATAAAAACATCGTAACTCGTCAGGAAAAAATGCTAGAATCAAACTTATTAAATGAAATATAATAAACAAATTAAGTTAAACAGGGATATTCTTAAAATTAAATTTTATCGTGATATTTATGCGAGAAAACTAAAATATTCGTTTCTAGTTCCAGAAACATAAAAACATCTTTACTCGTCAGGAAAAAATCCTAGAAACAAACTTATTAAATAAAATCTAATAAACAAATTTAGTTACTCAGGGATATTCTTAAAATTTAATTTTATCGTGATATTTATACGAGAAAACTAAAATATTCGTTTCTATCTCCAGACAAATAAAAACATCGTAACTCGTCAGGATAAAATGCTAGAATCAAACTTATTAAATGAAATATAATAAACAAATAAAGTTACTCAGGGATATTCCTACAATTTAATTTTATCGTGATATATATGCGAGAAAACTAAAATATTCATTTCTAGGTCCAGACAATTTAAAACATCGTAACTCGACAGGAAAAAATGCTAGAATCAAACTTATTAAATGAAATATAATAAACAAATTAAGTTACTCAGGGGTATTCTTACAATTTAATTTTATCGTGATATTTATGCGAGAAAACTAAAATATTCTTCTCTAGCTCCAGACAAATGAAAACATCTTTACTCCTCAGGAAAAAATGCTAGAATCAAACTTATTAAAAAAATCTAATAAACAAATAAAGTTACTCAGGGATATTCTTAAAATTTAATTTTATCGTGATATTTATGCGAGAAAACTAAAATATTCGATTCTAGTTCCAGACAAATAAAAACATCGTAACTCGTCAGGAAAAAATGCTAGAAACAAACTTATTAAATAAAATCTAATAAACAAATTTAGTTACTCAGGTATATTCTTAAAATTTAATTTTATCATTATATTTATGCGAGAAAACTAAAATATTCGTTTCTAGTTATGACAAATAAAAACATCGTAACTCGTCAGGAAAAAATGCTAGAAACAAACTTATTAAATAAAATCTAATAAACAAATTTAGTTACTCAGGGATATTCCTACAATTTAATTTTATCGAGATATTTATGCGAGAAAACTAAAATATTCGTTTCTAGTTCCAGACAATTTAAAACGTCGTAACTCGACAGGAAAAAATGCTAGAATCAAACTTATTAAATTAAATCTAATAAACAAATTAAGTTACTCAGGGGTATTCTTACAATTTAATTTTATCGTGATATTTATGCGAGAAAACTAAAATATTCGTTTCTAGCTCCAGACAAATAAAAACATCGTTACTCCTCAGGAAAAAATTATAGAATCAAATTTATTAAATAAAATCAAATAAACAAATTAAGTTACTCAAGGATATTCTTAAAATTTCATTTTATCGTGATATTTATGCGAGAAAACTAAAATATTCGTTTCTAGTTCCAGAAACATAAAAACATCGTTACTCGTCAGGAAAAAATGCTAGAAACAAACTTATTAAATAAAATCTAATAAACAAATTTAGTTACTCTGGGATATTCTTAAAATTTAATTTTATCGTGATATTTATGCGAGAAAACTAAAATATTCGTTTCTATCTCCAGACAAATAAAAACATCGTAACTCCTCAGGAAAAAAATGCTAGAATGAAACTTATTAAATATAATCTAATAAACAAATTTAGTTACTCAGGGATATTCTTAAAATTTAATTTTATCGTGATATTTATGCGAGAAAACTAAAATATACGTTTCTATCTCCCGACAAATAAAAAAATTGTTACTCGTCAGGAAAAAATGCTAGAATCAAACTTATTAAATGAAATATAATAAACAAATTAAGTTACTCAGGGATATTCTTAAAATTTAATTTTATCGTGATATTTATGCGAGAAAACTAAAATATTCGATTCTAGTACCAGAAACATAAAAACATCGTTACTCGCCAGGAAAAAATGCTAGAAACAAACCTATTAAATAAAATCTAATAAACAAATTTAGTTACTCAGGAATATTCTTAAAATTTAATTTTATCGTGATATTTATGCGAGAAAACTAAAATATTCGTTTCTATCTCCAGACAAATAAAAACATCGTAACTCGTCAGGATAAAATGCTAGAATGAAACTTATTAAATAAAATCTAATAAACAAATTTAGTTACTCAGGGATATTCTTAAAATTTAATTTTATCCTGTTATTTATGCGAGAAAACTAAAATATTCGTTTCTATCTCCAGACAAATAAAAACATCGTAACTCCTCAGGAAAAAATGCTAGAATGAAACTTATTAAATATAATCTAATAAAGAAATTTTGTTACTCAGGGATATTCTTAAAATTTAATTTTATCGTGATATTTATGTGAGAAAACTGAAATATTCGTTTCTATCTCCCGACAAATAAAAACATTGTAACTCGTCAGGAAAAAATGCTAGAATCAAACTTATTAAATGAAATATAATAAACAAATTAAGTTACTCAGGGATATTCTTAAAATTTAATTTTATCGTGATATTTATGCGAGAAAACTAAAATATTCGTTTCTAGTTATGACAAATAAAAACATCGTAACTCGTCAGGAAAAAATGCTAGAAACAAACTTATTAATTAAAATCTAATAAACAAATTTAGTTACTCAATAATATTCCTTCAATTTAATTTTATCGAGATATTTATGCGAGAAAACTAAAATATTCGTTTCTAGTTCCAGACAATTTAAAACATCGTAACTCGACAGGAAAAAATGCTAGAATCAAACTTATTAAATGAAATCTAATAAACAAATTAAGTTACTCAGGAGTATTCTTACAATTTAATTTTATCGTGATATTTATGCGAGAAAACTAAAATATTCGTTTCTAGCTCCAGACAAATAAAAACATCGTTACTCCTCAGGAAAAAATTATAGAATCAAACTTATTAAATAAAATCAAATAAACAAATTAAGTTACTCAAGGATATTCTTAAAATTTAATTTTATCGTGATATTTATGCGAGCAAACTAAAATATTCGTTTCTAGTTCCAGAAAAATAAAAACATCGTTACTCGTCAGGATAAAATGCTAGAATGAAACTTATTAAATAAAATCTAATAAACAAATTTAGTTACTCAGGGATATTCTTAAAATTTAATTTTATCGTGATATTTATGTGAGAAAACTAAAATATTCGTTTCTATCTCCAGACAAATAAAAACATTGTAACTCCTCAGGAAAAAATGCTAGAATGAAACTTATTAAATATAATCAAATAAACAAATTTAGTTACTCAGGGATATTCTTAAAATTTAATTTTATCGTGATATTTATGCGAGAAAACTGAAATATTCGATTCTATCTCCCGACAAATAAAAACATTGTAACTCGTCAGGAAAAAATGCTAGAATCAAACTTATTAAATGAAATATAATAAACAAATTAAGTTACTCAGGGATATTCTTAAAATTTAATTTTATCGTGATATTTATGCGAGAAAACTAAAATATTCGTTTCTATCTCCCGACAAATAAAAACATTGTAACTCGTCAGGAAAAAATGCTAGAATCAAACTTATTAAATGAAATATAATAAACAAATTAAGTTACTCAGGGATATTCTTAAAATTTAATTTTATCGTGATATTTATGCGAGAAAACTAAAATATTCGTTTCTAGTTCCAGAAACATAAAAACATCGTTACTCGTCAGGAAAAAATGCTAGAAACAAACTTATTAAATAAAATCTAATAAACAAATTTAGTTACTCAGGGATATTCTTACAATTTAATTTTATCGTGATATTTATGCGAGAAAACTAAAATATTCGTTTCTAGTTCCAGAAACATAAAAACATCGTTACTCGGCAGGAAAAAATGCTAGAAACAAAGTTATTAAATAAAATCTAATAAACAAATTTAGTTACTCAGGGATATTCTTAAAATTTAATTTTATCGTGATATTTATGCGAGAAAACAGAAATATTCGTTTCTATCTCCCGACAAATAAAAACATTGTAACTCGTCAGGAAAAAATGCTAGAATCAAACTTATTAAATGAAATATAATAAACAAATTAAGTTACTCAGGGATATTCTTAAAATTTAATTTTATCGTGATATTTATGCGAGAAAACTAAAATATTCGTTTCTAGTTCCAGACAAATAAAAACATCGTAACTCCTCAGGAAAAAATGCTAAAATGAAACTTATTAAATATAATCTAATAAACAAATTTAGTTACTCAGGGATATTCTTAAAATTTAATTTTATCGTGATATTTATGCGAGAAAACTAAAATATGCGTTTCTAGTTCCAGACAAATAAAAACATCGTAACTCCTCAGGAAAAAATGCTAGAATGAAACTTATTAAATATAATCTAATAAACAAATTTAGTTACTCAGGGATATTCTTAAAATTTAATTTTATCGTGATATTTATGCGAGAAAACTAAAATATTCGTTTCTATCTCCCGACAAATAAAAACATTGTAACTCGTCAGGAAAAAATGCTAGAATCAAACTTATTAAATGAAATATAATAAACAAACTAAGTTACTCAGGGATATTCTTAAAATTTAATTTTATCGTGATATTTATGCGAGAAAACTAAAATATTCGTTTCTAGTTCCAGAAACATAAAAACATCGTTACTCGTCAGGAGAAAATGCTAGAAACAATCTTATTAAATAAAATCTAATAAACAAATTTTGTTACTCAGGGATATTCTTAAAATTTAATTTTATCGTGATATTTATGCGAGAAAACTAAAATATTCGTTTCTATCTCCAGACAAATAAAAACATCGTAACTCGTCAGGATAAAATGCTAGAATCAAACTTATTAAATGAAATATAATAAACAAATAAAGTTGCTCATGGATATTCCTACAATTTAATTTTATCGTGATATTTATGCGAGAAAACTAAAATATTCGTTTCTAGGTCCAGACAATTTAAAACATCGTAACTCGACAGGAAAAAATGCTAGAATCAAACTTATTAAATGAAATATACTAAACAAATTAAGTTACTCAGGGGTATTCTTACAATTTAATTTTATCGTGATATTTATGTGAGAAAACTAAAATATTCGTTTCTAGCTCCAGACAAATAAAAACATCGTTACTCCTCAGGACAAAATTATAGAATCCAACTTATTAAATAAAATCAAATAAACAAATTAAGTTACTCAGGGATATTCTTAAAATTTAATTTTATCGTGTTATTTATGCGAGAAAACTAAAATATTCGTTTCTATCTCCAGCCAAATAAAAACATCGTAACTCGTCAGGATAAAATGCTAGAATCACACTTATTAAATGAAATATAATAAGCAAATAAAGTTACTCAGGGATATTCCTACAATTTAATTTTATCGTGATATTTATGCGAGAAAACTAAAATATTCGTTTCTATCTCCCGACAAATAAAAACATTGTAACTCGTCAGGAAAAAATGCTAGAATCAAACTTATTAAATGAAATATAATAAACAAATTAATTTACTTAGGGATATTCTTACAATTTAATTTTATCGTGATATTTATGCGAGAAAACTAAAATATTCGTTTCTAGCTCCAGACAAATAAAAACATCGTTACTCGTCAGGAAAAAATGCTAGAAACAAACTTATTAAATAAAATCTAATAAACAAATTTAGTTACTCAGGGATATTCCTACAATTTAATTTTATCGTGATATATATGCGAGAAAACTAAAATATTCGTTTCTAGGTCCAGACAATTTAAAACATCGTAACTCGACAGGAACAAATGCTAGAATCAAACTTATTAAATGAAATCTAATAAACAAATAAGTTACTCAGGGATATTCTTAAAATTTAATTTTATCGTGATATTTATGCGAGAAAACTAAAATATTCGTTTCTAGTTCCAGACAAATAAAAACATCGTAACTCGTCGGGATAAAATGCTAGAATGAAACTTATTAAATAAAATCTAATAAACAAATTTAGTTACTCAGGGATATTCTTAAAATTTAAATTTATCGTGATATTTATGCGAGAAAACTAAAATATTCGTTTCTATTTCCAGACAAATAAAAACATCGTAACTCATCAGGAAAAAATGCTAGAATGAAACTTATTAAATATAATCTAATAAACAAATTTTGTTACTCAGGGATATTCTTAAAATTTAATTTTATCGTGATATTTATGCGAGAAAACTAAAATATTCGTTTCTATCTCCCGACAAATAAAAACATTGTAACTCGTCAGGAAAAAATGCTAGAATCAAACTTATTAAATGAAATATAATAAACAAATTAAGTTACTCAGGGATATTCTTAAAATTTAATTTTATCTGATATTTATGCGAGAAAACTAAAATATTCGTTTCTAGTTCCAGAAACATAAAAACATCGTTACTCGTCAGGAAAAAATGCTAGAAACAAACTTATTAAACAAAATCTAATAAACAAATTTTGTTACTCACGGATATTCTTAAAATTTAATTTTATCGTGATATTTATGCGAGAAAACTAAAATATTCGTTTCTATCTCTAGACAAATAAAAACATCGTAACTCGTCAGGAAAAAATGCTAGAATCAAACTTATTAAATGAAATATAGTAAACAAATGAAGTTACTCAGGGATATTGTTACAATTTAATTTTATCGTGATATTTATGCGAGAAAACTAAAATATTCGTTTCTAGTTCCAGACAATTTAAAACATCGTAACTCGACAGGAAAAAATGCTAGAATCAAACTTATTAAATGAAATATAACAAAAAAATTAAGTTACTTAGGGATATTCTTAAAATTTAATTTTATCGTGATATTTATGCGAGAAAACTAAAATATTATTTTCTAGTACCAGAAACATAAAAACATCGTTACTCGTCAGGAAAAATGCTAGAAACAAACTTATTCAATAAAATCTAATAAACAAATTTAGTTACTCGGGGCTATTCTTAAAATTTAATTTTATCGTGATATTTATGCGAGAAAACTAAAATATTCGTTTCTATCTCCAGACAAATAAAAACATCGTAACTCGTCAGGAAAAAATGCTAGAATCAAACTTATTAAATGAAATATAATAAACAAATTAAGATACTCAGGGATATTCTTACAATTTAATTTTATCGTGATATTTATGCGAGAAAACTAAAATATTCGTTTCTATCTCCACACAAATAAAAACATCGTAACTCGTCAGTATAAAATGCTAGAATCAAACGTATTAGATGAAATATAATAAGCAAATAAAGTTACTCAGGGATATTCCTACAATTTAATTTTATCGTGATATTTATGCGAGAAAACTAAAATATTCGTTTCTATCTCCAGACAAATAAAAACATCGTAACTCGTCAGGAAAAAATGCTAGAATCAAACTTATTAAATGAAATATAATAAACAAATTAAGATACTCAGGGATATTCTTAAAATTTAATTTTATCGTGATATTTATGCGAGAAAACTAAAATATTCGTTTCTAGCTCCAGACAAATAAAAACATCGTTACTCCTCAGGAAAAAATTCTAGAACCTAACTTATTAAAAAAATCTAATAAACAAATAAAGTTACTCTTAAAATTTAATTTTATCGTCATTTTTATGCGAGAAAACTAAAATATTATTTTCTAGTACCAGAAACATAAAAACATCGTTACTCGTCAGGAAAAATGCTAGAAACAAACTTATTCAATAAAATCTAATAAACAAATTTAGTTACTCGGGGCTATTCTTAAAATTTAATTTTATCGTGATATTTATGCGAGAAAACTAAAATATTCGTTTCTATCTCTAGACAAATAAAAACATCGTAACTCGTCAGGAAAAAATGCTAGAATCAAACTTAATAAATGAAATATAATAAACAAATTTAGTTACTCAGGGATATTTTTAAAATTTAATTTTATCGTGATATTTATGCGAGAAAACTAAAATATTCGTTTCTAGTTCCAGAAACATAAAAACATCGTTACTCGTCAGGAAAAAATGCTAGAAACAAACTTATTAAATAAAATCTAATAAACAAATTTAGTTACTCAGGGATATTCTTAAAATTTAATTTTATCGTGATATTTATGCGAGAAAACTAAAATATGCGTTTCTAGTTCCAGACAAATAAAAACATCGTAACTCCTCAGGAAAAAATGCTAGAATGAAACTTATTAAATATAATCTAATAAACAAATTAAGTTACTCAGGGATATTCTTAAAATTTAATTTTATCGTGATATTTATGCGAGAAAACTAAAATATTCGTTTCTATCTCCCGACAAATAAAAACATTGTAACTCGTCAGGAAAAAATGCTAGAATCAAACTTATTAAATGAAATATAATAAACAAACTAAGTTACTCAGGGATATTCTTAAAATTTAATTTTATCGTGATATTTATGCGAGAAAACTAAAATATTCGTTTCTAGTTCCAGAAACATAAAAACATCGTTACTCGTCAGGAGAAAATGCTAGAAACAATCTTATTAAATAAAATCTAATAAACAAATTTTGTTACTCAGGGATATTCTTAAAATTTAATTTTATCGTGATATTTATGCGAGAAAACTAAAATATTCGTTTCTATCTCCAGACAAATAAAAACATCGTAACTCGTCAGGATAAAATGCTAGAATCAAACTTATTAAATGAAATATAATAAACAAATAAAGTTGCTCATGGATATTCCTACAATTTAATTTTATCGTGATATTTATGCGAGAAAACTAAAATATTCGTTTCTAGGTCCAGACAATTTAAAACATCGTAACTCGACAGGAAAAAATGCTAGAATCAAACTTATTAAATGAAATATACTAAACAAATTAAGTTACTCAGGGGTATTCTTACAATTTAATTTTATCGTGATATTTATGTGAGAAAACTAAAATATTCGTTTCTAGCTCCAGACAAATAAAAACATCGTTACTCCTCAGGACAAAATTATAGAATCCAACTTATTAAATAAAATCAAATAAACAAATTAAGTTACTCAGGGATATTCTTAAAATTTAATTTTATCGTGTTATTTATGCGAGAAAACTAAAATATTCGTTTCTATCTCCAGCCAAATAAAAACATCGTAACTCGTCAGGATAAAATGCTAGTATCACACTTATTAAATGAAATATAATAAGCAAATAAAGTTACTCAGGGATATTCCTACAATTTAATTTTATCGTGATATTTATGCGAGAAAACTAAAATATTCGTTTCTATCTCCCGACAAATAAAAACATTGTAACTCGTCAGGAAAAAATGCTAGAATCAAACTTATTAAATGAAATATAATAAACAAATTAATTTACTTAGGGATATTCTTACAATTTAATTTTATCGTGATATTTATGCGAGAAAACTAAAATATTCGTTTCTAGCTCCAGACAAATAAAAACATCGTTACTCGTCAGGAAAAAATGCTAGAAACAAACTTATTAAATAAAATCTAGTAAACAAATTTAGTTACTCAGGGATATTCCTACAATTTAATTTTATCGAGATGTATATGCGAGAAAACTAAAATATTCGTTTCTAGTTCCAGACAATTTAAAACATCGTAACTCGACAGGAAAAAATGCTAGAATCAAACTTATTAAATGAAATCTAATAAACAAATAAGTTACTCAGGGATATTCTTAAAATTTAATTTTATCGTGATATTTATGCGAGAAAACTAAAATATTCGTTTCTAGTTCCAGACAAATAAAAACATCGTAACTCGTCGGGATAAAATGCTAGAATGAAACTTATTAAATAAAATCTAATAAACAAATTTAGTTACTCAGGGATATTCTTAAAATTTAATTTTATCGTGATATTTATGCGAGAAAACTAAAATATTCGTTTCTATTTCCAAACAAATAAAAACATCGTAACTCATCAGGAAAAAATGCTAGAATGAAACTTATTAAATATAATCTAATAAACAAATTTTGTTACTCAGGGATATTCTTAAAATTTAATTTTATCGTGATATTTATGCGAGAAAACTAAAATATTCGTTTCTATCTCCCGACAAATAAAAACATTGTAACTCGTCAGGAAAAAATGCTAGAATCAAACTTATTAAATGAAATATAATAAACAAATTAAGTTACTCAGGGATATTCTTAAAATTTAATTTTATCTGATATTTATGCGAGAAAACTAAAATATTCGTTTCTAGTTCCAGAAACATAAAAACATCGTTACTCGTCAGGAAAAAATGCTAGAAACAAACTTATTAAACAAAATCTAATAAACAAATTTTGTTACTCACGGATATTCTTAAAATTTAATTTTATCGTGATATTTATGCGAGAAAACTAAAATATTCGTTTCTATCTCTAGACAAATAAAAACATCGTAACTCGTCAGGAAAAAATGCTAGAATCAAACTTATTAAATGAAATATAGTAAACAAATGAAGTTACTCAGGGATATTGTTACAATTTAATTTTATCGTGATATTTATGCGAGAAAACTAAAATATTCGTTTCTAGCTCCAGACAATTTAAAACATCGTAACTCGACAGGAAAAAATGCTAGAATCAAACTTATTAAATGAAATATAACAAAAAAATTAAGTTACTTAGGGATATTCTTAAAATTTAATTTTATCGTGATATTTATGCGAGAAAACTAAAATATTATTTTCTAGTACCAGAAACATAAAAACATCGTTACTCGTCAGGAAAAATGCTAGAAACAAACTTATTCAATAAAATCTAATAAACAAATTTAGTTACTCGGCGCTATTCTTAAAATTTAATTTTATCGTGATATTTATGCGAGAAAACTAAAATATTCGTTTCTATCTCCAGACAAATAAAAACATCGTAACTCGTCAGGAAAAAATGCTAGAATCAAACTTATTAAATGAAATATAATAAACAAATTAAGATACTCAGGGATATTCTTACAATTTAATTTTATCGTGATATTTATGCGAGAAAACTAAAATATTCGTTTCTATCTCCACACAAATAAAAACATCGTAACTCGTCAGTATAAAATGCTAGAATCAAACGTATTAAATGAAATATAATAAGCAAATAAAGTTACTCAGGGATATTCCTACAATTTAATTTTATCGTGATATTTATGCGAGAAAACTAAAATATTCGTTTCTATCTCCAGACAAATAAAAACATCGTAACTCGTCAGGAAAAAATGCTAGAATCAAACTTATTAAATGAAATATAATAAACAAATTAAGATACTCAGGGATATTCTTACAATTTAATTTTATCGTGATATTTATGCGATAAAACTAAAATATTCGTTTCTAGCTCCAGACAAATAAAAACATCGTTACTCCTCAGGAAAAAATTCTAGAACCAAACTTATTAAAAAAATCTAATAAACAAATAAAGTTACACAGGGATATTCTTAAAATTTAATTTTATCGTGATATTTATGCGAGAAAACTAAAATATTATTTTCTAGTACCAGAAACATAAAAACATCGTTACTCGTCAGGAAAAATGCTAGAAACAAACTTATTCAATAAAATCTAATAAACAAATTTAGTTACTCGGGGCTATTCTTAAAATTTAATTTTATCGTGATATTTATGCGAGAAAACTAAAATATTCGTTTCTATCTCTAGACAAATAAAAACATCGTAACTCGTCAGGAAAAAATGCTAGAATCAAACTTAATAAATGAAATATAATAAACAAATTTAGTTACTCAGGGATATTTTTAAAATTTAATTTTATCGTGATATTTATGCGAGAAAACTAAAATATTCGTTTCTAGTTCCAGAAACATAAAAACATCGTTACTCGTCAGGAAAAAATGCTAGAAACAAACTTATTCAATAAAATCTAATAAACAAATTTTGTTACTCAGGGATATTCTTAAAATTTAATTTTATCGTGATATTTATGCGAGAAAACTAAAATATTCGTTTCTATCTCCAGACAAATAAAAACTTTGTAACTCGTCTGGAAAAAATGCTAGAATCAAACTTATTAAATGAAATATAGTAAACAAATTAAGTTACTCAGGGATATTCTTAAAATTTAATTTTATCGTGATATTTATGCGTGAAAACTAAAATATTCGTTTCTAGTTCCAGACAAATAAAAACATCGTAACTCGTCAGAAAAAAATGCTAGAATGAAACTTATTAAATAAAATCTAATAAACAAATTTAGTTACTCAGGGATATTCTTAAAATTTAATTTTATCGTGATATTTATGCGAGAAAACTAAAATATTCGTTTCTAGCTCCAGATAATTTAAAACATCGTAACTCGACAGGAAAAAATGCTAGAATCAAACTTATTAAATGAAATATGATAAACAAATTAAGTTACTCAGGGATATTCTTAAAATTTAATTTTATCGTGATATTTATGCGAGAAAACTAAAATATTCGTTTCTAGTTCCAGACAAACAAAAACATCGTAACTGCTCAGGAGAAAATGCTAGTATGAAACTTATTAAATGAAATATAATAAACAAATTAAGTTACACAGGGATATTCTTAAAATTTAATTTTATCGTGATATTTATGCGTGAAAACTAAAATATTCGTTTCTAGTTCCAGACAAATAAAAACATCGTAACTCGTCAGAAAAAAATGCTAGAATGAAACTTATTAAATAAAATCTAATAAACAAATTTAGTTACTCAGGGATATTCTTAAAATTTCATTTTATTGTGATATTTATGTGAGAAAACTAAAATATTCGTTTCTATCTCCAGACAATTTAAAACATCGTAACTCGACAGGAAAAAATGCTAGAATCAAACTTATTAAATGAAATATACTAAACAAATTAAGTTACAAATTAAGTTACTTACAATTTAATTTTATCGTGATATTTATGCGAGGAAACTAAAATATTCGTCTCTAGCTCCAGACAAATGAAAACATCGTTACTCCTCAGGAAAAAATTCTAGAATCAAACGTATTAAAAATATCTAATAAACAAATAAAGTTACTCAGGGATATTCTTAAAATTTAATTTTATCGTGATATTTATGCGAGAAAACTAAAATATTCGTTTCTAGTTCCAGACAAATAAAAACATCGTAACTCGTCAGGAAAAAATGTTGGAAACAAACTTATTAAACAAAATCTAATAAACAAATTTAGTTACTCAGGGATATTCTTAAAATTTAATTTTATCGTGATATTTATGCGAGAAAACTAAAATATTCGTTTCTAGTTATGACAAATAAAAACATCGTAACTCGTCAGGAAAAAATGCTATTCTTAAAATTTAATTTTAACGTGATATTTATGCGAGAAAACTAAAATATTCGTTTCTAGTTCCAGACAAATAAAAACATCGTAACTCGTCAGAAAAAAATGCTAGAATGAAACTTATTAAATAAAATCTAATAAACAAATTTAGTTACTCAGGGATAATCTTAAAATTTATTTTTATCGTGATATTTATGCGAGAAAACTAAAATATTCCTTTCTATCTCCAGACAAATAAAAACATCGTAACTCGTCAGGAAAAAATGCTAGAATCAAACTTATTAAATGAAATATAATAAACAAATTATGTTACTCAGGGATATTCTTACAATTTAATTTTATCGTGATATTTATGCGAGAAAACTAAAATATTCGTTTCTAGTTCCAGACAATTTAAAACATCGTAACTCGACAGGAAAAAATGCTAGAATCAAACTTATTAAATGAAATATAATAAACAAATTATGTTACTCAGGGATATTCTTAAAATTTAATTTTATCGTGATATTTATGCGAGATAACTAAAATATTCGTTTCTAGCTCCAGACAATTTATAACGACGTAACTCGACAGGAAAAAATGCTAGATTCAAACTTATTAAATGAAATATAATAAACAAATTAAGTTACTCAGGGATATTCTAAAAATTTAATTTTATCTGATATTTATGCGAGAAAACTAAAATATTCGTTTCTAGTTCTAGAAACATAAAAACATCGTTACTCGTCAAGAAAAAATGCTAGAATCAAACTTATTAAATGAAATATAATAAACAAATTAAGTTACTCAGGGATATTCTTAAAATTTAATTTTATCGTGATATTTATGCGATAAAATTAAAATATTCGTTTCTAGTTCCAGAAACATACAAACATCGTTACTCGTCAGGAAAAAATGCTAGAAACAAACTTATTCAATAAAATCTAATAAACAAATAAAGTTACTCAAGGATATTCTTACAATTTAATTTTATCGTGATATTTATGCGAGAAAACTAAAATATTCGTTTCTATCTCCCGACAAATAAAAACATTGTAACTCGTCAGGAAAAAATGCTAGAATCAAACTTATTAAATGAAATATAATAAACAAATTAAGTTACTCAGGGATATTCTTAAAATTTAATTTTATCGTGATATTTATGCGAGAAAACTAAAATATTCGTTTCTAGTTCCAGAAACATAAAAACATCGTTACTCGTCAGGAAAAAATGCTAGAAACAAACTTATTCAATAAAATCTAATAAACAAATTTAGTTACTCAGGGATATTCTTAAAATTTAATTTTATCGTGATATTTATGCGAGAAAACTAAAATATTCGTTTCTATCTCCAGACAAATAAAAACAGTGTAACTCGTCTGGAAAAAATGCTAGAATCAAACTTATTAAATGAAATATTGTAAACAAATTAAGTTACTCAGGGATATTCTTACAATTTAATTTTATCGTGATATTTATGCGAGAAAACTAAAATATTCGTTTCTAGCTCCAGACAATTTAAAACATCGTAACTCGACAGGAAAAAATGCTAGAATCAAACTTATTAAATGAAATATAACAAACAAATTAAGTTACTCAGGGAAATTCTTAAAATTTAATTTTATCGTGATATTTATGCGAGAAAACTAAAATATTCGTTTCTAGTTCCAGACAATTTAAAACATCGTAACTCGACAGCAAAAAATGCTAGAATCAAACTTATTAAATGAAATATAATAAACAAATTAAGTTACTCAGGTATATTCTTACAATTTAATTTTATCGTGATATTTATGCGAGAAAACTAAAATATTCGTTTCTAGTTCCAGACAATTTAAAACATCGTAACTCGACAGCAAAAAATGCTAGAATCAAACTTATTAAATGAAATATAATAAACAAATTATGTTACTCAGGGATATTCTTAAAATTTAATTTTATCGTGATATTTATGCGAGAAAACTAAAATATTCGTTTCTAGCTCCAGACAATTTAAAACATCGTAACTCGACAGCAAAAAATGCTAGAATCAAACTTATTAAATGAAATATAATAAACAAATTAAGTTACTTAGGGATATTCTTAAAATTAAATTTTATCGTGATATTTATGCGAGAAAACTAAAATATTCGTTTCTAGTTCCAGAAACATAAAAACATCGTTACTCGTCAGGAAAAAATGCTAGAAACAAACTTATTCAATAAAATCTAATAAACAAATTTAGTTACTCAGGGATATTCTTAAAATTTAATTTTATCGTGATATTTATGCGAGAAAACTAAAATATTCGTTTCTAGCTCCAGAAAAATAAAAACATCGTAACTCTACAGGAGAAAATGCTAGAATGAAACTTATTAAATAAAATCTAATAAACAAATTTAGTTACTCAGGGATATTCTTAAAATTTAATTTGATCGTGATATTTATGCGAGAAAACTAAAATATTCGTTTCTAGTTCCAGAAACATAAAAACATCGTTACTCGTCAGGAAAAAATGCTAGAAACAAACTTATTCAATAAAATATAATAAACAAATTAAGTTACTCAGGGATATTCTTACAATTTAATTTTATCGTGATATTTATGCGAGAAAACTAAAATATTCCTTTCTAGCTCCAGACAATTTAAAACATCGTAACTCGACAGGAAAAAATGCTAGATACAAACTTATTAAGTGAAATATAATAAACAAATTACGTTACTCAGGGATATTCCTAAAATTTAATTTTATCGTGCTATTTATGCGAGAAAACTAAAATATTCGTTTCTAGTTCCAGACAATTTAAAACATCGTAACTCGACAGGAAAAAATGCTAGAATCAAACTTATTAAATGAAATATAATAAACAAATTATGTTACTCAGGGATATTTTTACAATTTAATTTTATCGTGATATTTATGCGAGATAACTAAAATATTCGTTTCTAGCTCCAGACAATTTAAAACAACGTAACTCGACAGGAAAAAATGCTAGATTCAAACTTATTAAATGAAATATAATAAACAAATTAAGTTACTCAGGGATATTCTTAAAATTTAATTTTATCGTGATATTTATGCGAGAAAACTAAAATATTCGTTTCTAGTTCTAGAAACATAAAAACATCGTTACTCGTCAAGAAAAAATGCTAGAATCAAACTTATTAAATGAAATATAATAAACAAATTAAGTTACTCAGGGATATTCTTAAAATTTAATTTTATCGTGATATTTATGCGAGAAAACTAAAATATTCGTTTCTAGTTCCAGAAACATAAAAACATCGTTACTCGTCAGTAAAAAATGCTAGAAACAAACTTATTCAATAAAAACTAATAAACAAATAAAGTTACTCAAGGATATTCTTAAAATTTAATTTTATCGTGATATTTATGCGAGAAAACTAAAATATTCGTTTCTATCTCCCGACAAATAAAAACATTGTAACTCGTCAGGAAAAAATGCTAGAATCAAACTTATTAAATGAAATATAATAAACAAATTAAGTTACTCAGGGATATTCTTAAAATTTAATTTTATCGTGATATTTATGCGAGAAAACTAAAATATTCGTTTCTAGTTCCAGAAACATAAAAACATCGTTACTCGTCAGGAAAAAATGCTAGAAACAAACTTATTAAAAAAAATCTAATAAACAAATTTTGTTACTCAGGGATATTCTTAAAATTTAATTTTATCGTGATATTTATGCGAGAAAACTAAAATATTCGTTTCTATCTCCAGAAAAATAAAAACATTGTAACTCGTCTGGAAAAAATGCTAGAATCAAACTTATTAAATTGAAATATAGTAAACAAATTAAGTTACTCAGGGATATTCTTACAATTTAATTTTATCGTGATATTTATGCGAGAAAACTAAAATACTCGTTTCTATCTCCAGACAATTTAAAACATCGTAACTCGACAGGAAAAAATGCTAGAATCAAACTTATTAAATGAAATATAACAAACAAATTAAGTTACTCAGGGATATTCTTAAAATTTAATTTTATCGTGATATTTATGCGAGAAAACTAAAATATTCGTTTCTAGTTCCAGAAACATAAAAACATCGTTACTCGTCAGGAAAAATGCTAGAAACAAACTTATTCAATAAAATCTAATAAACATATTTAGTTACTCGGGGCTATTCTTAAAATTTAATTTTATCGTGATATTTATGCGAGAAAACTAAAATATTCGTTTCTATCTCCAGACAAATAAAAACATTGTAACTCGTCAGGAAAAAATGCTAGAATCAAATTTATTAAATGAAATATAATAAACAAATTAAGTTACTCAGGGATATTCTTACAATTTAATTATATCGTGATATTTATGCGTGAAAACTAAAATATTCGTTTCTAGTTCCAGACAATTTAAAACATCGTAACTCGACAGCAAAAAATGCTAGAATCAAACTTATTAAATGAAATATAATAAACAAATTATGTTACTCAGGGATATTCTTAAAATTTAATTTTATCGTGATATTTATGCGAGAAAACTAAAATATTCGTTTCTAGCTCCAGACAATTTAAAACATCGTAACTCGACAGCAAAAAATGCTAGAATCAAACTTATTAAATGAAATATAATAAACAAATTAAGTTACTTAGGGATATTCTTAAAATTTAATTTTATCGTGATATTTATGCGAGAAAACTAAAATATTCGTTTCTAGTTCCAGAAACATAAAAACATCGTTACTCGTCAGGAAAAAATGCTAGAAACAAACTTATTCAATAAAATCTAATAAACAAATTTAGTTACTCAGGGATATTCTTAAAATTTAATTTTATCGTGATATTTATGCGAGAAAACTAAAATATTCGTTTCTAGCTCCAGATAATTTAAAACATCGTAACTCGACAGGAAAAAATGCTAGAATGAAACTTATTAAATAAAATCTAATAAACAAATTTAGTTACTCAGGGATATTCTTAAAATTTAATTTTATCGTGATATTTATGCGAGAAAACTAAAATATTCGTTTCTAGTTCCAGAAACATAAAAACATCGTTACTCGTCAGGAAAAAATGCTAGAAACAAACTTATTCAATAAAATCTAATCAACAAATTTAGTTACTCAGGGATATTTTTAAAATTTAATTTTATCGTGATATTTATGCGAGAAAAGTAAAATATTCGTTTCTAGTTCCAGACAAATAAAAACATCGTACCTCGTCAGGAATAAATGCTAGAATGAAACTTATTAAATGAAATATAATAAACAAATTAAGTTACTCAGGGATATTCTTACAATTTAATTTTATCGTGATATTTATGCGAGAAAACTAAAATATTCGTTTCTATCTCCAGACAAATAAAAACATCGTAACTCGTCAGGAAAAAATGCTAGAATCAAACTTATTAAATGAAATATAATAAACAAATTTAGTTACTCAGGGATATTTTTAAAATTTAATTTTATCGTGATATTTATGCGAGAAAACTAAAATATTCGTTTCTAGTTCCAGAAACATAAAAACATCGGTACTCGTCAGGAAAAAATGCTAGAAACAAAATTATTCAATAAAATCTAATAAACAAATTTAGTTACTCAGGGATATTTTTAAAATTTAATTTTATCGTGATATTTATGCGAGAAAAGTAAAATATTCGTTTCTAGTTCCAGACAAATAAAAACATCGTAACTCGTCAGGAAAAAATGCTAGAAACAAACTTATTAAATAAAATATAATAAACAAATTAAGTTACTCAGGGATATTCTTAAAATTTAATTTTATCGTGATATTTATGCGAGAAAACTAAAATATTCGTTTCTAGTTCTAGAAACATAAAAACATCGTTACTCGTCAAGAAAAAATGCTAGAATCAAACTTATTAAATGAAATATAATAAACAAATTAAGTTACTCAGGGATATTCTTAAAATTTAATTTTATCGTGATATTTATGCGAGAAAACTAAAATATTCGTTTCTAGTTCCAGAAACATAAAAACATCGTTACTCGTCAGTAAAAAATGCTAGAAACAAACTTATTCAATAAAAACTAATAAACAAATAAAGTTACTCAAGGATATTCTTAAAATTTAATTTTATCGTGATATTTATGCGAGAAAACTAAAATATTCGTTTCTATCTCCCGACAAATAAAAACATTGTAACTCGTCAGGAAAAAATGCTAGAATCAAACTTATTAAATGAAATATAATAAACAAATTAAGTTACTCAGGGATATTCTTAAAATTTAATTTTATCGTGATATTTATGCGAGAAAACTAAAATATTCGTTTCTAGTTCCAGAAACATAAAAACATCGTTACTCGTCAGGAAAAAATGCCAGAAACAAACTTATTAAATAAAATCTAATAAACAAATTTTGTTACTCAGGGATATTCTTAAAATTTAATTTTATCGTGATATTTATGCGAGAAAACTAAAATATTCGTTTCTATCTCCAGAAAAATAAAAACATTGTAACTCGTCTGGAAAAAATGCTAGAATCAAACTTATTAAATTGAAATATAGTAAACAAATTAAGTTACTCAGGGATATTCTTACAATTTAATTTAATGTGATATTTATGCGAGAAAACTAAAATACTCGTTTCTAGCTCCAGACAATTTAAAACATCGTAACTCGACAGGAAAAAATGCTAGAATCAAACTTATTAAATGAAATATAACAAACAAATTAAGTTACTCAGGGATATTCTTAAAATTTAATTTTATCGTGATATTTATGCGAGAAAACTAAAATATTCGTTTCTAGTTCCAGAAACATAAAAACATCGTTACTCGTCAGGAAAAATGCTAGAAACAAACTTATTCAATAAAATCTAATAAACAAATTTAGTTACTCGGGGCTATTCTTAAAATTTAATTTTATCGTGATATTTATGCGAGAAAACTAAAATATTCGTTTCTATCTCCAGACAAATAAAAACATCGTAACTCGTCAGGAAAAAATGCTAGAATCAAACTTATTAAATGAAATATAATAAACAAATTAAGTTACTCAGGGATATTCTTACAATTTAATTTTATCGTGATATTTATGCGAGAAAACTAAAATATTCGTTTCTAGTTCCAGACAATTTAAAACATCGTAACTCGACAGGAAAAAATGCTAGAATCAAACTTATTAAATGAAATATAATAAACAAATTATGTTACTCAGGGATATTCTTAAAATTTAATTTTATCGTGATATTTATGCGAGAAAACTAAAATATTCGTTTCTAGCTCCAGACAATTTAAAACATCGTAACTCGACAGCAAAAAATGCTAGAATCAAACTTATTAAATGAAATATAATAAACAAATTAAGTTACTTAGGGATATTCTTAAAATTTAATTTTATCGTGATATTTATGCGAGAAAACTAAAATATTCGTTTCTAGTTCCAGAAACATAAAAACAACGTTACTCGTCAGGAAAAAATGCTAGAAACAAACTTATTAAATAAAATCTAATAAACAAATTTAGTTACTCAGGGATATTCTTAAAATTTAATTTTATCGTGATATTTATGCGAGAAAACTAAAATATTCGTTTCTAGCTCCAGATAATTTAAAACATCGTAACTCGACAGGAAAAAATGCTAGAATGAAACTTATTAAATAAAATCTAATAAACAAATTTAGTTACTCAGGGATATTCTTAAAATTTAATTTTATCGTGATATTTATGCGAGAAAACTAAAATATTCGTTTCTAGCTCCAGATAATTTAAAACATCGTAACTCGTCAGGAAAAAATGCTAGAATGAAACTTATTAAATAAAATCTAATAAACAAATTTAGATACTCAGGGATATTCTTAAAATTTAATTTTATCGTGATATTTATGCGAGAAAACTAAAATATTCGTTTCTAGTTCCAGACAAATAAAAACATCGTTACTCCTCAGGAAAAAATTCTAGAATCAAACTTATTAAAAAAATCTAATAAACAAATAAAGTTACTCAAGGATATTCTTAAAATTTTATTTTATCGTGATATTTATGCGAGAAAACTAAAATATTCATTTCTATCTCCAGACAAATAAAAACATCGTAACTCGTCAGGATAAAATGCTAGAATCAAACTTATTAAATGAAATATAATAAGCAAATAAAGTTACTCAGGGATATTCCTACAATTTAATTTTATCGTGATATTTACGCCAGAAAACTAAAATATTCGTTTCTAGCTCCAGAAAAATAAAAACATCGTAACGCGACAGAAAAAAATGCTAGAATCAAACTTATTAAATGAAATATAATAAACAAATTAAGTTACTCAGGGATATTCTTAAAATTTAATTTTATCGTGATATTTATGCGAGAAAACTAAAATATTCGTTTCTAGCTCAAGACAAATAAAAACATCGTTACTCCTCAGGAAAAAATTCTAGAATCAAACTTATTTAAAAAATCTAATAAACAAATAAAGTTACACAGGGATATTCTTAAAATTTAATTTTATCGTGATATTTATGCGAGAAAACCAAAATATTCGTTTCTAGTTCCAGACAAATAAAAACATCGTAACTCGTCAGGAAAAAATGCTAGAATCAAACTTATTAAATGAAATATAATAAACAAATTAAGTTACTCAGGGATATTCTTAAAATTTAATTTTATCGTGATATTTATGCGAGAAAACTAATATATTCGTTTCTAGTTCCAGACAAATAAAAACATCGTAACTCGTCAGGAAAAAATGCTAGAATCAAACTTATTAAATGAAATATAATAAACAAATTAAGTTACTCAGGGATATTCTTAAAATTTAATTTTATCGTGATATTTATGCGAGAAAACTAATATATTCGTTTCTAGTTCCAGACACATAAAAACATCGTAACTCCTCAGGAAAAAATGCTAGAATGAAACTTATTAAATATAATCTAATAAACAAATTTAGTTACTGAGGGATATTCTTAAAATTTAATTTTATCGTGATATTTATGCGAGAAAACTAAAATATTCGTTTCTATCTCCCGACAAATAAAAACATTGTAACTCGTCAGGAAAAAATGCTAGAATCAAACTTATTAAATGAAATATAATAAACAAATTAAGTTACTCAGGGATATTCTTAAAATTTAATTTTATCGTGATATTTATGCGAGAAAACTAAAATATTCGTTTCTAGTTCCAGAAACATAAAAACATCGTTACTCGTCAGGAAAAAATGCTAGAAACAAACTTATTAAATAAAATCTAATAAACAAATTTAGTTACTCAGGGATATTCTTACAATTTAATTTTATCGCGATATTTATGCGAGAAAACTAAAATATTCGTTTCTAGTTCCAGAAACATAAAAACATCGTTACTCGGCAGGAAAAAATGCTAGAAACAAAGTTATTAAATAAAATCTAATAAACTAATTTAGTTACTCAGGGATATTCTTAAAATTTAATTTTATCGTGATATTTATGCGAGAAAACAGAAATATTCGTTTCTATCTCCCGACAAATAAAAACATTGTAACTCGTCAGGAAAAAATGCTAGAATCAAACTTATTAAATGAAATATAATAAACAAATTAAGTTACTCAGGGATATTCTTAAAATTTAATTTTATCGTGATATTTATGCGAGAAAACTAAAATATTCGTTTCTAGTTCCAGACAAATAAAAACATCGTAACTCCTCAGGAAAAAATGCTAGAATGAAACTTATTAAATATAATCTAATAAACAAATTTAGTTACTCAGGGATATTCTTAAAATTTAATTTTATCTTGATATTTATGCGAGAAAACTAAAATATTCGTTTCTAGTTCCAGACAAATAAAAACATCGTAACTCCTCAGGAAAAAATGCTAGAATGAAACTTATTAAATATAATCTAATAAACAAATTTAGTTACTCAGGGATATTCTTAAAATTTAATTTTATCGTGATATTTATGCGAGAAAACTAAAATATTCGTTTCTATCTCCCGACAAATAAAAACATTGTAACTCGTCAGGAAAAAATGCTAGAATCAAACTTATTAAATGAAATATAATAAACAAATTAAGTTACTCAGGGATATTCTTAAAATTTAATTTTATCGTGATATTTATGCGAGAAAACTAAAATATTCCTTTCTAGTTCCAGAAACATAAAAACATCGTTACTCGTCAGGAAAAAATGCTAGAAACAAACTTATTAAATAAAATCTAATAAACAAATTTTGTTACTCAGGGATATTCTTAAAATTTAATTTTATCGTGATATTTATGCGAGAAAACTAAAATATACGTTTCTATCTCCAGACAAATAAAAACATCGTAACTCGTCAGGATAAAATGCTAGAATCAAACTTATTAAATGAAATATAGTAAACAAATTAAGTTACTCAGGGATATTCTTACAATTTAATTTTATCGTGATATTTATGCGAGAAAACTAAAATATTCGTTTCTAGCTCCAGACAATTTAAAACATCGTAACTCGACAGGAAAAAATGCTAGAATCAAACTTATTAAATGAAATATAACAAACAAATTAAGTTACTCAGGGATATTCTTAAAATTTAATTTTATCGTGATATTTATGCGAGAAAACTAAAATATTCGTTTCTATCTCCAGACAAATAAAAACATTGTAACTCGTCTGGAAAAAATGCTAGAATCAAACTTATTAAATGAAATATAGTAAACAAATTAAGTTACTCAGGGATATTCTTACAATTTAATTTTATCGTGATATTTATGCGAGAAAACTAAAATATTCGTTTCTAGCTCCAGACAATTTAAAACATCGTAACTCGACAGGAAAAAATGCTAGAATCAAACTTATTAAATGAAATATAACAAACAAATTAAGTTACTCAGGGATATTCTTAAAATTTAATTTTATCGTGATATTTATGCGAGAAAACTAAAATATTCGTTTCTATCTCCAGACAAATAAAAACATCGTAACTCGTCAGGAAAAAATGCTAGAATCAAACTTATTAAATGAAATATAATAAACAAATTAAGTTACTCAGGGATATTCTTAAAATTAAATTTTATCGTGATATTTATGCGAGAAAACTAAAATATTCATTTCTAGTTCCAGAAACATAAAAACATCTTTACTCGTCAGGAAAAAATGCTAGAAACAAACTTATTAAATAAAATCTAATAAACAAATTTAGTTACTCAGGAATATTCTTGTAATTTAATTTTATCGTGATATTTATGCGAGAAAACTAAAATATTCGTTTCTATCTCCAGACAAATAAAAACATCGTAACTCGTCAGGATAAAATGCTAGAATCAAACTTATTAAATGAAATATAATAAACAAATAAAGTTACTCAGGGATATTCCTACAATTTAATTTTATCGTGATATATATGCGAGAAAACTAAAATATTCGTTTCTAGGTCCAGACAATTTAAAACATCGTAACTCGACAGGAAAAAATGCTAGAATCAAAATTATTAAATGAAATATAATAAACAAATTAAGTTACTCAGGGGTATTCTTACAATTTAATTTTATCGTGATATTTATGCGAGAAAACTAAAATATTCGTCTCTAGCTCCAGACAAATGAAAACATCTTTACTCCTCAGGAAAAAATGCTAGAATCAAACTTATTAAAAAAATCTAATAAACAAATAAAGTTACTCAGGGATATTCTTAAAATTTAATTTTATCGTGATATTTATGCGAGAAAACTAAAATATTCGTTTCTAGTTCCAGACAAATAAAAACATCGTAACTCGTCAGGAAAAAATGCTAGAAACAAACTTATTAAATAAAATCTAATAAACAAATTTAGTTACTCAGGTATATTATTAAAATTTAATTTTATCATTATATTTATGCGAGAAAACTAAAATATTCGTTTCTAGTTATGACAAATAAAAACATCGTAACTCGTCAGGAAAAAATGCTAGAAACAATCTTATTAAATAAAATCTAATAAACAAATTTAGTTACTCAGGGATATTCCTACAATTTAATTTTATCGGGATATTTATGCGAGAAAACTAAAATATTCGTTTCTAGTTCCAGACAATTTAAAACGTTGTAACTCGACAGGAAAAAATGCTAGAATCAAACTTATTAAATGAAATCTAATAAACAAATTAAGTTACTCAGGGATATTCTTAAAATTTAATTTTATCGTGATATTTATGCGAGAAAACTAAAATATTCGTTTCTAGTTATGACAAATAAAAACATCGTAACTCGTCAGGAAAAAATGCTAGAAACAAACTTATTAATTAAAATCTAATAAACAAATTTAGTTACTCAGGGATATTCCTACAATTTAATTTTATCGAGATATTTATGCGAGAAAACTAAAATATTCGTTTCTAGTTCCAGACAATTTAAAACATCGTAACTCGACAGGAAAAAATGCTAGAATCAAACTTATTAAATGAAATCTAATAAACAAATTAAGTTACTCAGGGGTATTCTTCCAATTTAATTTTATCGTGATATTTATGTGAGAAAACTAAAATATTCGTTTCTAGCTCCAGACAAATAAAAACATCGTTACTCCTCAGGACAAAATTATAGAATCAAACTTATTAAATAAAATCAAATAAACAAATTAAGTTACTCAGGGATATTCTTAAAATTTTATTTTTTCGTTTCATTTATGCGAGAAAACTAAAATATTCGTTTCTATCTCCAGACAAATAAAAACATCGTAACTCGTCAGGATAAAATGCTAAAATCACACTTATTAAATGAAATATAATAAGCAAATAAAGTTACTCAGGGATATTCCTACAATTTAATTTTATCGTGATATTTATGCGAGAAAACTAAAATATTCGTTTCTAGTTCCAGACAAATAAAAACATCGTAACTCGTCAGGAAAAAATGCTAGAATGAAACTTATTAAATAAAATCTAATAAACAAATTTAGTTACTCAGGGATATTCTTAAAATTTAATTTTATCGTGATATTTATGCGAGAAAACTAAAATATACGTTTCTATCTCCAGAAAATAAAAACATCGTAACTCCTCAGGAAAAAATGCGAGAATGAAACTTATTAAATATAATCTAATAAACAAATTTAGTTACTCAGGGATATACTTAAAATTTAATTTTATCGTGATATTTATGCGAGAAAACTAAAATTTTCGTTTCTAGTTCCAGAAACATAAAAACATCGTTACTCGTCAGCAAAAATGCTAGAAACAAACTTATTAAATAAAATCTAATAAACAAATTTTGTTACTCAGGGATATTCTTAAAATTTAATTTTATCGTGATATTTATGCGAGAAAACTAAAATATTCGTTTCTATCTCCAGACAAATAAAACATCGTAACTCGTCTGGAAAAAATGCTAGAATCAAACTTATTAAATGAAATATAGTAAACAAATTAAGTTACTCAGGGATATTCTTACAATTTAATTTTATCGTGATATTTATGCGAGAAAACTAAAATATTCGTTTCTAGTTCCAGAAACATAAAAACATCGTTACTCGTCAGGAAAAAATGCTAAAAACAAACTTATTAAATAAAATCTAATAAACAAAATTTTGTTACTCAGGGATATTTTTAAAATTTAATTTTATCGTGATATTTATGCGAGAAAACTAAAATATTCGTTTCTATCTCCAGACAAATAAAAACATTGTAACTCGTCTGGAAAAAATGCTAGAATCAAACTTATTAAATGAAATATAGTAAACAAATTAAGTTACTCAGGGATATTCTTACAATTTAATTTTATCGTGATATTTATGCGAGAAAACTAAAATATTCGTTTCTAGCTCCAGACAATTTATAACATCGTAACTCGACAGGAAAAAATGCTAGAATCAAACTTATTAAATGAAATATAACAAACAAATTAAGTTACTCAGGGATATTCTTAAAATTTAATTTTATCGTGATATTTATGCGAGAAAACTAAAATATTCGTTTCTATCTCCAGACAAATAAAAACATCGTAACTCGTCAGGAAAAAATGCAAGAATCAAACTTATTAAATGAAATATAATAAACAAATTAAGTTACTCAGGGATATTCTTAAAATTAAATTTTATCGCGATATTTATGCGAGAAAACTAAAATATTCATTTCTAGTTCCAGAAACATAAAAACATCTTTACTCGTCAGGAAAAAATGCTAGAAACAAACTTATTAAATAAAATCTAATAAACAAATTTAGTTACTCAGGGATATTCTTATAATTTAATTTTATCGTGATATTTATGCGAGAAAACTAAAATATTCGTTTCTATCTCCAGACAAATAAAAACATCGTAACTCGTCAGGATAAAATGCTAGAATCAAACTTATTAAATGAAATATAATAAACAAATAAAGTTACTCAGGGATATTCCTACAATTTAATTTTATCGTGATATATATGCGAGAAAACTAAAATATTCGTTTCTAGGTCCAGACAATTTAAAACATCGTAACTCGACAGGAAAAAATGCTAGAATCAAACTTATTAAATGAAATATAATAAACAAATTAAGTTACTCAGAGGTATTCTTACAATTTAATTTTATCGTGATATTTATGCGAGAAAACTAAAATATTCGTCTCTAGCTCCAGACAAATGAAAACATCTTTACTCCTCAGGAAAAAATGCTAGAATCAAACTTATTAAAAAAATCTAATAAACAAATAATGTTACTCAGGGATATTCTTAAAATTTAATTTTATCGTGATATTTATGCGAGAAAACTAAAATATTCGTTTCTAGCTCCAGACAAATAAAAACATCGTAACTCGTCAGGAAAAAATGCTAGAATGAAACTTATTAAATAAAATCAAATAAACAAATTAAGTTACTCAGGGATATTCTTAAAATTTTATTTTTTCGTTTCATTTATGCGAGAAAACTAAAATATTCGTTTCTATCTCCAGACAAATAAAAACATCGTAACTCGTCAGGATAAAATGCTAGAATCACACTTATTAAATGAAATATAATAAGCAAATAAAGTTACTCAGGGATATTCCTACAATTTAATTTTATCGTGATATTTATGCGAGAAAATTAAAATATTCGTTTCTAGCTCCAGAAAAATAAAAACATCGTAACTCTACAGGAAAAAATGCTAGAATCAAACTTATTAAATGAAATATAATAAACAAATTAAGTTACTCAGGGATATTCTTAAAATTTAATTTTATCGTGATATTTATGCGAGAAAACTAAAATATTCCTTTCTAGTTCCAGACAAATAAAAACATCGTAACTCGTCAGGAAAAAATGCTAGAATGAAACTTATTAAATAAAATCTAATAAACAAATTTAGTTACTCAGGGATATTCTTAAAATTTAATTTTATCGTGATATTTATGCGAGAAAACTAAAATATTCGTTTCTATCTCCAGACAAATAAAAACATCGTAACTCCTCAGGAAAAAATGCTAGAATGAAACTTATTAAATATAATCTAATAAACAAATTTAGTTACTCAGGGATATTCTTAAAATTTAATTTTATCGTGATATTTATGCGAGAAAACTAAAATATTCGTTTCTATCTCCCGACAAATGAAAACATTGTAACTCGTCAGGAAAAAATGCTAGAATCAAACTTATTAAATGAAATATAATAAACAAATTAAGTTACTCAGGGATATTCTTAAAATTTAATTTTATCGTGATATTTATGCGAGAAAACTAAAATTTTCGTTTCTAGTTCCAGAAACATAAAAACATCGTTACTCGTCAGCAAAAATGCTAGAAACAAACTTATTAAATAAAATCTAATAAACAAATTTTGTTACTCAGGGATATTCTTAAAATTTAATTTTATCGTGACATTTATGCGAGAAAACTAAAATATTCGTTTCTATCTCCAGACAAATAAAACATCGTAACTCGTCTCGAAAAAATGCTAGAATCAAACTTATTAAATGAAATATAGTAAACAAATTAAGTTACTCAGGGATATTCTTACAATTTAATTTTATCGTGATATTTATGCGAGAAAACTAAAATATTCGTTTCTAGCTCCAGACAATTTAAAACATCGTAACTCGACAGGAAAAAATGCTAGAATCAAACTTATTAAATGAAATACAACAAACAAATTAAGTTACTCAGGGATATTCTTAAAATTTAATTTTATCGTGATATTTATGCGAGAAAACTAAAATATTCGTTTCTAGTTCCAGAAACATAAAAACATCGTTACTCGTCAGGAAAAAATGCAAGAATCAAACTTATTAAATGAAATATAATAAACAAATTAAGTTACTCAGGGATATTCTTAAAATTAAATTTTATCGCGATATTTATGCGAGAAAACTAAAATATTCATTTCTAGTTCCAGAAACATAAAAACATCTTTACTCGTCAGGAAAAAATGCTAGAAACAAACCTATTAAATAAAATCTAATAAACAAATTTAGTTACTCAGGGATATTCTTATAATTTAATTTTATCGTGATATTTATGCGAGAAAACTAAAATATTCGTTTCTATCTCCAGACAAATAAAAACATCGTAACTCGTCAGGATAAAATGCTAGAATCAAACTTATTAAATGAAATATAATAAACAAATAAAGTTACTCAGGGATATTCCTACAATTTAATTTTATCGTGATATATATGCGAGAAAACTAAAATATTCGTTTCTAGGTCCAGACAATTTAAAACATCGTAACTCGACAGGAAAAAATGCTAGAATCAAACTTATTAAATGAAATATAATAAACAAATTAAGTTACTCAGAGGTATTCTTACAATTTAATTTTATCGTGATATTTATGCGAGAAAACTAAAATATTCGTCTCTAGCTCCAGACAAATGAAAACATCTTTACTCCTCAGGAAAAAATGCTAGAATCAAACTTATTAAAAAAATCTAATAAACAAATAAAGTTACTCAGGGATATTCTTAAAATTTAATTTTATCGTGATATTTATGCGAGAAAACTAAAATATTCGTTTCTAGTTCCAGACAAATAAAAACATCGTAACTCGTCAGGAAAAAATGCTAGAAACAATCTTATTAAATAAAATCTAATAAACAAATTTAGTTACTCAGGTATATTCTTAAAATTTAATTTTATCATTATATTTATGCGAGAAAACTAAAATATTCGTTTCTAGTTATGACAAATAAAAACATCGTAACTCGTCAGGAAAAAATGCTAGAAACAAACTTATTAAATAAAATCTAATAAACAAATTTAGTTACTCAGGGATATTCCTACAATTTAATTTTATCGGGATATTTATGCGAGAAAACTAAAATATTCGTTTCTAGTTCCAGACAATTTAAAACGTCGTAACTCGACAGGAAAAAATGCTAGAATCAAACTTATTAAATGAAATCTAATAAACAAATTAAGTTACTCAGGGGTATTATTACAATTTAATTTTATCGTGATATTTATGCGAGAAAACTAAAATATTCGTTTCTAGTTCCAGAAACATAAAAACATCGTTACTCGTCAGGAAAAATGCTAGAAACAAACATATTCAATAAAATCTAATAAACAAATTTAGTTACTCAGGGATATTCTTAAAATTTAATTTTATCGTGATATTTATGCGAGAAAACTAAAATAATCGTTTCTATCTCCAGACAAATAAAAACATCGTAACTCGTCAGGAAAAAATGCTAGAATCAAACTTATTAAATGAAATATAATAAACAAATTAAGTTACACAGGGATATTCTTAAAATTAAATTTTATCGTGATATTTATGCGAGAAAACTAAAATATTCGTTTCTAGTTCCAGAAACATAAAAACATCTTTACTCGTCAGGAAAAAATCCTAGAAACAAACTTATTAAATAAAATCTAATAAACAAATTTAGTTACTCAGGGATATTCTTAAAATTTAATTTTATCGTGATATTTATGCGAGAAAACTAAAATATTCGTTTCTATCTCCAGACAAATAAAAACATCGTAACTCGTCAGGATAAAATGCTAGAATCAAACTTATTAAATGAAATATAATAAACAAATAAAGTTACTCAGGGATATTCCTACAATTTAATTTTATCGTGATATATATGCGAGAAAACTAAAATATTCATTTCTAGGTCCAGACAATTTAAAACATCGTAACTCGACAGGAAAAAATGCTAGAATCAAACTTATTAAATGAAATATAATAAACAAATTAAGTTACTCAGGGGTATTCTTACAATTTAATTTTATCGTGATATTTATGCGAGAAAACTAAAATATTCTTCTCTAGCTCCAGACAAATGAAAACATCTTTACTCCTCAGGAAAAAATGCTAGAATCAAACTTATTAAAAAAATCTAATAAACAAATAAAGTTACTCAGGGATATTCTTAAAATTTAATTTTATCGTGATATTTATGCGAGAAAACTAAAATATTCGATTCTAGTTCCAGACAAATAAAAACATCGTAACTCGTCAGGAAAAAATGCTAGAAACAAACTTATTAAATAAAATCTAATAAACAAATTTAGTTACTCAGGTATATTCTTAAAATTTAATTTTATCATTATATTTATGCGAGAAAACTAAAATATTCGTTTCTAGTTATGACAAATAAAAACATCGTAACTCGTCAGGAAAAAATGCTAGAAACAAACTTATTAAATAAAATCTAATAAACAAATTTAGTTACTCAGGGATATTCCTACAATTTAATTTTATCGAGATATTTATGCGAGAAAACTAAAATATTCGTTTCTAGTTCCAGACAATTTAAAACGTCGTAACTCGACAGGAAAAAATGCTAGAATCAAACTTATTAAATTAAATCTAATAAACAAATTAAGTTACTCAGGGGTATTCTTACAATTTAATTTTATCGTGATATTTATGCGAGAAAACTAAAATATTCGTTTCTAGCTCCAGACAAATAAAAACATCGTTACTCCTCAGGAAAAAATTATAGAATCAAATTTATTAAATAAAATCAAATAAACAAATTAAGTTACTCAAGGATATTCTTAAAATTTCATTTTATCGTGATATTTATGCGAGAAAACTAAAATATTCGTTTCTAGTTCCAGAAACATAAAAACATCGTTACTCGTCAGGAAAAAATGCTAGAAACAAACTTATTAAATAAAATCTAATAAACAAATTTAGTTACTCAGGGATATTCTTAAAATTTAATTTTATCGTGATATTTATGCGAGAAAACTAAAATATTCGTTTCTATCTCCAGACAAATAAAAACATCGTAACTCCTCAGGAAAAAAATGCTAGAATGAAACTTATTAAATAAAATCTAATAAACAAATTTAGTTACTCAGGGATATTCTTAAAATTTAATTTTATCGTGATATTTATGCGAGAAAACTAAAATATACGTTTCTATCTCCCGACAAATAAAAAAATTGTTACTCGTCAGGAAAAAATGCTAGAATCAAACTTATTAAATGAAATATAATAAACAAATAAGTTACTCAGGGATATTCTTAAAATTTAATTTTATCGTGATATTTATGCGAGAAAACTAAAATATTCGATTCTAGTACCAGAAACATAAAAACATCGTTACTCGCCAGGAAAAAATGCTAGAAACAAACCTATTAAATAAAATCTAATAAACAAATTTAGTTACTCAGGAATATTCTTAAAATTTAATTTTATCGTGATATTTATGCGAGAAAACTAAAATATTCGTTTCTATCTCCAGACAAATAAAAACATCGTAACTCGTCAGGATAAAATGCTAGAATGAAACTTATTAAATAAAATCTAATAAACAAATTTAGTTACTCAGGGATATTCTTAAAATTTAATTTTATCCTGTTATTTATGCGAGAAAACTAAAATATTCGTTTCTATCTCCAGACAAATAAAAACATCGTAACTCCTCAGGAAAAAATGCTAGAATGAAACTTATTAAATATAATCTAATAAAGAAATTTTGTTACTCAGGGATATTCTTAAAATTTAATTTTATCGTGATATTTATGTGAGAAAACTGAAATATTCGTTTCTATCTCCCGACAAATAAAAACATTGTAACTCGTCAGGAAAAAATGCTAGAATCAAACTTATTAAATGAAATATAATAAACAAATTAAGTTACTCAGGGATATTCTTAAAATTTAATTTTATCGTGATATTTATGCGAGAAAACTAAAATATTCGTTTCTAGTTATGACAAATAAAAACATCGTAACTCGTCAGGAAAAAATGCTAGAAACAAACTTATTAATTAAAATCTAATAAACAAATTTAGTTACTCAATAATATTCCTTCAATTTAATTTTATCGAGATATTTATGCGAGAAAACTAAAATATTCGTTTCTAGTTCCAGACAATTTAAAACATCGTAACTCGACAGGAAAAAATGCTAGAATCAAACTTATTAAATGAAATCTAATAAACAAATTAAGTTACTCAGGAGTATTCTTACAATTTAATTTTATCGTGATATTTATGCGAGAAAACTAAAATATTCGTTTCTAGCTCCAGACAAATAAAAACATCGTTACTCCTCAGGAAAAAATGATAGAATCAAACTTATTAAATAAAATCAAATAAACAAATTAAGTTACTCAAGGATATTCTTAAAATTTAATTTTATCGTGATATTTATGCGAGCAAACTAAAATATTCGTTTCTAGTTCCAGAAAAATAAAAACATCGTTACTCGTCAGGATAAAATGCTAGAATGAAACTTATTAAATAAAATCTAATAAACAAATTTAGTTACTCAGGGATATTCTTAAAATTTAATTTTATCGTGATATTTATGTGAGAAAACTAAAATATTCGTTTCTATCTCCAGACAAATAAAAACATTGTAACTCCTCAGGAAAAAATGCTAGAATGAAACTTATTAAATATAATCAAATAAACAAATTTAGTTACTCAGGGATATTCTTAAAATTTAATTTTATCGTGATATTTATGCGAGAAAACTGAAATATTCGATTCTATCTCCCGACAAATAAAAACATTGTAACTCGTCAGGAAAAAATGCTAGAATCAAACTTATTAAATGAAATATAATAAACAAATTAAGTTACTCAGGGATATTCTTAAAATTTAATTTTATCGTGATATTTATGCGAGAAAACTAAAATATTCGTTTCTATCTCCCGACAAATAAAAACATTGTAACTCGTCAGGAAAAAATGCTAGAATCAAACTTATTAAATGAAATATAATAAACAAATTAAGTTACTCAGGGATATTCTTAAAATTTAATTTTATCGTGATATTTATGCGAGAAAACTAAAATATTCGTTTCTAGTTCCAGAAACATAAAAACATCGTAACTCGTCAGGAAAAAATGCTAGAAACAAACTTATTAAATAAAATCTAATAAACAAATTTAGTTACTCAGGGATATTCTTACAATTTAATTTTATCGTGATATTTATGCGAGAAAACTAAAATATTCGTTTCTAGTTCCAGAAACATAAAAACATCGTTACTCGGCAGGAAAAAATGCTAGAAACAAAGTTATTAAATAAAATCTAATAAACAAATTTAGTTACTCAGGGATATTCTTAAAATTTAATTTTATCGTGATATTTATGCGAGAAAACAGAAATATTCGTTTCTATCTCCCGACAAATAAAAACATTGTAACTCGTCAGGAAAAAATGCTAGAATCAAACTTATTAAATGAAATATAATAAACAAATTAAGTTACTCAGGGATATTCTTAAAATTTAATTTTATCGTGATATTTATGCGAGAAAACTAAAATATTCGTTTCTAGTTCCAGACAAATAAAAACATCGTAACTCCTCAGGAAAAAATGCTAGAATGAAACTTATTAAATATAATCTAATAAACAAATTTAGTTACTCAGGGATATTCTTAAAATTTAATTTTATCGTGATATTTATGCGAGAAAACTAAAATATGCGTTTCTAGTTCCAGACAAATAAAAACATCGTAACTCCTCAGGAAAAAATGCTAGAATCAAACTTATTAAATATAATCTAATAAACAAATTTAGTTACTCAGGGATATTCTTAAAATTTAATTTTATCGTGATATTTATGCGAGAAAACTAAAATATTCGTTTCTATCTCCCGACAAATAAAAACATTGTAACTCGTCAGGAAAAAATGCTAGAATCAAACTTATTAAATGAAATATAATAAACAAACTAAGTTACTCAGGGATATTCTTAAAATTTAATTTTATCGTGATATTTATGCGAGAAAACTAAAATATTCGTTTCTAGTTCCAGAAACATAAAAACATCGTTACTCGTCAGGAGAAAATGCTAGAAACAATCTTATTAAATAAAATCTAATAAACAAATTTTGTTACGCAGGGATATTCTTAAAATTTAATTTTATCGTGATATTTATGCGAGAAAACTAAAATATTCGTTTCTATCTCCAGACAAATAAAAACATCGTAACTCGTCAGGATAAAATGCTAGAATCAAACTTATTAAATGAAATATAATAAACAAATAAAGTTGCTCATGGATATTCCTACAATTTAATTTTATCGTGATATTTATGCGAGAAAACTAAAATATTCGTTTCTAGGTCCAGACAATTTAAAACATCGTAACTCGACAGGAAAAAATGCTAGAATCAAACTTATTAAATGAAATATACTAAACAAATTAAGTTACTCAGGGGTATTCTTACAATTTAATTTTATCGTGATATTTATGTGAGAAAACTAAAATATTCGTTTCTAGCTCCAGACAAATAAAAACATCGTTACTCCTCAGGACAAAATTATAGAATCCAACTTATTAAATAAAATCAAATAAACAAATTAAGTTACTCAGGGATATTCTTAAAATTTAATTTTATCGTGTTATTTATGCGAGAAAACTAAAATATTCGTTTCTATCTCCAGCCAAATAAAAACATCGTAACTCGTCAGGATAAAATGCTAGAATCACACTTATTAAATGAAATATAATAAGCAAATAAAGTTACTCAGGGATATTCCTACAATTTAATTTTATCGTGATATTTATGCGAGAAAACTAAAATATTCGTTTCTATCTCCCGACAAATAAAAACATTGTAACTCGTCAGGAAAAAATGCTAGAATCAAACTTATTAAATGAAATATAATAAACAAATTAATTTACTTAGGGATATTCTTACAATTTAATTTTATCGTGATATTTATGCGAGAAAACTAAAATATTCGTTTCTAGCTCCAGACAAATAAAAACATCGTTACTCGTCAGGAAAAAATGCTAGAAACAAACTTATTAAATAAAATCTAATAAACAAATTTAGTTACTCAGGGATATTCCTACAATTTAATTTTATCGAGATATATATGCGAGAAAACTAAAATATTCGTTTCTAGTTCCAGACAATTTAAAACATCGTAACTCGACAGGAACAAATGCTAGAATCAAACTTATTAAATGAAATCTAATAAACAAATAAGTTACTCAGGGATATTCTTAAAATTTAATTTTATCGTGATATTTATGCGAGAAAACTAAAATATTCGTTTCTAGTTCCAGACAAATAAAAACATCGTAACTCGTCGGGATAAAATGCTAGAATGAAACTTATTAAATAAAATCTAATAAACAAATTTAGTTACTCAGGGATATTCTTAAAATTTAAATTTATCGTGATATTTATGCGAGAAAACTAAAATATTCGTTTCTATTTCCAGACAAATAAAAACATCGTAACTCATCAGGAAAAAATGCTAGAATGAAACTTATTAAATATAATCTAATAAACAAATTTTGTTACTCAGGGATATTCTTAAAATTTAATTTTATCGTGATATTTATGCGAGAAAACTAAAATATTCGTTTCTATCTCCCGACAAATAAAAACATTGTAACTCGTCAGGAAAAAATGCTAGAATCAAACTTATTAAATGAAATATAATAAACAAATTAAGTTACTCAGGGATATTCTTAAAATTTAATTTTATCTGATATTTATGCGAGAAAACTAAAATATTCGTTTCTAGTTCCAGAAACATAAAAACATCGTTACTCGTCAGGAAAAAATGCTAGAAACAAACTTATTAAACAAAATCTAATAAACAAATTTTGTTACTCACGGATATTCTTAAAATTTAATTTTATCGTGATATTTATGCGAGAAAACTAAAATATTCGTTTCTATCTCTAGACAAATAAAAACATCGTAACTCGTCAGGAAAAAATGCTAGAATCAAACTTATTAAATGAAATATAGTAAACAAATGAAGTTACTCAGGGATATTGTTACAATTTAATTTTATCGTGATATTTATGCGAGAAAACTAAAATATTCGTTTCTAGTTCCAGACAATTTAAAACATCGTAACTCGACAGGAAAAAATGCTAGAATCAAACTTATTAAATGAAATATAACAAAAAAATTAAGTTACTTAGGGATATTGTTAAAATTTAATTTTATCGTGATATTTATGCGAGAAAACTAAAATATTATTTTCTAGTACCAGAAACATAAAAACATCGTTACTCGTCAGGAAAAATGCTAGAAACAAACTTATTCAATAAAATCTAATAAACAAATTTAGTTACTCGGGGCTATTCTTAAAATTTAATTTTATCGTGATATTTATGCGAGAAAACTAAAATATTCGTTTCTATCTCCAGACAAATAAAAACATCGTAACTCGTCAGGAAAAAATGCTAGAATCAAACTTATTAAATGAAATATAATAAACAAATTAAGATACTCAGGGATATTCTTACAATTTAATTTTATCGTGATATTTATGCGAGAAAACTAAAATATTCGTTTCTATCTCCACACAAATAAAAACATCGTAACTCGTCAGTATAAAATGCTAGAATCAAACGTATTAGATGAAATATAATAAGCAAATAAAGTTACTCAGGGATATTCCTACAATTTAATTTTATCGTGATATTTATGCGAGAAAACTAAAATATTCGTTTCTATCTCCAGACAAATAAAAACATCGTAACTCGTCAGGAAAAAATGCTAGAATCAAACTTATTAAATGAAATATAATAAACAAATTAAGATACTCAGGGATATTCTTACAATTTAATTTTATCGTGATATTTATGCGAGAAAACTAAAATATTCGTTTCTAGCTCCAGACAAATAAAAACATCGTTACTCCTCAGGAAAAAATTCTAGAACCAAACTTATTAAAAAAATCTAATAAACAAATAAAGTTACACAGGGATATTCTTAAAATTTAATTTTATCGTGATATTTATGCGAGAAAACTAAAATATTATTTTCTAGTACCAGAAACATAAAAACATCGTTACTCGTCAGGAAAAATGCTAGAAACAAACTTATTCAATAAAATCTAATAAACAAATTTAGTTACTCGGGGCTATTCTTAAAATTTAATTTTATCGTGATATTTATGCGAGAAAACTAAAATATTCGTTTCTATCTCCAGACAAATAAAAACATCGTAACTCGTCAGGAAAAAATGCTAGAATCAAACTTAATAAATGAAATATAATAAACAAATTTAGTTACTCAGGGATATTTTTAAAATTTAATTTTATCGTGATATTTATGCGAGAAAACTAAAATATTCGTTTCTAGTTCCAGAAACATAAAAACATCGTTACTCGTCAGGAAAAAATGCTAGTATGAAACTTATTAAATAAAATCTAATAAACAAATTTAGTTACTCAGGGATATTCTTAAAATTTAATTTTATCGTGATATTTATGCGAGAAAACTAAAATATGCGTTTCTAGTTCCAGACAAATAAAAACATCGTAACTCCTCAGGAAAAAATGCTAGAATGAAACTTATTAAATATAATCTAATAAACAAATTTAGTTACTCAGGGATATTCTTAAAATTTAATTTTATCGTGATATTTATGCGAGAAAACTAAAATATTCGTTTCTATCTCCCGACAAATGAAAACATTGTAACTCGTCAGGAAAAAATGCTAGAATCAAACTTATTAAATGAAATATAATAAACAAACTAAGTTACTCAGGGATATTCTTAAAATTTAATTTTATCGTGATATTTATGCGAGAAAACTAAAATATTCGTTTCTAGTTCCAGAAACATAAAAACATCGTTACTCGTCAGGAGAAAATGCTAGAAACAATCTTATTAAATAAAATCTAATAAACAAATTTTGTTACTCAGGGATATTCTTAAAATTTAATTTTATCGTGATATTTATGCGAGAAAACTAAAATATTCGTTTCTATCTCCAGACAAATAAAAACATCGTAACTCGTCAGGATAAAATGCTAGAATCAAACTTATTAAATGAAATATAATAAACAAATAAAGTTGCTCATGGATATTCCTACAATTTAATTTTATCGTGATATTTATGCGAGAAAACTAAAATATTCGTTTCTAGGTCCAGACAATTTAAAACATCGTAACTCGACAGGAAAAAATGCTAGAATCAAACTTATTAAATGAAATATACTAAACAAATTAAGTTACTCAGGGGTATTCTTACAATTTAATTTTATCGTGATATTTATGTGAGAAAACTAAAATATTCGTTTCTAGCTCCAGACAAATAAAAACATCGTTACTCCTCAGGACAAAATTATAGAATCCAACTTATTAAATAAAATCAAATAAACAAATTAAGTTACTCAGGGATATTCTTAAAATTTAATTTTATCGTGTTATTTATGCGAGAAAACTAAAATATTCGTTTCTATCTCCAGCCAAATAAAAACATCGTAACTCGTCAGGATAAAATGCTAGAATCACACTTATTAAATGAAATATAATAAGCAAATAAAGTTACTCAGGGATATTCCTACAATTTAATTTTATCGTGATATTTATGCGAGAAAACTAAAATATTCGTTTCTATCTCCCGACAAATAAAAACATTGTAACTCGTCAGGAAAAAATGCTAGAATCAAACTTATTAAATGAAATATAATAAACAAATTAATTTACTTAGGGATATTCTTACAATTTAATTTTATCGTGATATTTATGCGAGAAAACTAAAATATTCGTTTCTAGCTCCAGACAAATAAAAACATCGTTACTCGTCAGGAAAAAATGCTAGAAACAAACTTATTAAATAAAATCTAATAAACAAATTTAGTTACTCAGGGATATTCCTACAATTTAATTTTATCGAGATGTATATGCGAGAAAACTAAAATATTCGTTTCTAGTTCCAGACAATTTAAAACATCGTAACTCGACAGGAACAAATGCTAGAATCAAACTTATTAAATGAAATCTAATAAACAAATAAGTTACTCAGGGATATTCTTAAAATTTAATTTTATCGCGATATTTATGCGAGAAAACTAAAATATTCGTTTCTAGTTCCAGACAAATAAAAACATCGTAACTCGTCGGGATAAAATGCTAGAATGAAACTTATTAAATAAAATCTAATAAACAAATTTAGTTACTCAGGGATATTCTTAAAATTTAATTTTATCGTGATATTTATGCGAGAAAACTAAAATATTCGTTTCTATTTCCAAACAAATAAAAACATCGTAACTCATCAGGAAAAAATGCTAGAATGAAACTTATTAAATAAAATCTAATAAACAAATTTTGTTACTCAGGGATATTCTTAAAATTTAATTTTATCGTGATATTTATGCGAGAAAACTAAAATATTCGTTTCTATCTCCCGACAAATAAAAACATTGTAACTCGTCAGGAAAAAATGCTAGAATCAAACTTATTAAATGAAATATAATAAACAAATTAAGTTACTCAGGGATATTCTTAAAATTTAATTTTATCTGATATTTATGCGAGAAAACTAAAATATTCGTTTCTAGTTCCAGAAACATAAAAACATCGTTACTCGTCAGGAAAAAATGCTAGAAACAAACTTATTAAACAAAATCTAATAAACAAATTTTGTTACTCACGGATATTCTTAAAATTTAATTTTATAGTGATATTTATGCGAGAAAACTAAAATATTCGTTTCTATCTCTAGACAAATAAAAACATCGTAACTCGTCAGGAAAAAATGCTAGAATCAAACTTATTAAATGAAATATAGTAAACAAATGAAGTTACTCAGGGATATTGTTACAATTTAATTTTATCGTGATATTTATGCGAGAAAACTAAAATATTCGTTTCTAGCTCCAGACAATTTAAAACATCGTAACTCGACAGGAAAAAATGCTAGAATCAAACTTATTAAATGAAATATAACAAAAAAATTAAGTTACTTAGGGATATTCTTAAAATTTAATTTTATCGTGATATTTATGCGAGAAAACTAAAATATTATTTTCTAGTACCAGAAACATAAAAACATCGTTACTCGTCAGGAAAAATGCTAGAAACAAACTTATTCAATAAAATCTAATAAACAAATTTAGTTACTCGGGGCTATTCTTAAAATTTAATTTTATCGTGATATTTATGCGAGAAAACTAAAATATTCGTTTCTATCTCCAGACAAATAAAAACATCGTAACTCGTCAGGAAAAAATGCTAGAATCAAACTTATTAAATGAAATATAATAAACAAATTAAGATACTCAGGGATATTCTTACAATTTAATTTTATCGTGATATTTATGCGAGAAAACTAAAATATTCGTTTCTATCTCCACACAAATAAAAACATCGTAACTCGTCAGTATAAAATGCTAGAATCAAACGTATTAAATGAAATATAATAAGCAAATAAAGTTACTCAGGGATATTCCTACAATTTAATTTTATCGTGATATTTATGCGAGAAAACTAAAATATTCGTTTCTATCTCCAGACAAATAAAAACATCGTAACTCGTCAGGAAAAAATGCTAGAATCAAACTTATTAAATTAAATATAATAAACAAATTAAGATACTCAGGGATATTCTTACAATTTAATTTTATCGTGATATTTATGCGATAAAACTAAAATATTCGTTTCTAGCTCCAGACAAATAAAAACATCGTTACTCCTCAGGAAAAAATTCTAGAACCAAACTTATTAAAAAAATCTAATAAACAAATAAAGTTACACAGGGATATTCTTAAAATTTAATTTTATCGTGATATTTATGCGAGAAAACTAAAATATTATTTTCTAGTACCAGAAACATAAAAACATCGTTACTCGTCAGGAAAAATGCTAGAAACAAACTTATTCAATAAAATCTAATAAACAAATTTAGTTACTCGGGGCTATTCTTAAAATTTAATTTTATCGTGATATTTATGCGAGAAAACTAAAATATTCGTTTCTATCTCTAGACAAATAAAAACATCGTAACTCGTCAGGAAAAAATGCTAGAATCAAACTTAATAAATGAAATATAATAAACAAATTTAGTTACTCAGGGATATTTTTAAAATTTAATTTTATCGTGATATTTATGCGAGAAAACTAAAATATTCGTTTCTAGTTCCAGAAACATAAAAACATCGTTACTCGTCAGGAAAAAATGCTAGAAACAAACTTATTCAATAAAATCTAATAAACAAATTTTGTTACTCAGGGATATTCTTAAAATTTAATTTTATCGTGATATTTATGCGAGAAAACTAAAATATTCGTTTCTATCTCCAGACAAATAAAAACTTTGTAACTCGTCTGGAAAAAATGCTAGAATCAAACTTATTAAATGAAATATAGTAAACAAATTAAGTTACTCAGGGATATTCTTAAAATTTAATTTTATCGTGATATTTATGCGTGAAAACTAAAATATTCGTTTCTAGTTCCAGACAAATAAAAACATCGTAACTCGTCAGAAAAAAATGCTAGAATGAAACTTATTAAATAAAATCTAATAAACAAATTTAGTTACTCAGGGATATTCTTAAAATTTAATTTTATCGTGATATTTATGCGAGAAAACTAAAATATTCGTTTCTAGCTCCAGATAATTTAAAACATCGTAACTCGACAGGAAAAAATGCTAGAATCAAACTTATTAAATGAAATATGATAAACAAATTAAGTTACTCAGGGATATTCTTAAAATTTAATTTTATCGTGATATTTATGCGAGAAAACTAAAATATTCGTTTCTAGTTCCAGACAAACAAAAACATCGTAACTGCTCAGGAGAAAATGCTAGTATGAAACTTATTAAATGAAATATAATAAACAAATTAAGTTACTCAGGGATATTCTTAAAATTTAATTTTATCGTGATATTTATGCGTGAAAACTAAAATATTCGTTTCTAGTTCCAGACAAATAAAAACATCGTAACTCGTCAGAAAAAAATGCTAGAATGAAACTTATTAAATAAAATCTAATAAACAAATTTAGTTACTCAGGGATATTCTTAAAATTTCATTTTATCGTGATATTTATGTGAGAAAACTAAAATATTCGTTTCTATCTCCAGACAATTTAAAACATCGTAACTCGACAGGAAAAAATGCTAGAATCAAACTTATTAAATGAAATATACTAAACAAATTAAGTTACAAATTAAGTTACTTACAATTTAATTTTATCGTGATATTTATGCGAGGAAACTAAAATATTCGTCTCTAGCTCCAGACAAATGAAAACATCGTTACTCCTCAGGAAAAAATTCTAGAATCAAACGTATTAAAAATATCTAATAAACAAATAAAGTTACTCAGGGATATTCTTAAAATTTAATTTTATCGTGATATTTATGCGAGAAAACTAAAATATTCGTTTCTAGTTCCAGACAAATAAAAACATCGTAACTCGTCAGGAAAAAATGTTGGAAACAAACTTATTAAACAAAATCTAATAAACAAATTTAGTTACTCAGGGATATTCTTAAAATTTAATTTTATCGTGATATTTATGCGAGAAAACTAAAATATTCGTTTCTAGTTATGACAAATAAAAACATCGTAACTCGTCAGGAAAAAATGCTATTCTTAAAATTTAATTTTAACGTGATATTTATGCGAGAAAACTAAAATATTCGTTTCTAGTTCCAGACAAATAAAAACATCGTAACTCGTCAGAAAAAAATGCTAGAATGAAACTTATTAAATAAAATCTAATAAACAAATTTAGTTACTCAGGGATAATCTTAAAATTTATTTTTATCGTGATATTTATGCGAGAAAACTAAAATATTCCTTTCTATCTCCAGACAAATAAAAACATCGTAACTCGTCAGGAAAAAATGCTAGAATCAAACTTATTAAATGAAATATAATAAACAAATTATGTTACTCAGGGATATTCTTACAATTTAATTTTATCGTGATATTTATGCGAGAAAACTAAAATATTCGTTTCTAGTTCCAGACAATTTAAAACATCGTAACTCGACAGGAAAAAATGCTAGAATCAAACTTATTAAATGAAATATAATAAACAAATTATGTTACTCAGGGATATTCTTAAAATTTAATTTTATCGTGATATTTATGCGAGATAACTAAAATATTCGTTTCTAGCTCCAGACAATTTATAACGACGTAACTCGACAGGAAAAAATGCTAGATTCAAACTTATTAAATGAAATATAATAAACAAATTAAGTTACTCAGGAATATTCTAAAAATTTAATTTTATCTGATATTTATGCGAGAAAACTAAAATATTCGTTTCTAGTTCTAGAAACATAAAAACATCGTTACTCGTCAAGAAAAAATGCTAGAATCAAACTTATTAAATGAAATATAATAAACAAATTAAGTTACTCAGGGATATTCTTAAAATTTAATTTTATCGTGATATTTATGCGATAAAACTAAAATATTCGTTTCTAGTTCCAGAAACATAAAAACATCGTTACTCGTCAGGAAAAAATGCTAGAAACAAACTTATTCAATAAAATCTAATAAACAAATAAAGTTACTCAAGGATATTCTTACAATTTAATTTTATCGTGATATTTATGCGAGAAAACTAAAATATTCGTTTCTATCTCCCGACAAATAAAAACATTGTAACTCGTCAGGAAAAAATGCTAGAATCAAACTTATTAAATGAAATATAATAAACAAATTAAGTTACTCAGGGATATTCTTAAAATTTAATTTTATCGTGATATTTATGCGAGAAAACTAAAATATTCGTTTCTAGTTCCAGAAACATAAAAACATCGTTACTCGTCAGGAAAAAATGCTAGAAACAAACTTATTCAATAAAATATAATAAACAAATTAAGTTACTCAGGGATATTCTTACAATTTAATTTTATCGTGATATTTATGCGAGAAAACTAAAATATTCGTTTCTATCTCCAGACAAATAAAAACATTGTAACTCGTCTGGAAAAAATGCTAGAATCAAACTTATTAAATGAAATATTGTAAACAAATTAAGTTACTCAGGGATATTCTTACAATTTAATTTTATCGTGATATTTATGCGAGAAAACTAAAATATTCGTTTCTAGCTCCAGACAATTTAAAACATCGTAACTCGACAGGAAAAAATGCTAGAATCAAACTTATTAAATGAAATATAACAAACAAATTAAGTTACTCAGGGAAATTCTTAAAATTTAATTTTATCGTGATATTTATGCGAGAAAACTAAAATATTCGTTTCTAGTTCCAGACAATTTAAAACATCGTAACTCGACAGCAAAAAATGCTAGAATCAAACTTATTAAATGAAATATAATAAACAAATTAAGTTACTCAGGTATATTCTTACAATTTAATTTTATCGTGATATTTATGCGAGAAAACTAAAATATTCGTTTCTAGTTCCAGACAATTTAAAACATCGTAACTCGACAGCAAAAAATGCTAGAATCAAACTTATTAAATGAAATATAATAAACAAATTATGTTACTCAGGGATATTCTTAAAATTTAATTTTATCGTGATATTTATGCGAGAAAACTAAAATATTCGTTTCTAGCTCCAGACAATTTAAAACATCGTAACTCGACAGGAAAAAATGCTAGAATCAAACTTATTAAATGAAATATAATAAACAAATTAAGTTACTTAGGGATATTCTTAAAATTAAATTTTATCGTGATATTTATGCGAGAAAACTAAAATATTCGTTTCTAGTTCCAGAAACATAAAAACATCGTTACTCGTCAGGAAAAAATGCTAGAAACAAACTTATTCAATAAAATCTAATAAACAAATTTAGTTACTCAGGGATATTCTTAAAATTTAATTTTATCGTGATATTTATGCGAGAAAACTAAAATATTCGTTTCTAGCTCCAGAAAAATAAAAACATCGTAACTCTACAGGAAAAAATGCTAGAATGAAACTTATTAAATAAAATCTAATAAACAAATTTAGTTACTCAGGGATATTCTTAAAATTTAATTTTATCGTGATATTTATGCGAGAAAACTAAAATATTCGTTTCTAGTTCCAGAAACATAAAAACATCGTTACTCGTCAGGAAAAAATGCTAGAAACAAACTTATTCAATAAAATATAATAAACAAATTAAGTTACTCAGGGATATTCTTACAATTTAATTTTATCGTGATATTTATGCGAGAAAACTAAAATATTCCTTTCTAGCTCCAGACAATTTAAAACATCGTAACTCGACAGGAAAAAATGCTAGATACAAACTTATTAAATGAAATATAATAAACAAATTAAGTTACTCAGGGATATTCCTAAAATTTAATTTTATCGTGCTATTTATGCGAGAAAACTAAAATATTCGTTTCTAGCTCCAGACAATTTAAAACATCGTAACTCGACAGGAAAAAATGCTAGAATCAAACTTATTAAATGAAATATAATAAACAAATTATGTTACTCAGGGATATTTTTACAATTTAATTTTATCGTGATATTTATGCGAGATAACTAAAATATTCGTTTCTAGCTCCAGACAATTTAAAACAACGTAACTCGACAGGAAAAAATGCTAGATTCAAACTTATTAAATGAAATATAATAAACAAATTAAGTTACTCAGGGATATTCTTAAAATTTAATTTTATCGTGATATTTATGCGAGAAAACTAAAATATTCGTTTCTAGTTCTAGAAACATAAAAACATCGTTACTCGTCAAGAAAAAATGCTAGAATCAAACTTATTAAATGAAATATAATAAACAAATTAAGTTACTCAGGGATATTCTTAAAATTTAATTTTATCGTGATATTTATGCGAGAAAACTAAAATATTCGTTTCTAGTTCCAGAAACATAAAAACATCGTTACTCGTCAGTAAAAAATGCTAGAAACAAACTTATTCAATAAAAACTAATAAACAAATAAAGTTACTCAAGGATATTCTTAAAATTTAATTTTATCGTGATATTTATGCGAGAAAACTAAAATATTCGTTTCTATCTCCCGACAAATAAAAACATTGTAACTCGTCAGGAAAAAATGCTAGAATCAAACTTATTAAATGAAATATAATAAACAAATTAAGTTACTCAGGGATATTCTTAAAATTTAATTTTATCGTGATATTTATGCGAGAAAACTAAAATATTCGTTTCTAGTTCCAGAAACATAAAAACATCGTTACTCGTCAGGAAAAAATGCTAGAAACAAACTTATTAAAAAAAATCTAATAAACAAATTTTGTTACTCAGGGATATTCTTAAAATTTAATTTTATCGTGATATTTATGCGAGAAAACTAAAATATTCGTTTCTATCTCCAGAAAAATAAAAACATTGTAACTCGTCTGGAAAAAATGCTAGAATCAAACTTATTAAATTGAAATATAGTAAACAAATTAAGTTACTCAGGGATATTCTTACAATTTAATTTTATCGTGATATTTATGCGAGAAAACTAAAATACTCGTTTCTATCTCCAGACAATTTAAAACATCGTAACTCGACAGGAAAAAATGCTAGAATCAAACTTATTAAATGAAATATAACAAACAAATTAAGTTACTCAGGGATATTCTTAAAATTTAATTTTATCGTGATATTTATGCGAGAAAACTAAAATATTCGTTTCTAGTTCCAGAAACATAAAAACATCGTTACTCGTCAGGAAAAATGCTAGAAACAAACTTATTCAATAAAATCTAATAAACATATTTAGTTACTCGGGGCTATTCTTAAAATTTAATTTTATCGTGATATTTATGCGAGAAAACTAAAATATTCGTTTCTATCTCCAGACAAATAAAAACATTGTAACTCGTCAGGAAAAAATGCTAGAATCAAATTTATTAAATGAAATATAATAAACAAATTAAGTTACTCAGGGATATTCTTACAATTTAATTTTATCGTGATATTTATGCGTGAAAACTAAAATATTCGTTTCTAGTTCCAGACAATTTAAAACATCGTAACTCGACAGCAAAAAATGCTAGAATCAAACTTATTAAATGAAATATAATAAACAAATTATGTTACTCAGGGATATTCTTAAAATTTAATTTTATCGTGATATTTATGCGAGAAAACTAAAATATTCGTTTCTAGCTCCAGACAATTTAAAACATCGTAACTCGACAGCAAAAAATGCTAGAATCAAACTTATTAAATGAAATATAATAAACAAATTAAGTTACTTAGGGATATTCTTAAAATTTAATTTTATCGTGATATTTATGCGAGAAAACTAAAATATTCGTTTCTAGTTCCAGAAACATAAAAACATCGTTACTCGTCAGGAAAAAATGCTAGAAACAAACTTATTCAATAAAATCTAATAAACAAATTTAGTTACTCAGGGATATTCTTAAAATTTAATTTTATCGTGATATTTATGCGTGAAAACTAAAATATTCGTTTCTAGCTCCAGATAATTTAAAACATCGTAACTCGACAGGAAAAAATGCTAGAATGAAACTTATTAAATAAAATCTAATAAACAAATTTAGTTACTCAGGGATATTCTTAAAATTTAATTTTATCGTGATATTTATGCGAGAAAACTAAAATATTCGTTTCTAGTTCCAGAAACATAAAAACATCGTTACTCGTCAGGAAAAAATGCTAGAAACAAACTTATTCAATAAAATCTAATCAACAAATTTAGTTACTCAGGGATATTTTTAAAATTTAATTTTATCGTGATATTTATGCGAGAAAAGTAAAATATTCGTTTCTAGTTCCAGACAAATAAAAACATCGTACCTCGTCAGGAATAAATGCTAGAATCAAACTTATTAAATGAAATATAATAAACAAATTAAGTTACTCAGGGATATTCTTACAATTTAATTTTATCGTGATATTTATGCGAGAAAACTAAAATATTCGTTTCTATCTCCAGACAAATAAAAACATCGTAACTCGACAGGAAAAAATGCTAGAATCAAACTTATTAAATGAAATATAATAAACAAATTTAGTTACTCAGGGATATTTTTAAAATTTAATTTTATCGTGATATTTATGCGAGAAAACTAAAATATTCGTTTCTAGTTCCAGAAACATAAAAACATCGGTACTCGTCAGGAAAAAATGCTAGAAACAAAAATATTCAATAAAATCTAATAAACAAATTTAGTTACTCAGGGATATTCTTAAAATTTAATTTTATCGTGATATTTATGCGAGAAAAGTAAAATATTCGTTTCTAGTTCCAGACAAATAAAAACATCGTAACTCGTCAGGAAAAAATGCTAGAATCAAACTTATTAAATAAAATATAATAAACAAATTAAGTTACTCAGGGATATTCTTAAAATTTAATTTTATCGTGATATTTATGCGAGAAAACTAAAATATTCGTTTCTAGTTCTAGAAACATAAAAACATCGTTACTCGTCAAGAAAAAATGCTAGAATCAAACTTATTAAATGAAATATAATAAACAAATTAAGTTACTCAGGGATATTCTTAAAATTTAATTTTATCGTGATATTTATGCGAGAAAACTAAAATATTCGTTTCTAGTTCCAGAAACATAAAAACATCGTTACTCGTCAGTAAAAAATGCTAGAAACAAACTTATTCAATAAAAACTAATAAACAAATAAAGTTACTCAAGGATATTCTTAAAATTTAATTTTATCGTGATATTTATGCGAGAAAACTAAAATATTCGTTTCTATCTCCCGACAAATAAAAACATTGTAACTCGTCAGGAAAAAATGCTAGAATCAAACTTATTAAATGAAATATAATAAACAAATTAAGTTACTCAGGGATATTCTTAAAATTTAATTTTATCGTGATATTTATGCGAGAAAACTAAAATATTCGTTTCTAGTTCCAGAAACATAAAAACATCGTTACTCGTCAGGAAAAAATGCTAGAAACAAACTTATTAAATAAAATCTAATAAACAAATTTTGTTACTCAGGGATATTCTTAAAATTTAATTTTATCGTGATATTTATGCGAGAAAACTAAAATATTCGTTTCTATCTCCAGAAAAATAAAAACATTGTAACTCGTCTGGAAAAAATGCTAGAATCAAACTTATTAAATTGAAATATAGTAAACAAATTAAGTTACTCAGGGATATTCTTACAATTTAATTTAATGTGATATTTATGCGAGAAAACTAAAATACTCGTTTCTAGCTCCAGACAATTTAAAACATCGTAACTCGACAGGAAAAAATGCTAGAATCAAACTTATTAAATGAAATATAACAAACAAATTAAGTTACTCAGGGATATTCTTAAAATTTAATTTTATCGTGATATTTATGCGAGAAAACTAAAATATTCGTTTCTAGTTCCAGAAACATAAAAACATCGTTACTCGTCAGGAAAAATGCTAGAAACAAACTTATTCAATAAAATCTAATAAACAAATTTAGTTACTCGGGGCTATTCTTAAAATTTAATTTTATCGTGATATTTATGCGAGAAAACTAAAATATTCGTTTCTAGCTCCAGACAAATAAAAACATCGTAACTCGTCAGGAAAAAATGCTAGAATCAAACTTATTAAATGAAATATAATAAACAAATTAAGTTACTCAGGGATATTCTTAAAATTTAATTTTATCGTGATATTTATGCGAGAAAACTAAAATATTCGTTTCTAGTTCCAGACAATTTAAAACATCGTAACTCGACAGCAAAAAATGCTAGAATCAAACTTATTAAATGAAATATAATAAACAAATTATGTTACTCAGGGATATTCTTAAAATTTAATTTTATCGTGATATTTATGCGAGAAAACTAAAATATTCGTTTCTAGCTCCAGACAATTTAAAACATCGTAACTCGACAGCAAAAAATGCTAGAATCAAACTTATTAAATGAAATATAATAAACAAATTAAGTTACTTAGGGATATTCTTAAAATTTAATTTTATCGTGATATTTATGCGAGAAAACTAAAATATTCGTTTCTAGTTCCAGAAACATAAAAACAACGTTACTCGTCAGGAAAAAATGCTAGAAACAAACTTATTAAATAAAATCTAATAAACAAATTTAGTTACTCAGGGATATTCTTAAAATTTAATTTTATCGTGATATTTATGCGAGAAAACTAAAATATTCGTTTCTAGCTCCAGATAATTTAAAACATCGTAACTCGACAGGAAAAAATGCTAGAATGAAACTTATTAAATAAAATCTAATAAACAAATTTAGTTACTCAGGGATATTCTTAAAATTTAATTTTATCGTGATATTTATGCGTGAAAACTAAAATATTCGTTTCTAGCTCCAGATAATTTAAAACATCGTAACTCGTCAGGAAAAAATGCTAGAATCAAACTTATTAAATAAAATCTAATAAACAAATTTAGTTACTCAGGGATATTCTTAAAATTTAATTTTATCGTGATATTTATGCGAGAAAACTAAAATATTCGTTTCTAGTTCCAGACAAATAAAAACATCGTTACTCCTCAGGAAAAAATTCTAGAATCAAACTTATTAAAAAAATCTAATAAACAAATAAAGTTACTCAAGGATATTCTTAAAATTTTATTTTATCGTGATATTTATGCGAGAAAACTAAAATATTCATTTCTATCTCCAGACAAATAAAAACATCGTAACTCGTCAGGATAAAATGCTAGAATCAAACTTATTAAATGAAATATAATAAGCAAATAAAGTTACTCAGGGATATTCCTACAATTTAATTTTATCGTGATATTTATGCGGGAAAACTAAAATATTCGTTTCTAGCTCCAGAAAAATAAAAACATCGTAACTCGACAGAAAAAAATGCTAGAATCAAACTTATTAAATGAAATATAATAAACAAATTAAGTTACTCAGGGATATTCTTACTATTTAATTTTATCGTGATATTTATGCGAGAAAACTAAAATATTCGTTTCTAGCTCAAGACAAATAAAAACATCGTTACTCCTCAGGAAAAAATTCTAGAATCAAACTTATTTAAAAAATCTAATAAACAAATAAAGTTACACAGGGATATTCTTAAAATTTAATTTTATCGTGATATTTATGCGAGAAAACCAAAATATTCGTTTCTAGTTCCAGACAAATAAAAACATCGTAACTCGTCAGGAAAAAATGCTAGAATCAAACTTATTAAATGAAATATAATAAACAAATTAAGTTACTCAGGGATATTCTTAAAATTTAATTTTATCGTGATATTTATGCGAGAAAACTAATATATTCGTTTCTAGTTCCAGACAAATAAAAACATCGTAACTCGTCAGGAAAAAATGCTAGAATCAAACTTATTAAATGAAATATAATAAACAAATTAAGTTACTCAGGGATATTCTTAAAATTTAATTTTATCGTGATATTTATGCGAGAAAACTAATATATTCGTTTCTAGTTCCAGACAAATAAAAACATCGTAACTCCTCAGGAAAAAATGCTAGAATGAAACTTATTAAATATAATCTAATAAACAAATTTAGTTACTGAGGGATATTCTTAAAATTTAATTTTATCGTGATATTTATGCGAGAAAACTAAAATATTCGTTTCTATCTCCCGACAAATAAAAACATTGTAACTCGTCAGGAAAAAATGCTAGAATCAAACTTATTAAATGAAATATAATAAACAAATTAAGTTACTCAGGGATATTCTTAAAATTTAATTTTATCGTGATATTTATGCGAGAAAACTAAAATATTCGTTTCTAGTTCCAGAAACATAAAAACATCGTTACTCGTCAGGAAAAAATGCTAGAAACAAACTTATTAAATAAAATCTAATAAACAAATTTAGTTACTCAGGGATATTCTTACAATTTAATTTTATCGCGATATTTATGCGAGAAAACTAAAATATTCGTTTCTAGTTCCAGAAACATAAAAACATCGTTACTCGGCAGGAAAAAATGCTAGAAACAAAGTTATTAAATAAAATCTAATAAACAAATTTAGTTACTCAGGGATATTCTTAAAATTTAATTTTATCGTGATATTTATGCGAGAAAACAGAAATATTCGTTTCTATCTCCCGACAAATAAAAACATTGTAACTCGTCAGGAAAAAATGCTAGAATCAAACTTATTAAATGAAATATAATAAACAAATTAAGTTACTCAGGGATATTCTTAAAATTTAATTTTATCGTGATATTTATGCGAGAAAACTAAAATATTCGTTTCTAGTTCCAGACAAATAAAAACATCGTAACTCCTCAGGAAAAAATGCTAGAATGAAACTTATTAAATATAATCTAATAAACAAATTTAGTTACTCAGGGATATTCTTAAAATTTAATTTTATCTTGATATTTATGCGAGAAAACTAAAATATTCGTTTCTAGTTCCAGACAAATAAAAACATCGTAACTCCTCAGGAAAAAATGCTAGAATGAAACTTATTAAATATAATCTAATAAACAAATTTAGTTACTCAGGGATATTCTTAAAATTTAATTTTATCGTGATATTTATGCGAGAAAACTAAAATATTCGTTTCTATCTCCCGACAAATAAAAACATTGTAACTCGTCAGGAAAAAATGCTAGAATCAAACTTATTAAATGAAATATAATAAACAAATTAAGTTACTCAGGGATATTCTTAAAATTTAATTTTATCGTGATATTTATGCGAGAAAACTAAAATATTCGTTTCTAGTTCCAGAAACATAAAAACATCGTTACTCGTCAGGAAAAAATGCTAGAAACAAACTTATTAAATAAAATCTAATAAACAAATTTTGTTACTCAGGGATATTCTTAAAATTTAATTTTATCGTGATATTTATGCGAGAAAACTAAAATATACGTTTCTATCTCCAGACAAATAAAAACATCGTAACTCGTCAGGATAAAATGCTAGAATCAAACTTATTAAATGAAATATAATAAACAAATTAAGTTACTCAGGGATATTCTTACTATTTAATTTTATCGTGATATTTATGCGAGAAAACTAAAATATTCGTTTCTAGCTCAAGACAAATAAAAACATCGTTACTCCTCAGGAAAAAATTCTAGAATCAAACTTATTTAAAAAATCTAATAAACAAATAAAGTTACACAGGGATATTCTTAAAATTTAATTTTATCGTGATATTTATGCGAGAAAACCAAAATATTCGTTTCTAGTTCCAGACAAATAAAAACATCGTAACTCGTCAGGAAAAAATGCTAGAATCAAACTTATTAAATGAAATATAATAAACAAATTAAGTTACTCAGGGATATTCTTAAAATTTTATTTTATCGTGATATTTATGCGAGAAAACTAATATATTCGTTTCTAGTTCCAGACAAATAAAAACATCGTAACTCCTCAGGAAAAAATGCTAGAATGAAACTTATTAAATATAATCTAATAAACAAATTTAGTTACTGAGGGATATTCTTAAAATTTAATTTTATCGTGATATTTATGCGAGAAAACTAAAATATTCGTTTCTATCTCCCGACAAATAAAAACATTGTAACTCGTCAGGAAAAAATGCTAGAATCAAACTTATTAAATGAAATATAATAAACAAATTAAGTTACTCAGGGATATTCTTAAAATTTAATTTTATCGTGATATTTATGCGAGAAAACTAAAATATTCGTTTCTAGTTCCAGAAACATAAAAACATCGTTACTCGTCAGGAAAAAATGCTAGAAACAAACTTATTAAATAAAATCTAATAAACAAATTTAGTTACTCAGGGATATTCTTACAATTTAATTTTATCGCGATATTTATGCGAGAAAACTAAAATATTCGTTTCTAGTTCCAGAAACATAAAAACATCGTTACTCGGCAGGAAAAAATGCTAGAAACAAAGTTATTAAATAAAATCTAATAAACAAATTTAGTTACTCAGGGATATTCTTAAAATTTAATTTTATCGTGATATTTATGCGAGAAAACAGAAATATTCGTTTCTATCTCCAGACAAATAAAAACATTGTAACTCATCTGGAAAAAATGCTAGAATCAAACTTATTAAATGAAATATAATAAACAAATTAAGTTACTCAGGGATATTCTTAAAATTTAATTTTATCGTGATATTTATGCGAGAAAACTAAAATATTCGTTTCTAGTTCCAGACAAATAAAAACATCGTAACTCCTCAGGAAAAAATGCTAGAATGAAACTTATTAAATATAATCTAATAAACAAATTTAGTTACTCAGGGATATTCTTAAAATTTAATTTTATCTTGATATTTATGCGAGAAAACTAAAATATTCGTTTCTAGTTCCAGACAAATAAAAACATCGTAACTCCTCAGGAAAAAATGCTAGAATGAAACTTATTAAATATAATCTAATAAACAAATTTAGTTACTCAGGGATATTCTTAAAATTTAATTTTATCGTGATATTTATGCGAGAAAACTAAAATATTCGTTTCTATCTCCCGACAAATAAAAACATTGTAACTCGTCAGGAAAAAATGCTAGAATCAAACTTATTAAATGAAATATAATAAACAAATTAAGTTACTCAGGGATATTCTTAAAATTTAATTTTATCGTGATATTTATGCGAGAAAACTAAAATATTCGTTTCTAGTTCCAGAAACATAAAAACATCGTTACTCGTCAGGAAAAAATGCTAGAAACAAACTTATTAAATAAAATCTAATAAACAAATTTTGTTACTCAGGGATATTCATAAAATTTAATTTTATCGTGATATTTATGCGAGAAAACTAAAATATACGTTTCTATCTCCAGACAAATAAAAACATCGTAACTCGTCAGGATAAAATGCTAGAATCAAACTTATTAAATGAAATATAATAAACAAATAAAGTTGCTCATGGATATTCCTACAATTTAATTTTATCGTGATATTTATGCGAGAAAACTAAAATATTCGTTTCTAGGTCCAGACAATTTAAAACATCGTAACTCGACAGGAAAAAATGCTAGAATCAAACTTATTAAATGAAATATACTAAACAAATTAAGTTACTCAGGGGTATTCTTACAATTTAATTTTATCGTGATATTTATGTGAGAAAACTAAAATATTCGTTTCTAGCTCCAGACAAATAAAAACATCGTTACTCCTCAGGACAAAATTATAGAATCAAACTTATTAAATAAATTCAAATAAACAAATTAAGTTACTCAGGGATATTCTTATAATTTAATTTTATCGTGTTATTTATGCGAGAAAACTAAAATATTCGTTTCTATCTCCAGCCAAATAAAAACATCGTAACTCGTCAGGATAAAATGCTAGAATCACACTTATTAAATGAAATATAATAAGCATATAAAGTTACTCAGGGATATTCCTACAATTTAATTTTATCGTGATATTTATGCGAGAAAACTAAAATATTCGTTTCTATCTCCCGACAAATAAAAACATTGTAACTCGTCAGGAAAAAATGCTAGAATCAAACTTATTAAATGAAATATAATAAACAAATTAATTTACTCAGGGATATTCTTACAATTTAATTTTATCGTGATATTTATGCGAGAAAACTAAAATATTCGTTTCTAGCTCCAGACAAATAAAAACATCGTTACTCGTCAGGAAAAAATGCTAGAAACAAACTTATTAAATGAAATCTAATAAACAAATTTAGTTACTCAGGGATATTCCTACAATTTAATTTTATCGAGATATTTATGCGAGAAAACTAAAATATTCGTTTCTAGTTCCAGACAATTTAAAACATCGTAACTCGACAGGAAAAAATGCTAGAATCAAACTTATTAAATGAAATCTAATAAACAAATAAGTTACTCAGGGATATTCTTAAAATTTAATTTTATCGTGATATTTATGCGAGAAAACTAAAATATTCGTTACTAGTTCCAGACAAATAAAAACATCGTAACTCCTCAGGAAAAAATGCTAGAATGAAACTTATTAAATAAAATCTAATAAACAAATTTAGTTACTCAGGGATATTCTTAAAATTTAATTTTATCGTGATATTTATGCGAGAAAACTAAAATATTCGTTTCTATCTCCAGACAAATAAAAACATCGTAACTCCTCAGGAAAAAATGCTAGAATGAAACTTATTAAATATAATCTAATAAACAAATTTTGTTACTCAGGGATATTCTTAAAATTTAATTTTATCGTGATATTTATGCGAGAAAACTAAAATATTTCGTTTCTATCTCCCGACAAATAAAAACATTGTAACTCGTCAGGAAAAAATGCTAGAATCAAACTTATTAAATGAAATATAATAAACAAATTAAGTTACTCAGGGATATTCTTAAAATTTAATTTTATCTGATATTTATGCGAGAAAACTAAAATATTCGTTTCTAGTTCCAGAAACATAAAAACATCGTTACTCGTCAGGAAAAAATGCTAGAAACAAACTTATTAAACAAAATCTAATAAACAAATTTTGTTACTCACGGATATTTTTAAAATTTAATTTTATCGTGATATTTATGCGAGAAAACTAAAATATTCGTTTCTATCTCTAGACAAATAAAAACATCGTAACTCGTCAGGAAAAAATGCTAGAATCAAACTTATTAAATGAAATATAGTAAACAAATGAAGTTACTCAGGGATATTGTTACAATTTAATTGTATCGTGATATTTATGCGAGAAAACTAAAATATTCGTTTCTAGCTCCAGACAATTTAAAACATCGTAACTCGACAGGAAAAAATGCTAGAATCAAACTTATAAAATGAAATATAACAAAAAAATTAAGTTACTTAGGGGTATTCTTAAAATTTTATTTTATCGTGATATTTATGCGAGAAAACTAAAATATTATTTTCTAGTACCAGAAACATAAAAACATCGTTACTCGTCAGGAAAAATGCTAGAAACAAACTTATTCAATAAAATCTAATAAACAAATTTAGTTACTCGGGGCTATTCTTAAAATTTAATTTTATCGTGATATTTATGCTAGAAAACTAAAATATTCGTTTCTATCTCCAGACAAATAAAAACATCGTAACTCGTCAGGAAAAAATGCTAGAATCAAACTTATTAAATGAAATATAATAAACAAATTAAGTTACTCAGGGATATTCTTACAATTTAATTTTATCGTGATATTTATGCGAGAAAACTAAAATATTCGTTTCTAGCTCCAGACAAATAAAAACATCGTTACTCCTCAGGAAAAAATTCTAGAATCAAACTTATTAAAAAAATCTAATAAACAAATAAAGTTACTCAAGGATATTCTTAAAATTTAATTTTATCGTGATATTTATGCGAGAAAACTAAAATATTCATTTCTATCTCCAGACAAATAAAAACATCGTAACTCGTCAGGATAAAATGCTAGAATCAAACGTATTAAATGAAATATAATAAGCAAATAAAGTTACTCAGGGATATTCCTACAATTTAATTTTATCGTGATATTTATGCGAGAAAACTAAAATATTCGTTTCTAGCTCCAGAAAAATAAAAACATTGTAACTCGACAGAAAAAATGCTAGAATCAAACTTATTAAATAAAATATAATAAACAAATTAAGATACTCAGGGATATTCTTACAATTTAATTTTATCGTGATATTTATGCGAGAAAACTAAAATATTCGTTTCTAGCGCAGACAAACAAAAACATCGTTACTCCTCAGGAAAAAATTCTAGAACCAAACTTATTAAAAAAATCTAATAAACAAATAAAGTTACACAGGGATATTCTTAAAATTTAATTTTATCGTGATATTTATGCGAGAAAACTAAAATATTCGTTTCTATCTCCAGACAAATTAAAACATTGTAACTCGTCAGGAAAAAATGCTAGAATCAAACTTAATAAATGAAATTTAATAAACAAATTTAGTTACTCAGGGATATTTTTAAAATTTAATTTTATCGTGATATTTATGCGAGAAAACTAAAATATTCGTTTCTAGTTCCAGAAACATAAAAACATCGTTACTCGTCAGGAAAAAATGCTAGAAACAAACTTATTAAATAAAATCTAATAAACAAATTTTGTTACTCAGGGATATTCTTAAAATTTAATTTTATCGTGATATTTATGCGAGAAAACTAAAATATTCGTTTCTATCTCCAGACAAATAAAAACATTGTAACTCGTCTGGAAAAAATGCTAGAATCAAACTTATTAAATGAAATATAAAAACAAATTAAGTTACTCAGGGATATTCTTACAATTTAATTTTATCGTGATATTTATGCGAGAAAACTAAAATATTCGTTTCTAGCTCCAGACAATTTAAAACATCGTAACTCGACAGGAAAAAATGCTAGAATCAAACTTATTAAATGAAATATAACAAACAAATTAAGTTACTCAGGGATATTCTTAAAATTTAATTTTATCGTGATATTTATGCGAGAAAACTAAAATTTTTGTTTCTAGTTCCAGAAACATAAAAACATCGTTACTCGTCAGGAAAAAATGCTAGAAACAAACTTATTAAATAAAATCTAATAAACAAATTTTGTTACTCAGGGATATTCTTAAAATTTAATTTTATCGTGATATTTATGCGAGAAAACTAAAATATTCGTTTCTATCTCCAGACAAATAAAAACATTGTAACTCGTCTGGAAAAAATGCTAGAATCAAACTTATTAAATGAAATATAGTAAACAAATTAAGTTACTCAGGGATATTCTTACAATTTAATTTTATCGTGATATTTATGCGAGAAAACTAAAATATTCGTTTCTATCTCCAGACAATTTAAAACATCGTAACTCGACAGGAAAAAATGCTAGAATCAAACTTATTAAATGAAATATAATAAACAAATTAAGTTACTCAGGGATATTCTTAAAATTTAATTTTATCGTGATATTTATGCGTGAAAACTAAAATATTCGTTTCTAGTTCCAGACAAATAAAAACATCGTAACTCGTCAGAAAAAAATGCTAGAATGAAACTTATTAAATAAAATCTAATAAACAAATTTAGTTACTCAGGGATATTCTTAAAATTTAATTTTATCGTGATATTTATGCGAGAAAACTAAAATATTCGTTTCTAGTTCCAGACAAATAAAAACATCGTTACTCCTCAGGAAAAAATTCTAGAATCAAACTTATTAAAAAAATCTAATAAACAAATAAAGTTACTCATGGATATTCTTAAAATTTTATTTTATCGTGATATTTATGCGAGAAAACTAAAATATTCATTTCTATCTCCAGACAAATAAAAACATCGTAACTCGTCAGGATAAAATGCTAGAATCAAAGTTATTAAATGAAATATAATAAGCAAATAAAGTTACTCAGGGATATTCCTACAATTTAATTTTATCGTGATATTTATGCCAGAAAACTAAAATATTCGTTTCTAGCTCCAGAAAAATAAAAACATCGTAACTCGACAGAAAAAATGCTAGAATCAAACTTATTAAATGAAATATAATAAACAAATTAAGTTACTCAGGGATATTCTTACTATTTAATTTTATCGTGATATTTATGCGAGAAAACTAAAATATTCGTTTCTAGCTCCAGACAAATAAAAACATCGTTACTCCTCAGGAAAAAATTCTAGAATCAAACTTATTTAAAAAATCTAATAAACAAATAAAGTTACACAGGGATATTCTTAAAATTTAATTTTATCGTGATATTTATGCGAGAAAACCAAAATATTCGTTTCTAGTTCCAGACAAATAAAAACATCGTAACTCGTCAGGAAAAAATGCTAGAATCAAACTTATTAAATGAAATATAATAAACAAATTAAGTTACTCAGGGATATTCTTAAAATTTAATTTTATCGTGATATTTATGCGAGAAAACTAAAATATTCGTTTCTAGTTCCAGAAACATAAAAACATCGTTACTCGTCAGGAAAAAATGCTAGAAACAAACTTATTAAATAAAATCTAATAAACAAATTTAGTTACTCAGGGATATTCTTACAATTTAATTTTATCGTGATATTTATGCGAGAAAACTAAAATATTCGTTTCTAGTTCCAGAAACATAATAACATCGTTACTCGGCAGGAAAAAATGCTAGAAACAAAGTTATTAAATAAAATCTAATAAACAAATTTAGTTACTCAGGGATATTCTTAAAATTTAATTTTATCGTGATATTTATGCGAGAAAACAGAAATATTCGTTTCTATCTCCCGACAAATAAAAACATTGTAACTCGTCAGGAAAAAATGCTAGAATCAAACTTATTAAATGAAATATAATAAACAAATTAAGTTACTCAGGGATATTCTTAAAATTTAATTTTATCGTGATATTTATGCGAGAAAACTAAAATATTCGTTTCTAGTTCCAGACAAATAAAAACATCGTAACTCCTCAGGAAAAAATGCTAGAATGAAACTTATTAAATATAATCTAATAAACAAATTAAGTTACTCAGGGATATTCTTAAAATTTAATTTTATCGTGATATTTATGCGAGAAAACTAAAATATTCGTTTCTAGTTCCAGAAACATAAAAACATCGTTACTCGTCAGGAAAAAATGCTAGAATCAAACTTATTAAATGAAATATAATAAACAAATTAAGTTACTCAGGGATATTCTTAAAATTTAATTTTATCGTGATATTTATGCGAGAAAACTAAAATATTCGTTTCTAGTTCCAGAAACATAAAAACATCGTTACTCGTCAGGAAAAAATGCTAGAAACAAACTTATTAAATAAAATCTAATAAACAAATTTAGTTACTCAGGGATATTCCTACAATTTAATTTTATCGAGATATTTATGCGAGAAAACTAAAATATTCGTTTCTAGTTCCAGACAAATAAAAACATCGTAACTCGTCAGGATAAAATGCTAGAATCAAACTTATTAAATGAAATATAATAAACAAATAAAGTTGCTCATGGATATTCCTACAATTTAATTTTATCGTGATATTTATGCGAGAAAACTAAAATATTCGTTTCTAGGTCCAGACAATTTAAAACATCGTAACTCGACAGGAAAAAATGCTAGAATCAAACTTATTAAATGAAATATACTAAACAAATTAAGTTACTCAGGGGTATTCTTACAATTTAATTTTATCGTGATATTTATGTGAGAAAACTAAAATATTCGTTTCTAGCTCCAGACAAATAAAAACATCGTTACTCCTCAGGACAAAATTATAGAATCAAACTTATTAAATAAAATCAAATAAACAAATTTAGTTACTCAGGGATATTCCTACAATTTAATTTTATCGTGATATTTATGCGAGAAAACTAAAATATTCGTTTCTATCTCCCGACAAATAAAAACATTGTAACTCGTCAGGAAAAAATGCTAGAATCAAACTTATTAAATGAAATATAATAAACAAATTAATTTACTCAGGGATATTCTTACAATTTAATTTTATCGTGATATTTATGCGAGAAAACTAAAATATTCGTTTCTAGCTCCAGACAAATAAAAACATCGTTACTCGTCAGGAAAAAATGCTAGAAACAAACTTATTAAATAAAATCTAATAAACAAATTTAGTTACTCAGGGATATTCCTACAATTTAATTTTATCGAGATATTTATGCGAGAAAACTAAAATATTCGTTTCTAGTTCCAGACAATTTAAAACATCGTAACTCGACAGGAAAAAATGCTAGAATCAAACTTATTAAATGAAATCTAATAAACAAATAAGTTACTCAGGGATATTCTTAAAATTTAATTTTATCGTGATATTTATGCGAGAAAACTAAAATATACGTTTCTATCTACAGACAAATAAAAACATCGTAACTCGTCAGGATAAAATGCTAGAATCAAACTTATTAAATGAAATATAATAAACATATAAAGTTGCTCATGGATATTCCTACAATTTAATTTTATCGTGATATTTATGCGAGAAAACTAAAATATTTGTTTCTAGGTCCAGACAATTTAAAACATCGTAACTCGACAGGAAAAAATGCTAGAATCAAACTTATTAAATGAAATATACTAAACAAATTAAGTTACTCAGGGGTATTCTTACAATTTAATTTTATCGTGATATTTATGTGAGAAAACTAAAATATTCGTTTCTAGCTCCAGACAAATAAAAACATCGTTACCCCTCAGGACAAAATTATAGAATCAAACTTATTAAATAAAATCAAATAAACAAATTAAGTTACTCAGGGATATTCTTAAAATTTAATTTTATCGTGTTATTTATGCGAGAAAACTAAAATATTCGTTTCTATCTCCAGCCAAATAAAAACATCGTAACTCGTCAGGATAAAATGCTAGAATCACACTTATTAAATGAAATATAATAAGCATATAAAGTTACTCAGGGATATTCCTACAATTTAATTTTATCGTGATATTTATGCGAGAAAACTAAAATATTCGTTTCTATCTCCCGACAAATAAAAACATTGTAACTCGTCAGGAAAAAATGCTAGAATCAAACTTATTAAATGAAATATAATAAACAAATTAATTTACTCAGGGATATTCTTACAATTTAATTTTATCGTGATATTTATGCGAGAAAACTAAAATATTCGTTTCTAGCTCCAGACAAATAAAAACATCGTTACTCGTCAGGAAAAAATGCTAGAAACAAACTTATTAAATAAAATCTAATAAACAAATTTAGTTACTCAGGGATATTCCTACAATTTAATTTTATCGAGATATTTATGCGAGAAAACTAAAATATTCGTTTCTAGTTCCAGACAATTTAAAACATCGTAACTCGACAGGAAAAAATGCTAGAATCAAACTTATTAAATGAAATCTAATAAACAAATAAGTTACTCAGGGATATTCTTAAAATTTAATTTTATCGTGATATCTATGCGAGAAAACTAAAATATTCGTTACTAGTTCCAGACAAATAAAAACATCGTAACTCGTCAAGAAAAAATGCTAGAATGAAACTTATTAAATAAAATCTAATAAACAAATTTAGTTACTCAGGGATATTCTTAAAATTTAATTTTATCGTGATATTTATGCGAGAAAACTAAAATATTCGTTTCTATCTCCAGACAAATAAAAACATCATAACTCCTCAGGAAAAAATGCTAGAATGAAACTTATTAAATATAATCTAATAAACAAATTTTGTTACTCAGGGATATTCTTAAAATTTAATTTTATCGTGATATTTATGCGAGAAAACTAAAATATTCGTTTCTATCTCCCGACAAATAAAAACATTGTAACTCGTCAGGAAAAAATGCTAGAATCAAACTTATTAAATGAAATATAGTAAACAAATGAAGTTACTCAGGGATATTGTTACAATTTAATTGTATCGTGATATTTATGCGAGAAAACTAAAATATTCGTTTCTAGCTCCAGACAATTTAAAACATCGTAACTCGACAGGAAAAAATGCTAGAATCAAACTTATTAAATGAAATATAACAAAAAAATTAAGTTACTTAGGGATATTCTTAAAATTTTATTTTATCGTGATATTTATGCGAGAAAACTAAAATATTATTTCTAGTACCAGAAACATAAAAACATCGTTACTCGTCAGGAAAAATGCTAGAAACAAACTTATTAAACAAAATCTAATAAACAAATTTTGTTACTCACGGATATTCTTAAAATTTAATTTTATCGTGATATTTATGCGAGAAAACTAAAATATTCGTTTCTATCTCTAGACAAATAAAAACATCGTAACTCGTCAGGAAAAAATGCTAGAATCAAACTTATTAAATGAAATATAGTAAACAAATGAAGTTACTCAGGGATATTGTTACAATTTAATTGTATCGTGATATTTATGCGAGAAAACTAAAATATTCGTTTCTAGCTCCAGACAATTTAAAACATCGTAACTCGACAGGAAAAAATGCTAGAATCAAACTTATTAAATGAAATATAACAAAAAAATTAAGTTACTTAGGGATATTCTTAAAATTTTATTTTATCGTGATATTTATGCGAGAAAACTAAAATATTATTTCTAGTACCAGAAACATAAAAACATCGTTACTCGTCAGGAAAAATGCTAGAAACAAACTTATTCAATAAAATCTAATAAACAAATTTTGTTACTCGGGGCTATTCTTAAAATTTAATTTTATCGTGATATTTATGCGAGAAAACTAAAATATTCGTTTCTATCTCCAGACAAATAAAAACATCGTAACTCGTCAGGAAAAAATGCTAGAATCAAACTTATTAAATGAAATATAATAAACAAATTAAGTTACTCAGGGATATTCTTACAATTTAATTTTATCGTGATATTTATGCGAGAAAACTAAAATATTCGTTTCTAGCTCCAGACAAATAAAAACATCGTTACTCCTCAGGAAAAAATTCTAGAATCAAACTTATTAAAAAAATCTAATAAACAAATAAAGTTACTCAAGGATATTCTTAAAATTTAATTTTATCGTGATATTTATCCGAGAAAACTAAAAATTCATTTCTATCTCCAGACAAATAAAAACATCGTAACTCGTCAGGATAAAATGCTAGAATCAAACGTATTAAATGAAATATAATAAGCAAATAAAGTTACTCAGGGATATTCCTACAATTTAATTTTATCGTGATATTTATGCGAGAAAACTAAAATATTCGTTTCTAGCTCCAGAAAAATAAAAACATTGTAACTCGACAGAAAAAATGCTAGAATCAAACTTATTAAATAAAATATAATAAACAAATTAAGATACTCAGGGATATTCTTACAATTTAATTTTATCGTGATATTTATGCGAGAAAACTAAAATATTCGTTTCTAGCTCCAGACAAATAAAAACATCGTTACTCCTCAGGAAAAAATTCTAGAACCAAACTTATTAAAAAAATCTAATAAACAAATAAAGTTACACAGGGATATTCTTAAAATTTAATTTTATCGTGATATTTATGCGAAAAAACTAAAATATTCGTTTCTATCTCCAGACAAATTAAAACATTGTAACTCGTCAGGAAAAAATGCTAGAATCAAACTTAATAAATGAAATATAATAAACAAATTTAGTTACTCAGGGGTATTCTTACAATTTAATTTTATCGTGATATTTATGTGAGAAAACTAAAATATTCGTTTCTAGCTCCAGACAAATAAAAACATCGTTACTCCTCAGGACAAAATTATAGAATCAAACTTATTAAATAAAATCAAATAAACAAATTAAGTTACTCAGGGATATTCTTAAAATTTAATTTTATCGTGTTATTTATGCGAGAAAACTAAAATATTCGTTTCTATCTCCAGCCAAATAAAAACATCGTAACTCGTCAGGATAAAATGCTAGAATCACACTTATTAAATGAAATATAATAAGCATATAAAGTTACTCAGGGATATTCCTACAATTTAATTTTATCGTGATATTTATGCGAGAAAACTAAAATATTCGTTTCTATCTCCCGACAAATAAAAACATTGTAACTCGTCAGGAAAAAATGCTAGAATCAAACTTATTAAATGAAATATAATAAACAAATTAATTTACACAGGGATATTCTTACAATTTAATTTTATCGTGATATTTATGCGAGAAAACTAAAATATTCGTTTCTAGCTCCAGACAAATAAAAACATCGTTACTCGTCAGGAAAAAATGCTAGAAACAAACTTATTAAATAAAATCTAATAAACAAATTTAGTTACTCAGGGATATTCCTACAATTTAATTTTATCGAGATATTTATGCGAGAAAACTAAAATATTCGTTTCTAGTTCCAGACAATTTAAAACATCGTAACTCGACAGGAAAAAATGCTAGAATCAAACTTATTAAATGAAATCTAATAAACAAATAAGTTACTCAGGGATATTCTTAAAATTTAATTTTATCGTGATATCTATGCGAGAAAACTAAAATATACGTTTCTATCTACAGACAAATAAAAACATCGTAACTCGTCAGGATAAAATGCTAGAATCAAACTTATTAAATGAAATATAATAAACAAATAAAGTTGCTCATGGATATTCCTACAATTTAATTTTATCGTGATATTTATGCGAGAAAACTAAAATATTCGTTTCTAGGTCCAGACAATTTAAAACATCGTAACTCGACAGGAAAAAATGCTAGAATCAAACTTATTAAATGAAATATACTAAACAAATTAAGTTACTCAGGGGTATTCTTACAATTTAATTTTATCGTGATATTTATGTGAGAAAACTAAAATATTCGTTTCTAGCTCCAGACAAATAAAAACATCGTTACTCCTCAGGACAAAATTATAGAATCAAACTTATTAAATAAAATCAAATAAACAAATTTAGTTACTCAGGGATATTCCTACAATTTAATTTTATCGTGATATTTATGCGAGAAAACTAAAATATTCGTTTCTATCTCCCGACAAATAAAAACATTGTAACTCGTCAGGAAAAAATGCTAGAATCAAACTTATTAAATGAAATATAATAAACAAATTAATTTACTCAGGGATATTCTTACAATTTAATTTTATCGTGATATTTATGCGAGAAAACTAAAATATTCGTTTCTAGCTCCAGACAAATAAAAACATCGTTACTCGTCAGGAAAAAATGCTAGAAACAAACTTATTAAATAAAATCTAATAAACAAATTTAGTTACTCAGGGATATTCCTACAATTTAATTTTATCGAGATATTTATGCGAGAAAACTAAAATATTCGTTTCTAGTTCCAGACAATTTAAAACATCGTAACTCGACAGGAAAAAATGCTAGAATCAAACTTATTAAATGAAATCTAATAAACAAATAAGTTACTCAGGGATATTCTTAAAATTTAATTTTATCGTGATATTTATGCGAGAAAACTAAAATATACGTTTCTATCTACAGACAAATAAAAACATCGTAACTCGTCAGGATAAAATGCTAGAATCAAACTTATTAAATGAAATATAATAAACATATAAAGTTGCTCATGGATATTCCTACAATTTAATTTTATCGTGATATTTATGCGAGAAAACTAAAATATTTGTTTCTAGGTCCAGACAATTTAAAACATCGTAACTCGACAGGAAAAAATGCTAGAATCAAACTTATTAAATGAAATATACTAAACAAATTAAGTTACTCAGGGGTATTCTTACAATTTAATTTTATCGTGATATTTATGCGAGAAAACTAAAATATTCGTTTCTAGCTCCAGACAAATAAAAACATCGTTACCCCTCAGGACAAAATTATAGAATCAAACTTATTAAATAAAATCAAATAAACAAATTAAGTTACTCAGGGATATTCTTAAAATTTAATTTTATCGTGTTATTTATGCGAGAAAACTAAAATATTCGTTTCTATCTCCAGCCAAATAAAAACATCGTAACTCGTCAGGATAAAATGCTAGAATCACACTTATTAAATGAAATATAATAAGCATATAAAGTTACTCAGGGATATTCCTACAATTTAATTTTATCGTGATATTTATGCGAGAAAACTAAAATATTCGTTTCTATCTCCAGACAAATAAAAACATCGTAACTCGTCAGGAAAAAATGCTAGAATCAAACTTATTAAATGAAATATAATAAACAAATTAATTTACTCAGGGATATTCTTACAATTTAATTTTATCGTGATATTTATGCGAGAAAACTAAAATATTCGTTTCTAGCTCCAGACAAATAAAAACATCGTTACTCGTCAGGAAAAAATGCTAGAAACAAACTTATTAAATAAAATCTAATAAACAAATTTAGTTACTCAGGGATATTCCTACAATTTAATTTTATCGAGATATTTATGCGAGAAAACTAAAATATTCGTTTCTAGTTCCAGACAATTTAAAACATCGTAACTCGACAGGAAAAAATGCTAGAATCAAACTTATTAAATGAAATCTAATAAACAAATAAGTTACTCAGGGATATTCTTAAAATTTAATTTTATCGTGATATCTATGCGAGAAAACTAAAATATTCGTTACTAGTTCCAGACAAATAAAAACATCGTAACTCGTCAAGAAAAAATGCTAGAATGAAACTTATTAAATAAAATCTAATAAACAAATTTAGTTACTCAGGGATATTCTTAAAATTTAATTTTATCGTGATATTTATGCGAGAAAACTAAAATATTCGTTTCTATCTCCAGACAAATAAAAACATCATAACTCCTCAGGAAAAAATGCTAGAATGAAACTTATTAAATAAAATCTAATAAACAAATTTAGTTACTCAGGGATATTCTTAAAATTTAATTTTATCGTGATATTTATGCGAGAAAACTAAAATATTCATTTCTATCTCCCGACAAATAAAAACATTGTAACTCGTCAGGAAAAAATGCTAGAATCAAACTTATTAAATGAAATATAGTAAACAAATGAAGTTACTCAGGGATATTGTTACAATTTAATTGTATCGTGATATTTATGCGAGAAAACTAAAATATTCGTTTCTAGCTCCAGACAATTTAAAACATCGTAACTCGACAGGAAAAAATGCTAGAATCAAACTTATTAAATGAAATATAACAAAAAAATTAAGTTACTTAGGGATATTCTTAAAATTTTATTTTATCGTGATATTTATGCGAGAAAACTAAAATATTATTTCTAGTACCAGAAACATAAAAACATCGTTACTCGTCAGGAAAAATGCTAGAAACAAACTTATTAAACAAAATCTAATAAACAAATTTTGTTACTCACGGATATTCTTAAAATTTAATTTTATCGTGATATTTATGCGAGAAAACTAAAATATTCGTTTCTATCTCTAGACAAATAAAAACATCGTAACTCGTCAGGAAAAAATGCTAGAATCAAACTTATTAAATGAAATATAGTAAACAAATGAAGTTACTCAGGGATATTGTTACAATTTAATTGTATCGTGATATTTATGCGAGAAAACTAAAATATTCGTTTCTAGCTCCAGACAATTTAAAACATCGTAACTCGACAGGAAAAAATGCTAGAATCAAACTTATTAAATGAAATATAACAAAAAAATTAAGTTACTTAGGGATATTCTTAAAATTTTATTTTATCGTGATATTTATGCGAGAAAACTAAAATATTATTTCTAGTACCAGAAACATAAAAACATCGTTACTCGTCAGGAAAAATGCTAGAAACAAACTTATTCAATAAAATCTAATAAACAAATTTTGTTACTCGGGGCTATTCTTAAAATTTAATTTTATCGTGATATTTATGCGAGAAAACTAAAATATTCGTTTCTATCTCCAGACAAATAAAAACATCGTAACTCGTCAGGAAAAAATGCTAGAATCAAACTTATTAAATGAAATATAATAAACAAATTAAGTTACTCAGGGATATTCTTACAATTTAATTTTATCGTGATATTTATGCGAGAAAACTAAAATATTCGTTTCTAGCTCCAGACAAATAAAAACATCGTTACTCCTCAGGAAAAAATTCTAGAATCAAACTTATTAAAAAAATCTAATAAACAAATAAAGTTACTCAAGGATATTCTTAAAATTTAATTTTATCGTGATATTTATGCGAGAAAACTAAAAATTCATTTCTATCTCCAGACAAATAAAAACATCGTAACTCGTCAGGATAAAATGCTAGAATCAAACGTATTAAATGAAATATAATAAGCAAATAAAGTTACTCAGGGATATTCCTACAATTTAATTTTATCGTGATATTTATGCGAGAAAACTAAAATATTCGTTTCTAGCTCCAGAAAAATAAAAACATTGTAACTCGACAGAAAAAATGCTAGAATCAAACTTATTAAATAAAATATAATAAACAAATTAAGATACTCAGGGATATTCTTACAATTTAATTTTATCGTGATATTTATGCGAGAAAACTAAAATATTCGTTTCTAGCTCCAGACAAATAAAAACATCGTTACTCCTCAGGAAAAAATTCTAGAACCAAACTTATTAAAAAAATCTAATAAACAAATAAAGTTACACAGGGATATTCTTAAAATTTAATTTTATCGTGATATTTATGCGAAAAAACTAAAATATTCGTTTCTATCTCCAGACAAATTAAAACATTGTAACTCGTCAGGAAAAAATGCTAGAATCAAACTTAATAAATGAAATATAATAAACAAATTTAGTTACTCAGGGATATTTTTAAAATTTAATTTTATCGTGATATTTATGCGAGAAAACTGAAATATTCGTTTCTAGTTCCAGAAACATAAAAACATCGTTACTCGTCAGGAAAAAATGCTAGAAACAAACTTATTAAATAAAATCTAATAAACAAATTTTGTTACTCAGGGATATTCTTAAAATTTAATTTTATCGTGATATTTATGCGAGAAAACTAAAATATTCGTTTCTATCTCCAGACAAATAAAAACATTGTAACTCGTCTGGAAAAAATGCTAGAATCAAACTTATTAAATGAAATATAGTAAACAAATTAAGTTACTCAGGGATATTCTTACAATTTAATTTTATCGTGATATTTATGCGAGAAAACTAAAATATTCGTTTCTATCTCCAGACAATTTAAAACATCGTAACTCGACAGGAAAAAATGCTAGAATCAAACTTATTAAATGAAATATAATAAACAAATTAAGTTACTCAGGGATATTCTTAAAATTTAATTTTATCGTGATATTTATGCGTGAAAACTAAAATATTCGTTTCTAGTTCCAGACAAATAAAAACATCGTAACTCGTCAGAAAAAAATGCTAGAATGAAACTTATTAAATAAAATCTAATAAACAAATTTAGTTACTCAGGGATATTCTTAAAATTTAATTTTATCGTGATATTTATGCGAGAAAACTAAAATATTCGTTTCTAGCTCCAGATAATTTAAAACATCGTAACTCGACAGGAAAAAATGCTAGAATCAAACTTATTAAATGAAATATGATAAACAAATTAAGTTACTCAGGGATATTCTTAAAATTTAATTTTATCGTGATATTTATGCGAGAAAACTAAAATATTCGTTTCTAGTTCCAGACAAACAAAAACATCGTAACTGCTCAGGAAAAAATGCTAGTATGAAACTTATTAAATGAAATATAATAAACAAATTTAGTTACTCAGGGATATTCTTAAAATTTAATTTTATCGTGATATTTATGCGTGAAAACTAAAATATTCGTTTCTAGTTCCAGACAAATAAAAACATCGTAACTCGTCAGAAAAAAATGCTAGAATGAAACTTATTAAATAAAATCTAATAAACAAATTTAGTTACTCAGGGATATTCTTAAAATTTCATTTTATCGTGATATTTATGCGAGAAAACTAAAATATTCGTTTCTATCTCCAGACAATTTAAAACATCGTAACTCGACAGGAAAAAATGCTAGAATCAAACTTATTAAATGAAATATACTAAACAAATTAAGTTACTCAGGGGTATTCTTACAATTTAATTTTATCGTGATATTTATGCGAGGAAACTAAAATATTCGTCTCTAGCTCCAGACAAAGGAAAAAATTCTAGAATCAAACTTATTAAAAATATCTAATAAACAAATAAAGTTACTCAGGGATATTCTTAAAATTTAATTTTATCGTGATATTTATGCGAGAAAACTAAAATATTCGTTTCTAGTTCCAGACAAATAAAAACATCGTAACTCGTCAGGAAAAAATGTTGGAAACAAACTTATTAAACAAAATCTAATAAACAAATTTAGTTACTCAGGCATATTCTTAAAATTTAATTTTATCGTGATATTTATGCGAGAAAACTAAAATATTCGTTTCTAGATATGACAAATAAAAACATCGTAACTCGTCAGGAAAAAATGCTAGAATGAAACTTATTAAATAAAATCTAATAAACAAATTTAGTTACTCAGGGATATTCTTAAAATTTAATTTTAACGTGATATTTATGCGAGAAAACTAAAATATTCGTTTCTAGTTCCAGACAAATAAAAACATCGTAACTCGTCAGAAAAAAATGCTAGAATGAAACTTATTAAATAAAATCTAATAAACAAATTTAGTTACTCAGGGATAATCTTAAAATTTATTTTTATCGTGATATTTATGCGAGAAAACTAAAATATTCCTTTCTATCTCCAGACAAATAAAAACATCGTAACTCGTCAGGAAAAAATGCTAGAATCAAACTTATTAAATGAAATATATTAAACAAATTATGTTACTCAGGGATATTCTTACAATTTAATTTTATCGTGATATTTATGCGAGAAAACTAAAATATTCGTTTCTAGCTCCAGACAATTTAAAACATCGTAACTCGACAGGAAAAAATGCTAGATACAAACTTATTAAATGAAATATAATAAACAAATTAAGTTACTCAGGGATATTCCTAAAATTTAATTTTATAGTGCTATTTATGCGAGAAAACTAAAATATTCGTTTCTAGTTCTAGAAACATAAAAACATCGTTACTCGTCAAGAAAAAATGCTAGAATCAAACTTATTAAATGAAATATAATAAACAAATTAAGTTACTCAGGGATATTCTTAAAATTTAATTTTATCGTGATATTTATGCGAGAAAACTAAAATATTCGTTTCTAGTTCTAGAAACATAAAAACATCGTTACTCGTCAAGAAAAAATGATAGAATCAAACTTATTAAATGAAATATAATAAACAAATTAAGTTACTCAGGGATTCTTAAAATTTAATTTTATCGTGATATTTATGCGAGAAAACTAAAATATTCGTTTCTAGTTCCAGAAACATAAAAACATCGTTACTCGTCAGGAAAAAATGCTAGAAACAAACTTATTCAATAAAATCTAATAAACAAATAAAGTTACTCAAGGATATTCTTAAAATTTAATTTTATCGTGATATTTATGCGAGAAAACTAAAATATTCGTTTCTATCTCCAGACAAATAAAAATATTGTAACTCGTCTGGAAAAAATGCTAGAATCAAACTTATTAAATGAAATATTGTAAACAAATTAAGTTACTCAGGGATATTCTTACAATTTAATTTTATCGTGATATTTATGCGAGAAAACTAAAATATTCGTTTCTAGCTCCAGACAATTTAAAACATCGTAACTCGACAGGAAAAAATGCTAGAATCAAACTTATTAAATGAAATATAACAAACAAATTAAGTTACTCAGGGATATTCTTAACATTAAATTTTATCGTGATATTTATGCGAGAAAACTAAAATATTCGTTTCTAGTTCTAGAAACATAAAAACATCGTTACTCGTCAGGAAAAATGCTAGAAACAAACTTATTCAATAAAATCTAATAAACAAATTTAGTTACTCGGGGCTATTCTTAAAATTTAATTTTATCGTGATATTTATGCGAGAAAACTAAAATATTCGTTTCTATCTCCAGACAAATAAAAACATCGTAACTCGTCAGGAAAAAATGCTAGAATCAAACTTATTAAATGAAATATAATAAACAAATTAAGTTACTCAGGGATATTCTTACAATTTAATTTTATCGTGATATTTATGCGAGAAAACTAAAATATTCGATTCTAGCTCCAGACAAATAAAAACATCGTTACTCGTCAGGAAAAAATGCTAGAAACAAACTTATTAAATGAAATATAATAAACAAATTAAGTTACTCAGGGATATTCTTAAAATTTAATTTTATCGTGATATTTATGCGACAAAACTAAAATATTCGTTTCTAGTTCCAGAAACATAAAAACATCGTTACTCGTCAGGAAAAAATGCTAGAAACAAACTTATTCAATAAACTCTAATAAACAAATTTAGTTACTCAGGGATATTCTTAAAATTTAATTTTATCGTGATATTTATGCGAGAAAACTAAAATATTCGTTTCTATCTCCAGACAATTTAAAACATCGTAACTCGACAGGAAAAAATGCTAGAATCAAACTTATTAAATGAAATATAATAAACAAATTAAGTTACTCAGGGATATTCTTAAAATTTAATTTTATCGTGATATTTATGCGTGAAAACTAAAATATTCGTTTCTAGCTCCAGATAATTTAAAACATCGTAACTCGACAGGAAAAAATGCTAGAATGAAACTTATTAAATAAAATCTAATAAAAAAATTTAGTTACTCAGGGATATTCTTAAAATTTAATTTTATCGTGATATTTATGCGAGAAAACTAAAATATTCGTTTCTAGCTCCAGATAATTTAAAACATCGTAACTCGACAGGAAAAAATCCTAGAATCAAACAAATTAAATGAAATATAATAAACAAATTAAGTTACTCAGGGATATTCTTAAAATTTAATTTTATCGTGATATTTATGCGAGAAAACTAAAATATTCGTTTCTAGTTCCAGAAACATAAAAACATCGTTACTCGTCAGGAAAAAATGCTAGAAACAAACTTATTCAATAAAATCTAATAAACAAATTTAGTTACTCAGGGATATTCTTAAAATTTAATTTTATCGTGATATTTATGCGAGAAAACTAAAATATTCGTTTCTATCTCCAGACAATTTAAAACATCGTACCTCGACAGCAAAAAATGCTAGAATCAAACCTATTAAATGAAATATAATAAACAAATTAAGTTACTCAGGGATATTCTTAAAATTTAATTTTATCGTGATATTTATGCGAGAAAACTAAAATATTCGTTTCTAGTTCCAGACAAATAAAAACATCGTAACTCGTCAGAAAAAAATGCTAGAATGAAACTTATTAAATAAAATCTAATAAACAAATTTAGTTACTCAGGGATAATCTTAAAATTTATTTTTATCGTGATATTTAAGCGAGAAAACTAAAATATTCCTTTCTATCTCCAGACAAATAAAAACATCGTAACTCGTCAGGAAAAAACGCTAGAATCAAACTTATTAACTGAAATATAATAAACAAATTATGTTACTCTTACAATTTAATTTTATCGTGATATTTATGCGAGAAAACTAAAATATTCCTTTCTAGCTCCAGACAATTTAAAACATCGTAACTCGACAGGAAAAAATGCTAGATACAAACTTATTAAATGAAATATAATAAACAAATTAAGTTACTCAGGGATATTCCTAAAATTTAATTTTATCGTGCTATTTATGCGAGAAAACTAAAATATTCGTTTCTAGTTTCAGACAATTTAAAACGTCGTAACTCGACAGGAAAAAATGCTAGAATCAAACTTATTAAATGAAATATAATAAACAAATTATGTTACTCAGGGATATTCTTACAATTTAATTTTATCGTGATATTTATGCGAGATAACTAAAATATTCGTTTCTAGCTCCAGACAATTTAAAACAACGTAACTCGACAGGAAAAAATGCTAGATTCAAACTTATTAAAGGAAACATAATAAACAAATTAAGTTATTTAGGGATATTCTTAAAATTTAATTTTATCGTGATATTTATGCGAGAAAACTAAAAAATTCGTTTCTAGTTCTAGAAACATAAAAACATCGTTACTCGTCAAGAAAAAATGCTAGAATCAAACTTATTAAATGAAATATAATAAACAAATTAAGTTACTCAGGGATATTCTTAAAATTTAATTTTATCGTGATATTTATGCGAGAAAACTAAAATATTCGTTTCTAGTTCCAGAAACATAAAAACATCGTTACTCTTCAGTAAAAAATGCTAGAAACAAACTTATTCAATAAAAACTAATAAACAAATAAAGTTACTCAAGGATATTCTTAAAATTTAATTTTATCGTGATATTTATGCGAGAAAACTAAAATATTCGTTTCTATCTCCCGACAAATAAAAACATTGTAACTCGTCAGGAAAAAATGCTAGAATCAAACTTATTAAATGAAATATAATAAACAAATTAAGTTACTCAGGGATATTCTTAAAATTTAATTTTATCGTGATATTTATGCGAGAAAACTAAAATATTCGTTTCTAGTTCCAGAAACATAAAAACATCGTTACTCGTCAAGAAAAAATGCTAGAAACAAACTTATTAAATAAAATCTAATAAACAAATTTTGTTACTCAGGGATATTCTTAAAATTTAATTTTATCGTGATATTTATGCGAGAAAACTAAAATATTCGTTTCCATCTCCAGAAAAATAAAAACATTGTAACTCGTCTGGAAAAAATGCTAGAATCAAACTTATTAAATTGAAATATAGTAAACAAATTAAGTTACTCAGGGATATTCTTACAATTTAATTTTATCGTGATATTTATGCGAGAAAACTAAAATACTCGTTTCTAGCTCCAGACAATTTAGAACATCGTAACTCGACAGGAAAAAATGCTAGAATCAAACTTATTAAATGAAATATAACAAACAAATTAAGTTACTCAGGGATATTCTTAAAATTTAATTTTATCGTGATATATATGCGAGAAAACTAAAATATTCGTTTCTAGTTCCAGAAACATAAAAACATCGTTACTCGTCAGGAAAAATGCTAGAAACAAACTTATTCAATAAAATCTAATAAACAAATTTAGTTACTCGGGGCTATTCTTAAAATTTAATTTTATCGTGATATTTATGCGAGAAAACTAAAATATTCGTTTCTATCTCCAGACAAATAAAAACATCGTAACTCGTCAGGAAAAAATGCTAGAATCAAACTTATTAAATGAAATATAATAAACAAATTAAGTTACTCAGGGATATTCTTACAATTTAATTTTATCGTGATATTTATGCGAGAAAACTAAAATATTCGTTTCTAGCTCCAGACAAATAAAACATCGTTACTCCTCAGGAAAAAATTCTAGAATCAAACGTTATTAAAAAAATCTAATAAACAAATAAAGTTACTCAAGGATATTCTTAAAATTTAATTTTATCGTGCGAAAACTAAAATATTCGTCTCTAGTTCCAGAAACATAAAAACATCGTTACTCGTCAGGAAAAAATGCTAGAAACAAACTTATTAAATGAAATATAATAAACAAATTAAGTTACTCAGGGATATTCTTAAAATTTAATTTTATCGTGATATTTATGCGAGAAAACTAAAATATTCGTTTCTAGTTCCAGAAACATAAAAACATCGTTACTCGTCAGGAAAAAATGCTAGAAACAAACTTGTTAAATAAAATCTAATAAACTAATTTAGTTACTCAGGGATATTCTTAAAATTTAATTTTATCGTGATATTTATGCGAGAAAACTAAATTATTCGTTTCTATCTCCAGACAATTTAAAACATCGTAACTCGACAGGAAAAAATGCTAGAATCAAACTTATTAAATGAAATATAATAAACAAATTATGTTACTCAGGGATATTCTTAAAATTTAATTTTATCGTGATATTTATGCGAGAAAACTAAAATATTCGTTTCTAGTTCTAGAAACATAAAAACATCGTTACTCGTCAAGAAAAAATGCTAGAAACAAACTTGTTAAATAAAATCTAATAAACTAATTTAGTTACTCAGGGATATTCTTAAAATTTAATTTTATCGTGATATTTATGCGAGAAAACTAAAATATTCGTTTCTAGCGCCAGAAAAATAAAAACATCGTAACTCGACAGGAAAAAATTCCAGAATCAAACTTATTAAAAAACTCTAATAAACAAATAAAGTTACTCAAGGATATTCTTAAAATTTAATTTTATCGCGATATATATGCGAGAAAACTAAAATATTCGTTTCTTTCTCCAGACAAATAAAAACATCGTAACTCGTCAGGATAAAATGCTAGAATCAAACTTATTAAATGAAATATAATAAGCAAATAAAGTTACTCAGGGATATTCCTACAATTTAATTTTATCGTGATATTTATGCGAGAAAACTAAAATATTCGTTTCTAGCTCCAGAAAAATAAAAACATCGTAACTCGACAGGAAAAAATGCTAGAATCAAACTTATTAAATGAAATATAATAAAAAAATTAAGTTACTCAGGGATATTCTTACAATTTAATTTTATCGTGATATTTATGCGAGAAAACTAAAATATTCGTTTCTAGCTCCAGACAAATAAAAACATCGTTACTCCTCAGGAAAAAATTCTAGAATCAAACTTATTAAAAAAATCTAATAAACAAATAAAGTTACTCAGGGATATTCTTAAAATTTAATTTTATCGTGATATTTATGCGAGAAAACTATAATATTCGTTTCTAGTTCCAGACAAATAAAAACATCGTAACTCGTCAGGAAAAAATGCTAGAATCAAACTTATAAAATGAAATATAATAAACAAATTAAGTTACTCAGAGATATTCTTAAAATTTAATTTTATCGTGATATTTATGCGAGAAAACTAAAATATTCGTTTCTAGTTCCAGACACATAAAAACATCATTACTCGTCGGAAAAATGCTAGAAACAAACTTATTCAATAAAATTTAATATACAAATTTAGTTACTCAGGGCTATTCTTAAAATTTAATTTTATCGTGATATATATGCGAGGAAACTAAAATATTCGTTTCTATCTCCAGACAAATAAAAACATCGTAACTCGTCAGGAAAAAATGCTAGAATCAAACTTATTAAATGAAATATAATAAATTAATTAATTTACTCAGGGATATTCTTACAATTTAATTTCATCGTGATATTTATGCGAGAAAACTAAAATATTCGTTTCTAGCTCCAGACAATTTAAAACACCGTAACTCGATAGGAAAAAATGCTAGAATCAAACTTATTAAATGAAATATAATAAACAAATTAAGTTTCTCAGGGATATTCTTACAATTTAATTTTATCGTGATATTTATGCGAGAAAACTAAAATATTCGTTTCTAGCTCCAGACAAATAAAAACATCGTTACTCCTCAGGAAAAAATTCCAGAATCAAACTTATTAAAAAAATCTAATAAACAAATAAAGTTACTCAAGGATATTCTTAAAATTTAATTTTATCGTGATATTTATACGAGAAAACTAAAATATTCATTTCTATCTCCAGACAATAAAAACATCGTAACTCGTCAGGAAAAAATGCTAGAATCAAACTTATTAAATGAAATATAATAAATAAATTAATTTACTCAGGGATATTCTTACAATTTAATTTTATCGTGATATTTATGCGAGAAAACTAAAATATTCGTTTCTATCTCCAGACAAATAAAAACATCGTAACTCGTCAGGAAAAAATGCTAGAATCAAACTTATTAAATGAAATATAATAAATAAATTAATTTACTCAGGGATATTCTTACAATTTAATTTTATCGTGATATTTATGCGAGAAAACTAAAATATTCGTTTCTAGTTCCAGACACATAAAAACATCATTACTCGTCGGAAAAATGCTAGAAACAAACTTATTCAATAAAATCTAATAAACAAATTTAGTTACTCAGGGCAATTCTTAAAATTTAATTTTATCGTGATATTTATGCGAGAAAACTAATATATTCGTTTCTATCTCCAGACAAATAAAAACATCGTAACTCGTCAGGAAAAAATGCTAGAATAAAACTTATTAAATGAAATATAATAAATAATTTAATTTACTCAGGGATATTCTTACAATTTAATTTTATCGTGATATTTATGCGAGAAAACTAATATATTCGTTTCTAGTTCCAGACAAATAAAAACATCGTAACTCGTCAGGAAAAAATGCTAGAATAAAACTTATTAAATAAAATCTAATAAACAAATTTAATTACTCAGGGAAATTCTTAAAATTTAATTTTATCGTGATATTTATGCGAGAAAACTAAAATATTCGTTTCTAGCTCTAGACAAATAAAAACATCCTCAGGAAAAAATTCCAGAATCAAACTTATTAAAAAAATCTAATAAACAAATAAAGTTACTCAGGATATTCTTAAAATTTAATTTTATCGTGATATATATGCGAGAAAACTAAAATATTCGTTTCTTTCTCCAGACAAATAAAAACATCGTAACTCGTCAGGAAAAAATGCTAGAATCAAACTTATTAAATGAAATATAATAAATTAATTAATTTACTCAGGGATATTCTTACAATTTAATTTTATCGTGATATTTATGCGAGAAAACTAAAATATTCGTTTCTAGCTCCAAACAATTTAAAACACCGTAACTCGATAGGAAAAAATGCTAGAATCAAACTTATTAAATGAAATATAATAAACAAATTAAGTTTCTCAGGGATATTCTTACAATTTAATTTTATCGTGATATTTATGCGAGAAAACTAAAATATTCGTTTCTAGCTCCAGACAAATAAAAACATCGTTACTCCTCAGGAAAAAATTCCAGAATCAAACTTATTAAAAAAATCTAATAAACAAATAAAGTTACTCAAGGATATTCTTAAAATTTAATTTTATCGTGATATTTATGCGAGAAAACTAAAATATTCGTTTCTATCTCCAGACAAATAAAAACATCGTAACTCGTCAGGATAAAATGCTAGAATCAAACTTATTAAATGAAATATAATAAACAAATTAAGTTTCTCAGGGATATTCTTACAATTTAATTTTATCGTGATATTTATGCGAGAAAACTAAAATATTCGTTTCTAGCTCCAGACAAATAAAAACATCGTTACTCCTCAGGAAAAAATTCCAGAATCAAACTTATTAAAAAAATCTAATAAACAAATAAAGTTACTCAAGGATATTCTTAAAATTTAATTTTATCGTGATATTTATACGAGAAAACTAAAATATTCATTTCTATCTCCAGACAAATAAAAACATCGTAACTCGTCTGGAAAAAATGCTAGAATCAAACTTATTAAATGAAATATAGTAAACAAATTAAGTTACTCAGGGATATTCTTACAATTTAATTTTATCGTGATATTTATGCGAGAAAACTAAAATATTCGTTTCTAGCTCCAGACAATTTAAAACATCGTAACTCGACAGGAAAAAATGCTAGAATCAAACTTATTAAGTGAAATATAATAAACAAATTAAGTTACTCAGGGATATACTTAAAATTTAATTTTATCGTGATATTTATGCGAGAAAACTAAAATATTCGTTTCTAGTTCCAGACACATAAAAACATCATTACTCGTCGGAAAAATGCTAGAAACAAACTTATTCAATAAAATCTAATAAACAAATTTAGTTACTCAGGGCAATTCTTAAAATTTAATTTTATCGTGATATTTATGCGAGAAAACTAATATATTCGTTTCTATCTCCAGACAAATAAAAACATCGTAACTCGTCAGGAAAAAATGCTAGAATAAAACTTATTAAATGAAATATAATAAATTAATTAATTTACTCAGGGATATTCTTACAATTTAATTTTATCGTGATATTTATGCGAGAAAACTAAAATATTCGTTTCTAGCTCCAGACAAATAAAAACATCCTCAGGAAAAAATTCCAGAATCAAACTTATTAAAAAAATCTAATAAACAAATAAAGTTACTCAGGATATTCTTAAAATTTAATTTTATCGTGATATATATGCGAGAAAACTAAAATATTCGTTTCTTTCTCCAGACAAATAAAAACATCGTAACTCGTCAGGATAAAATGCTAGAATCAAACTTATTAAATGAAATATAATAAGCAAATAAAGTTACTCAGGGATATTCCTACAATTTAATTTTATCGTGATATTTATGCGAGAAAACTAAAATATTCGTTTCTAGCTCCAGAAAAATAAAAACATCGTAACTCGACAGGAAAAAATGCTAGAATCAAACTTATTAAATGAAATATAATAAACAAATTAAGTTACTCAGGGATATTCTTACAATTTAATTTTATCGTGATATTTATGCGAGAAAACTAAAATATTCGTTTCTAGCTCCAGACAAATAAAAACATCGTTACTCCGCAGGAAAAAATTCTAGAATCAAACTTATTAAATGAAATATAATAAATAAATTAATTTACTCAGGGATATTCTTACAATTTAATTTTATCGTGATATTTATGCGAGAAAACTAAAATATTCGTTTCTAGTTCCAGACACATAAAAACATCATTACTCGTCGGAAAAATGCTAGAAACAAACTTATTCAATAAAATCTAATAAACAAATTTAGTTACTCAGGGCAATTCTTAAAATTTAATTTTATCGTGATATTTATGCGAGAAAACTAATATATTCGTTTCTATCTCCAGACAAATAAAAACATCGTAACTCGTCAGGAAAAAATGCTAGAATAAAACTTATTAAATGAAATATAATAAATAAATTAATTTACTCAGGGATATTCTTACAATTTAATTTTATCGTGATATTTATGCGAGAAAACTAATATATTCGTTTCTAGTTCCAGACAAATAAAAACATCGTAACTCGTCAGGAAAAAATGCTAGAATAAAACTTATTAAATAAAATCTAATAAACAAATTTAATTACTCAGGGAAATTCTTAAAATTTAATTTTATCGTGATATTTATGCGAGAAAACTAAAATATTCGTTTCTAGCTCTAGACAAATAAAAACATCCTCAGGAAAAAATTCCAGAATCAAACTTATTAAAAAAATCTAATAAACAAATAAAGTTACTCAGGATATTCTTAAAATTTAATTTTATCGTGATATATATGCGAGAAAACTAAAATATTCGTTTCTTTCTCCAGACAAATAAAAACATCGTAACTCGTCAGGAAAAAATGCTAGAATCAAACTTATTAAATGAAATATAATAAATTAATTAATTTACTCAGGGATATTCTTACAATTTAATTTTATCGTGATATTTATGCGAGAAAACTAAAATATTCGTTTCTAGCTCCAAACAATTTAAAACACCGTAACTCGATAGGAAAAAATGCTAGAATCAAACTTATTAAATGAAATATAATAAACAAATTAAGTTTCTCAGGGATATTCTTACAATTTAATTTTATCGTGATATTTATGCGAGAAAACTAAAATATTCGTTTCTAGCTCCAGACAAATAAAAACATCGTTACTCCTCAGGAAAAAATTCCAGAATCAAACTTATTAAAAAAATCTAATAAACAAATAAAGTTACTCAAGGATATTCTTAAAATTTAATTTTATCGTGATATTTATGCGAGAAAACTAAAATATTCGTTTCTATCTCCAGACAAATAAAAACATCGTAACTCGTCAGGATAAAATGCTAGAATCAAACTTATTAAATGAAATATAATAAACAAATTAAGTTTCTCAGGGATATTCTTACAATTTAATTTTATCGTGATATTTATGCGAGAAAACTAAAATATTCGTTTCTAGCTCCAGACAAATAAAAACATCGTTACTCGTCTGGAAAAAATGCTAGAATCAAACTTATTAAATGAAATATAGTAAACAAATTAAGTTACTCAGGGATATTCTTACAATTTAATTTTATCGTGATATTTATGCGAGAAAACTAAAATATTCGTTTCTAGCTCCAGACAATTTAAAACATCGTAACTCGACAGGAAAAAATGCTAGAATCAAACTTATTAAGTGAAATATAATAAACAAATTAAGTTACTCAGGGATATACTTAAAATTTAATTTTATCGTGATATTTATGCGAGAAAACTAAAATATTCGTTTCTAGTTCCAGACACATAAAAACATCATTACTCGTCGGAAAAATGCTAGAAACAAACTTATTAAATGAAATATAATAAATAAATTAATTTACTCAGGGATATTCTTACAATTTAATTTTATCGTGATATTTATGCGAGAAAACTAAAATATTCGTTTCTAGCTCCAGACAAATAAAAACATCCTCAGGAAAAAATTCCAGAATCAAACTTATTAAAAAAATCTAATAAACAAATAAAGTTACTCAGGATATTCTTAAAATTTAATTTTATCGTGATATATATGCGAGAAAACTAAAATATTCGTTTCTTTCTCCAGACAAATAAAAACATCGTAACTCGTCAGGATAAAATGCTAGAATCAAACTTATTAAATGAAATATAATAAGCAAATAAAGTTACTCAGGGATATTCCTACAATTTAATTTTATCGTGATATTTATGCGAGAAAACTAAAATATTCGTTTCTAGCTCCAGAAAAATAAAAACATCGTAACTCGACAGGAAAAAATGCTAGAATCAAACTTATTAAATGAAATATAATAAACAAATTAAGTTACTCAGGGATATTCTTACAATTTAATTTTATCGTGATATTTATGCGAGAAAACTAAAATATTCGTTTCTAGCTCCAGACAAATAAAAACATCGTTACTCCGCAGGAAAAAATTCTAGAATCAAACTTATTAAAAAAATCTAATAAACAAATAAAGTTACTCAGGGATATTCTTAAAATTTAATTTTATCGTGATATTTATGCGAGAAAACTAAAATATTCGTTTCTAGTTCCAGACAAATAAAAACATCGTAACTCGTCAGGAAAAAATGCTAGAACCAAACTTATAAAATGAAATATAATAAACAAATTAAGTTACTCAGGGATATTCTTAAAATTTAATTTTATCGTGATATTTATGCGAGAAAACTAAAATATTCGTTTCTAGTTCCAGACACATAAAAACATCATTACTCGTCGGAAAAATGCTAGAAACAAACTTATTCAATAAAATTTAATATACAAATTTAGTTACTCAGGGCTATTCTTAAAATTTAATTTTATCGTGATATTTATGCGAGAAAACTAAAATATTCGTTTCTATCTCCAGACAAATAAAAACATCGTAACTCGTCAGGAAAAAATGCTAGAATCAAACTTATTAAATGAAATATAATAAATAAATTAATTTACTCAGGGATATTCTTACAATTTAATTTTATCGTGATATTTATGCGAGAAAACTAAAATATTCGTTTCTAGCTCCAGACAAATAAAAACATCGTTACTCCTCAGGAAAAAAATCCAGAATCAAACTTATTAAAAAAATCTAATAAACAAATAAAGTTACTCAAGGATATTATTAAAATTTAATTTTATCGTGATATATATGCGAGAAAACTAAAATATTCGTTTCTTTCTCCAGACAAATAAAAACATCGTAACTCGTCAGGATAAAATGCTAGAATCAAATTTATTAAATGAAATATAATAAGCAAATAAAGTTACTCAGGGATATTCCTACAATTTAATTTTATCGTGATATTTATGCGAGAAAACTAAAATATTCGTTTCTAGCTCCAGAAAAATAAAAACATCGTAACTCGACAGGAAAAAATGCTAGAATCAAACTTATTAAATGAAATATAATAAACAAATTAAGTTACTCAGGGATATTCTTACAATTTAATTTTATCGTGATATTTATGCGAGAAAACTAAAATATTCGTTTCTAGCTCCAGACAAATAAAAACATCGTTACTCCTCAGGAAAAAATTCTAGAATCAAACTTATTAAAAAAATCTAATAAACAAATAAAGTTACTCAGGGATATTCTTAAAATTTAATTTTATCGTGATATTTATGCGAGAAAACTAAAATATTCGTTTCTAGTTCCAGACAAATAAAAACATCGTAACTCGTCAGGAAAAAATGCTAGAATCAAATTTATAAAATGAAATATAATAAACAAATTAAGTTACTCAGAGATATTCTTAAAATTTAATTTTATCGTGATATTTATGCGAGAAAACTAAAATATTCGTTTCTAGTTCCAGACACATAAAAACATCATTACTCGTCGGAAAAATGCTAGAAACAAACTTATTCAATAAAATTTAATATACAAATTTAGTTACTCAGGGCTATTCTTAAAATTTAATTTTATCGTGATATTTATGCGAGAAAACTAAAATATTCGTTTCTATCTCCAGGCAAATAAAAACATCGTAACTCGTCAGGAAAAAATGCTAGAATCAAACTTATAAAATGAAATATAATAAACAAATTAAGTTACTCAGGGATATTCTTAAAATTTAATTTTATCGTGATATTTATGCGAGAAAACTAAAATATTCGTTTCTAGCTCCAGAAAAATAAAAACATCGTAACTCTACAGGAAAAAATGCTAGAATCAAACTTATTAAATGAAATATAATAAATAAATTAATTTACTCAGGGATATTCTTACAATTTAATTTTATCGTGATATTTATGCGAGAAAACTAAAATATTCGTTTCTAGCTCCAGACAATTTAAAACACCGTAACTCGACAGGAAAAAATGCTAGAATCAAACTTATTAAATGAAATATAATAAACAAATTAAGTTTCTCAGGGATATTCTTACAATTTAATTTTATCGTGATATTTATGCGAGAAAACTAAAATATTCGTTTCTAGCTCCAGACAAATAAAAACATCGTTACTCCTCAGGAAAAAATTCCAGAATCAAACTTATTAAAAAAATCTAATAAACAAATAAAGTTACTCAAGGATATTCTTAAAATTTAATTTTATCGTGATATTTATGCGAGAAAACTAAAATATTCGTTTCTATCTCCAGACAAATAAAAACATCGTAACTCGTCAGGATAAAATGCTAGAATCAAACTTATTAAATGAAATATAATAAGCAAATAAAGTTACTCAGGGATATTCCTACAATTTAATTTTATCGTGATATTTATGCGAGAAAACTAAAATATTCGTTTCTAGCTCCAGAAAAATAAAAACATCGTAACTCGACAGGAAAAAATGCTAGAATCAAACTTATTAAATGAAATATAATAAACAAATTAAGTTACTCAGGGATATTCTTACAATTTAATTTTATCGTGATATTTATGCGAGAAAACTAAAATATTCGTTTCTAGCTCCAGACAAATAAAAACATCGTTACTCCTCAGGAAAAAATTCTAGAATCAAACTTATTAAAAAAATCTAATAAACAAATAAAGTTACTCAGGGATATTCTTAAAATTTAATTTTATCGTGATATTTATGCGAGAAAACTAAAATATTCGTTTCTAGTTCCAGACAAATAAAAACATCGTAACTCGTCAGGAAAAAATGCTAGAATAAAACTTATTAAATAAAATCTAATAAACAAATTTAATTACTCAGGGAAATTCTTAAAATTTAATTTTATCGTGATATTTATGCGAGAAAACTAAAATATTCGTTTCTATCTCCAGACAAATAAAAACATCGTAACTCGTCAGGCAAAAATGCTAGAATGAAACTTATTAAATAAAATCTAATAAACATATTTAGTTACTCAGGGATATTCTTAAAATTTAATTTTATCGTGATATTTATGCGAGAAAACTAAAATATTCGTTTCTATCTCCAGACAAATAAAAACATCGTAACTCGTCAGGAAAAAATGCTAGAATCAAACTTATAAAATGAAATATAATAAACAAATTAAGTTACTCAGGGATATTCTTAAAATTTAATTTTATCGTGATATTTATGCGAGAAAACTAAAATATTCGTTTCTAGATCCAGAAACATAAAAACATCGTTACGCGTCAGGATAAAATGCTAGAAACAAACTTATTAAATAAAATCTAATAAACAAATTTAGTTACTCAGGGATATTCTTAAAATTTAATTTTATCGTGATATTTATGCGAGAAAACTAAAATATTCGTTTCTAGTTCCAGAAACATAAAAACATCGTAACTCGTCAGGAAAAAATGCTAGAATCAAACTTATAAAATGAAATATAATAAACAAATTAAGTTACTCAGGGATATTCTTAAAATTTAATTTTATCGTGATATTTATGCGAGAAAACTAAAATATTCGTTTCTAGATCCAGAAACATAAAAACATCGTTACGCGTCAGGATAAAATGCTAGAAACCAACTTATTCAATAAAATCTAATAAACAAATTTAGTTACTCAGGGATATTCTTAAAATTTAATTTTATCGTGATATTTATGCGAGAAAACTAAAATATTCGTTTCTATCTCCAGACAAATAAAAACATCGTAACTCGTCAGGAAAAAATGCTAGAATCAAACTTATTAAATGAAATATAATAAACAAATTAAGTTACTCAGGGATATTTTTAAAATTTAATGTTATCGTGATATTTATGCGAGAAAACTAAAATATTCGTTTCTATCTACAGACAAATAAAAAAATCGTAATTCGACAAGAAAAAATGCTAGAATCAAACTTATTAAATGAAATATAGTAAACGAATTAAGTTACTCAGGGATATTCTTAAAATTTAATTTTATAGTGATATTTATGCGAGAAAACTAAAATATTCGTTTCTAGTTCCAGAAACATAAAAACATCGTTACTCGCCAGGAAAAAATGCTAGAAACAAACTTATTCAATAAAATCTAATAAACAAATTAAGTTACTCAGGGATATTCTTAAAATTTAATTTTATCGTGATATTTATGCGAGAAAACTAAAATATTCGTTTAGTTCCAGAAACATAAAAACATCGTTACTCGTCAGGAAAAAATGCTAGAAACAAATTTATTAAATAAAATCTAATAAACAAATTTAGTTACTCAGGGATATTCTTAAAATTTAATTTTATCGTGATATTTATGCGAGAAAACTAAAATATTCGTTTCTAGTTCCAGAAACATAAAACATCGTTACTCGTCAGGAAAAAATGCTAGAAACCAATTTATTAAATAAAATCTAATAAACAAATTTAGTTACTCAGGGATATTCTTAAAATTTAATTTTATCGTGATATTTATGCGAGAAAACTAAAATATTCGTTTCTATCTCCAGACAAATAAAAACATCGTAACTCGTCCGGAAAAAGTGCTAGAATCAAACTTATTAAATGAAATATAATAAACAAATTAAGTTACTCAGAGATATTCTTAAAATTTAATTTTATCGTGATATTTATGCGAGAAAACTAAAATATTCGTTTCTAGTTCCAGAAACATAAAAACATCGTTACTCGTCAGGAAAAAATGCTAGAAACCAATTTATTAAATAAAATCTAATAAACAAATTTAGTTACTCAGGGATATTCTTAAAATTTAATTTTATCGTGATATTTATGCGAGAAAACTAAAATATTCGTTTCTAGCTCCAGACAATTTAAAACATCGTAACTCGACAGGAAAAAATGCTAGAATCAAACTTATTGAATGAAATATAATAAACAAATTAAGTTACTCAGGGATATTCTTAAAATTTAATTTTATCGTGATATTTATGCGAGAAAACTAAAATATTCCTTTCTAGTTCCAGAAACATAAACCATCGTTACTCGTCAGGAAAAAATGCTAGAAACAAACTTATTCAATAAAATCTAATAAACAAATTTAGTTACTCAGGGATATTCTTAAAATTTAATTTTATCGTTATATTTAGGCGAGAAAACTAAAATATTCGTTTCTATCTCCAGACAATTTAAAACATCGTAACTCGACAGGAAAAAATGCTAGAATCAAACTTATTCAATAAAATCTAATAAACAAATTTAGTTACTCAGGGATATTCTTAAAATTTAATTTTATCGTGATATTTATACCAGAAAACTAAAATATTCGTTTCTATCTCCAGACAAATAAAAACATCGTAACTCGTCAGGAAAAAATGCTAGAATCAAACTTATTAAATGAAATATAATAAACAAATTAAGTTACTCAGGGATATTTTTAAAATTTAATTTTATCGTGATATTTAAGCGAGAAAACTAAAATATTCGTTTCAGATAAATAAAAACATCGTAACTCGTCAGGAATAAATGCTAGAATCAAACTTATTAAATGAAATATAATAAACAAATTATGATACTCAGGGATATTCTTACTATTTAATTTTATCGTGATATTTATGCGAGAAAACTAAAATATTAGTTTCTATCTCCAGACAATTTAAAACATCGTAACTCGAAAGGAAAAAATCCTAGAATCAAACTTATTAAATGAAATATATTAAACAAATTAAGTTACTCAGGGATATTCTTAAAATTTAATTTTATCGTGATATTTATGCGAGAAAACTAAAATATTCGTTTCTATTTCCAGACAATTTAAAACATCGAAACTCGACAGGAAAAAATGCTAGAATCAAACTTATTAAATGAAATATAATAAACAAATTAAGTTACTCAGGGGTATTCTTACAATTTAATTTTATCGTCATATTTATGCGAGAAAACTAAAATATTCGTTTCTAGCTCCAGACAAATAAAAACATCGTTACTCCTCAGGAAAAAATTCTAGAATCAAACTTATTAAAAAAATCTAATAAACAAATAAAGTTACTCAGGGATATTCTTAAAATTTAATTTTATCGTGATATTTATGCGAGAAAACTAAAATATTCGTTTCTAGTTCCAGACAAATAAAAACATCGTAACTCCTCAGGACAAAATGCTAGAATGAAACTTATTAAATAAAATCTAATAAACAAATTTAGTTACTCAGGGATATTCTTAAAATTTAATTTTATCCTGATATTTATGCGAGAAAACTAAAATATTCGTTTCTATCTCCAGACAAATAAAAACATCGTAACTCGTCAGGATAAAATGCTAGAATCAAACTTATTAAATGAAATATAATAAACGAATTAAGTTACTCAGGGATATTCTTAAAATTTAATTTTATCGTGATATTTATGCGAGAAAACTAAAATATTCGTTTCTAGCTCCAGACAAATAAAAACATCGTTACTCCTCAGGAAAAAATTCCAGAATCAAACTTATTAAAAAAATCTAATAAACAAATAAAGTTACTCAAGGATATTCTTAAAATTTAATTTTATCGTGATATTTATGCGAGAAAACTAAAATATTCGTTTCTATCTCCAGACAAATAAAAACATCGTAACTCGTCAGGATAAAATGCTAGAATCAAACTTATTAAATGAAATATAATAAACTAATTAAGTTACTCAGGGATATTCTTAAAATTTAATTTTATCGTGATATTTATGCGAGAAAACTAAAATATTCGTTTCTAGTTCCAGAAACATAAAAACATCGTTACTCGTCAGGAAAAAATTCTAGAATCAAACTTATTAAAAAAATCTAATAAACAAATAAAGTTACTCAGGGATATTCTTAAAATTTAATTTTATCGTGATATTTATGCGAGAAAACTAAAATATTCGTTTCTAGTTCCAGACAAACAAAAACATCGTAACTGCTCAGGAAAAAATGCTAGAATGAAACTTATTAAATAAAATCTAATAAACAAATTTAGTTACTCAGGGATATTCTTAAAATTTAATTTTATCGTGATATTTATGCGAGAAAACTAAAATATTCGTTTCTAGCTCCAGTTAATTTAAAACATCGTAACTCGACAGGAAAAAATGCTAGATTCAAACTTAATAAATGAAATATAATAAACAAATTAAGTTACTCAGGGATATTCTTAAAATTTAATTTTATCGTGATATTTATGCGAGAAAACTAAAATATTCGTTTCTAGTACCAGAAACATAAAAACATCGTTACTCGTCAGGAAAAAATGCTAGAAACAAACTTATTCAATAAAATCTAATAAACAAATTTAGTTACTCAGGGATATTTTTAGAATTTAATTTTATCGTGATATTTATGCGAGAAAAGTAAAATATTCGTTTCTAGTTCCAGACAAATAAAAACATCGTAACTCGTCAGGAAAAAATTCTAGAATGAAACTTATTAAATAAAATCTAATAAACAAATTTAGTTACTCAGGGATATTCTTAAAATTTAATTTTATCGTGATATTTATGCGAGAAAACTAAAATATTCGTTTCTATCTCCAGACAAATAAAAACATCGTAACTCGTCAGGAAAAAATGCTAGAATCAAACTTATTAAATGAAATATAATAAACAAATTATGTTACTCAGGGATATTCTTACAATTTAATTTTATCGTGATATTTATGCGACAAAACTTAAATAATCGTTTCTATCTCCAGACAAATAAAAACATAGTAACTCGTCAGGAAAAAATGCTAGAATCAAACTTATTAAATGAAATATAATAAACAAATAAAGTTACTCACGGATATTCTTAAAATTTAATTTTATCGTGATATTTATGCGAGAAAACTAAAATATTCGTTTCTAGCTCCAGACAATTTAAAACACCGTAACTCGTCAGCAAAAAAATGCTAGATTCAAACTTAATAAATGAAATATAATAAACAAATTAAGTTACTCAGGGATATTCTTAAAATTTAATTTTATCGTGATATTTATGCGAGAAAACTAAAATATTCGTTTCTATCTCCAGACAAATAAAAACATCGTAACTCGTCAGGATAAAATGCTAGAATCAAACTTATTAAATGAAATATAATAAACAAATAAAGATACTCAGGGATATTCCTACAATTTAATTTTATCGAGATATTTATCCGAGAAAACTATAATATTCGTTTCTAGCTCCAGACAAATAAAAACATCGTTACTCCTCAGGAAAAAATTCTAGAATCAAACTTATTAAAAAAATCTAATAAACAAATAAAGTTACTCAGGGATATTCTTAAAATTTAATTTTATCGTGATATTTATGCGAGAAAAGTAAAATATTCGTTTCTAGTTCCAGACTAATAAAAACATCGTAACTCCTCAGGAAAAAATGCTAGAATGAAACTTATTAAATAAAATCTAATAAACAAATTTAGTTACTTAGGCATATTCTTCAAATTTTATTTTATCGTGATATTTTTGCGAGAAAACTAAAATATTCTTTTCTAGTTCCAGGACATAAAAACATCGTTACTCGTCAGGAAAAAATGCTAGAAACAAATTTATTAAATAAAATCTAATAAACAAATTTTGTTACTCAGGGATAGTCTTAAAATTGAATTTTATCGTGATATTTATGCGTGAAAACTAAAATATTCGTTTCTAGTTCCAGAAACATAAAAACATCGTTACTCGTCAGGAAAAAATGCTAGAAACAAACTTATTCAATAAAATCTAATAAACAAATTTAGTTACTCAGGGATATTCTTAAAATTTAATTTTATCGTGATATTTATGCGAGAAAACTAAAATATTCGTTTCTATCTCCAGACAAATAAAAACATCGTAACTCGTCAGGAAAAAATGCTAGAATCAAACCTATTAAATGAAATATAATAAACAAATTAAGTTACTCAGGGATATTCTTAAAATTTAATTTTATCGTGATATTTATGCGAGATAACTAAAATATTCGTTTCTAGTTCTAGACACATAAAAACATCGTAACTCGACAAGAAAAAATGCTAGAATCAAACTTATTAAATGAAATATAATAAACAAATTAAGTTACTCAGGGATATTCTTAAAATATAATTTTATCGTGATATTTATGCGAGAAAACTAAAATATTCGTTTCTAGCTCCAGATAATTTAAAACATCGTAACTCGACAGGAAAAAATGCTAGAATCAAACTTATTAAATGAAATCTAATAAACAAATTAAGTTACTCAGGGGTATTCTTACAATTTAATTTTATCGTGATATTTATGCGAGAAAACTAAAATATTCGTTTCTAGCTCCAGACAAATAAAAACATCGTTACTCCTCAGGAAAAAATTCTAGAATCAAACTTATTAAATAAATCTAATAAACAAATAAAGTTACTCAGGGATATTCTTAAAATTTAATTTTATCGTGATATTTATGCGAGAAAACTAAAATATTCGTTTCTAGTTCCAGACAAACAAAAACATCGTAACTGCTCAGGAAAAAATGCTAGAATGAAACTTATTAAATAAAATCTAATAAACAAATTTAGTTACTCAGGGATATTCTTAAAATTTAATTTTATCGTGATATTTATGCGAGAAAACTAAAATATTTGTTTCTATCTCCAGACAAATAAAAACATCGTAACACGTCAGGAAAAAATGCTTGAATCAAACTTATTAAATGAAATATAATAAACAAATTAAGTTACTCAGGGATATTCTTAAAATTTAATTTTATCGTGATATTTATGCGAGAAAACTAAAATATTCGTTTCTAGTTCCAGAAACATAAAAACATCGTTACTCGTCAGGAAAAAATGCTAGAAACAAATTTATTAAATAAAATCTAATAAACAAATTTAGTTACTCAGGAATATTCTTAAAATTTAATTTTATCGTGATATTTATGCGAGAAAACTAAAATATTCGATTCTAGCTCCAGATAATTTAAAACATCGTAACTCGACAGGAAAAAATGCTAGAAACAAACTTGTTAAATAAAATCTAATAAACAAATTTAGTCACTCAGGGATATTCTTACAATTTAATCCTATCGGGATATTTATGCGAGAAAACTAAAATATTCGTTTCTATCTCCAGACAAATAAAAACATAGTATCTCGTCAGGAAAAAATGCTAGAATCAAACTTATTAAATGAAATATAATAAACAAATTAAGTTACTCAGGGATATTCTTACAATTTAATTTTATCGTGATATTTATGCGAGAAAACTAAAATATTCGTTTCTAGCTCCAGACAATTTAAAACATCGTAACTCGACAGGAAAAAATGCTAGAATCAAACTTATTAAATGAAATATAATAAACAAATTAAGTTACTCAGGGATATTCTTAAAATTTAATTTTATCGTGATATTTATGCGAGAAAACTAAAATATTCGTTTCTAGTTCCAGAAACATAAAAACATCGTTACTCGTCAGGAAAAAATGCAAGAAACAAACTTATTCAATAAAATCTAATAAACAAATTTAGTTACTGAGGGATATTCTTAAAATTTAATTTTATCGTGATATTTATGCGAGAAAACTAAAATATTCGTTTCTAGCTCCAGATAATTTAAAACATCGTAACTCGACAGGAAAAAATGCTAGAATCAAACTTATTAAATGAAATATAATAAACAAATTAAGTTACTCAGGGATATTCTTAAAATTTAATTTTATCGTGATATTTATGCGAGAAAACTAAAATATTCGTTTCTAGTTCCAGAAACATAAAAACATCGTTACTCGTCAGGAAAAAATTCTAGAATCAAAATTATTTAAAAAATCTAATAAACAAATAAAGTTACTCAGGGATATTCTTAAAATTTAATTTTATCGTGATATTTATGCGAGAAAACTAAAATATTCGTTTCTAGTTCCAGACAAACAAAAACATCGTAACTGCTCAGGAAAAAATGCTAGAATGAAACTTATTAAATAAAATCTAATAAACAAATTTTGTTACTCAGGGATATTCTTAAAATTTAATTTTATCGTGATATTTATGCGAGAAAACTAAAATATTCGTTTCTATCTCCAGACAAATAAAAACATCGTAACTCGTCAGGAAAAAATGCTAGACTCAAACTTATTAAATGAAATATAATAAACAAATTAAGTTACTCAGGGATATTCTTAAAATTTAATTTTATCGTGATATTTATGCGAGAAATCTAAAATATTCGTTTCTAGTTCCAGAAACATAAAAACATCGTTACTCGTCAGGAAAAAATGCTAGAAACAAACTTATTCAATAAAATCTAATAAACAAATTTAGTTACTCAGGGATATTCTTAAAATTTAATTTTATCGTGATATTTATGCGAGAAAACTAAAATATTCGTTTCTATCTCCAGACAATTTAAAACATCGTAACTCGACAGGAAAAAATGCTAGAATCAAACTTATTAAATGAAATATAATAAACAAATTAAGTTACTCAGGGATATTCTTAAAATTTAATTTTATCGTGATATTTATGCGAGAAAACTAAAATATTCGTTTCTATCTCCAGATAATTTAAAACATCGTAACTCGACAGGAAAAAATGCTAGAATCAAACTTATTAAATGAAATATAATAAACAAATTAAGTTACTCAGGGATATTCTTAAAATTTAATTTTATCGTGATATTTATGCGAGAAAACTAAAATATTCGTTTCTATTTCCAGAAACATAAAAACATCGTTACTCGTCAGGAAAAAATTCTAGAATCAAAATTATTTAAAAAATCTAATAAGCAAATAAAGTTACTCAGGGATATTCTTAAAATTTAATTTTATCGTGATATTTATGCGAGAAAACTAAAATATTCGTTTCTAGTTCCAGACAAACAAAAACATCGTAACTGCTCAGGAAAAAATGCTAGAATGAAACTTATTAAATAAAATCTAATAAACAAATTTAGTTACTCAGGGATATTCTTAAAATTTAATTTTATCGTGATATTTATGCGAGAAAACTAAAATATTCGTTTCTATCTCCAGACAAATAAAAACATCGTAACTCGTCAGGAAAAAATGCTAGACTCAAACTTATTAAATGAAATATAATAAACAAATTAAGTTACTCAGGGATATTCTTAAAATTTAATTTTATCGTGATATTTATGCGAGAAATCTAAAATATTCGTTTCTAGTTCCAGAAACATAAAAACATCGTTACTCGTCAGTAAAAAATGCTAGAAACAAACTTATTCAATAAAATCTAATAAACAAATTTAGTTACTCAGGGATATTCTTAAAATTTAATTTTATCGTGATATTTATGCGAGAAAACTAAAATGTTCGTTTCTATTTCCAGACAATTTAAAACATCGTAACTCGACAGGAAAAAATGCTAGAATGAAACTTATTAAATAAAATCTAATAAACAAATTTAGTTACTCAGGGATATTCTTACAATTTAATTTTATCGTGATATTTATGCGAGAAAACTAAAATATTCGTTTCTAGCTCCAGACAAATAAAAACATCGTTACTCCTCAGGAAAAAATTCTAGAATCAAACTTATTAAAAAAATCTAATAAACAAATAAAGTTACTCAGGGATATTCTTAAAATTTAATTTTATCGTGATATTTATGCGAGAAAACTAAAATATTCCTTTCTATCTCCAGACAAATAAGAACATCGTAACTCGTCAGGAAAAAATGCTAGAATCTAACTTATTAAATGAAATATAATAAACAAATTTAGTTACTCAGGGATATTCTTTAAATTTAATTTTATCGTGATATATATGCGAGAACACTAAAATATTCGTTTCTAGTTCCAGAAACATAAAAACATCCTCACTCGTCAGGAAAAAATGCTAGAAACACACTTATTCAATAAAATCTAATAAAATTTAGTTACTGAGGGATATTCTTAAAATTTAATTTTATCGTGATATTTATGCGAGAAAACTAAAATATTCGTTTCTAGCTCCAGATAATTTAAAACATCGTAACTCGACAGGAAAAAATGCTAGAATCAAACTTATTAAATGAAATATAATAAACAAATTAAGTTACTCAGGGATATTCTTAAAATTTAATTTTATCGTGATATTTATGCGAGAAAACTAAAATATTCGTTTCTAGTTCCAGAAACATAAAAACATCGTTACTCGTCAGGAAAAAATTCTAGAATCAAAATTATTAAAAAAATCTAATAAACAAATAAAGTTACTCAGGGATATTCTTAAAATTTAATTTTATCGTGATATTTATGCGTGAAAACTAAAATATTCGTTTCTAGTTCCAGACAAACAAAAACATCGTAACTGCTCAGGAAAAAATGCTAGAATGAAACTTATTAAATAAAATCTAATAAACAAATTTAGTTACTCACGGATATTCTTAAAATTTAATTTTATCGTGATATTTATGCGAGAAAACTAAAATATTCGTTTCTATCTCCAGACAAATAAAAACATCGTAACTCGTCAGGAAAAAATGCTAGAATCAAACTTATTAAACGAAATATAATAAACAAATTAAGTTACTCAGGGATATTCTTAAAATTTAATTTTATCGTGATATTTATGCGAGAAAACTAAAATATTCGTTTCTATCTCCAGACAATTTAAAACATCGTAACTCGACAGGAAAAAATGCTAGAATCAAACTTATTAAATGAAATATAATAAACAAATTAAGTTACTCAGGGATATTCTTAAAATTTAATTTTATCGTGATATTTATGCGAGAAAACTAAAATATTCGTTTCTATTTCCAGACAATTTAAAACATCGTAACTCGACAGGAAAAAAATGCTAGAATCAAACTTATTAAATGAAATATAATAAACAAATTAAGTTACTCAGGGGTAATCTTACAATTTAATTTTATCGTGATATTTATGCAAGAAAACTAAAATATTCGTTTCTAGCTCCAGACAAATAAAAACATCGTTACTCCTCAGGAAAAAATTCTAGAATCAAACTTATTAAAAAAATCTAATAAACAAATAAAGTTACTCAGGGATATTCTTAAAATTTAATTTTATCGTGATATTTATGCGAGAAAACTAAAATATTCGTTTCTATCTCCAGACAAATAAGAACATCGTAACTCGTCAGGAAAAAATGCTAGAATCAAACTTATTAAATGAAATATAATAAACAAATTTAGTTACTCAGCGATATTCTTTAAATTTAATTTTATCGTGATATTTATGCGAGAACACTAAAATATTCGTTTCTAGTTCCAGAAACATAAAAACATCGTTACTCGTCAGGAAAAAATGCTAGAAACAAACTTATTCAATAAAATCTAATAATCAAATAAAGTTACTCAGGGATATTCTTAAAATTTAATTTTATCGTGATATTTATGCGAGAAAAGTAAAATATTCGTTTCTAGTTCCAGACAATTAAAAACATCGTAACTCGTCAGGAAAAAATGCTAGAATGAAACTTATTAAATAAAATCTAATAAACAAATTTAGTTACTCAGGGATATTCTTAAAATTTAATTTTATCGTGATATTTATGCCAGAAAACTAAAATATTCGTTTCTATCTCCAGACAAATAAAAACATCGTAACTCGTCAGGAAAAAATGCTAGAATCAAACTTATTAAATGAAAATAATAAACAAATTATGTTACTCAGGGATATTCTTACAATTTAATTTTATCGTGATATTTATGAGAGAAAGCTAAAATATTCGTTTCTAGCTCCAGACAATTTAAAACATCGTAACTCGACAGGAAAAATTGCTAGAATCAAACTTATTAAATGAAATATAATAAACAAATAAAGTTACTCAGGGATATTCTTAAAATTTAATTTTATCGTGATATTTATGCGAGAAAACTAAAATATTCATTTCTAGCTCCAGACAATTTAAAACACCGTAACTCGACAGCAAAAAAATGCTAGATTCAAACTTAATAAATGAAATATAATAAACAAATTAAGTTACTCAGGGATATTCTTACAATTTAATTTTATCGTGATATTTATGCGAGAAAACTAAAATATTCGTTTCTATCTCCAGACAAATAAAAACATCGTAACTCGTCAGGATAAAATGTTAGAATCAAACTTATTAAATGAAATATAATAAACAAATAAAGTTACTCAGGGATATTCCTACAATTTAATTTTATCGTGATATTTATGCGAGAAAACTAAAATATTCGTTTCTAGCTCCAGACAAATAAAAACATCGTTACTCCTCAGGAAAAAATGCTAGAATGAAACTTATTTAATATAATCTAATAAACAAATTTAGTTACTCAGGGACATTCTTAAAATTTAATTTTATCGTGATATTTATGCGAGAAAACTAAAATATTCGTTTCTATCTCCAGACAAATAAAAACATCGTAACTCGTCAGGAAAAAATGCTAGAAACAAACTTGTTAGATAAAATCTAATAAACAAATTTAGTTACTCAGGGATATTCTTACAATTTAATTCTATCGGGATATTTATGCGAGAAAACTAAAATATTCGTTTCTAGCTCCAGACAAATAAAAACATCGTAACTCGTCAGGATAAAATGCTAGAATCAAACTTATTATATGAAATATAATAAACAAATAAAGTTACTCAGGGATATTCCTACAATTTAATTTTATCGTGATATTTATGCGAGAAAACTAAAATATTCGTTTCTAGTTCCAGAAACATAAAAACATCGTTACTCGTCAGGAAAAAATGCTAGAAACAAATTTATTAAATAAAATCTAATAAACAAATTTAGTTACTCAGGGATATTCTTAAAATTTAATTTTATCGTGATATTTATGCGTGAAAACTAAAATATTCCTTTCTAGTTCCAGAAACATAAAAACATCGTTACTCGTCAGGAAAAAATGCTAGAAACAAACTTATTCAATAAAATCTAATAAACAAATTTAGTTACTGAGGGATATCTTAAAATTTAATTTTATCGTGATATTTATGCGAGAAAACTAAAATATTCGTTTCTATCTCCAGACAAATAAAAACATCGTTACTCGTCAGGAAAAACTGCTAGAATCAAACCTATTAAATGAAATATAATAAACAAATTAAGTTACTCAGGGATATTCTTAAAATTTAATTTTATCGTGATATTTATGCGAGAAAACTAAAATATTCGTTTCTAGTTCCAGACACATAAAAACATCGTAACTCGACAGGAAAAAATGCTAGAATCAAACTTATTAAATGAAATATAATAAACAAATTAAGTTACTCAGGGATATTCTTAAAATTTAATTTTATCGTGATATTTATGCGAGAAAACTAAAATATTCGTTTCTAGCTCCAGATAATTTAAAACATCGTAACTCGACAGGAAAAAATGCTAGAATCAAACTTATGAAATGATATATAATAAACAAATTAAGTTACTCAGGGGTATTCTTACAATTTAATTTTATCGTGATATTTATGCGAGAAAACTAAAATATTCGTTTCTAGCTCCAGACAAATAAAAACATCGTTACTCCTCAGGAAAAAATTCTAGAATCAAACTTATTAAAAAAATCTAATAAACAAATAAAGTTACTCAGGGATATTCTTAAAATTTAATTTTATCGTGATATTTATGCGAGAAAACTAAAATATTCGTTTCTAGTTCCAGACAAACAAAAACATCGTAACTGCTCAGGAAAAAATGATAGAATGAAACTTATTAAATGAAATCTAATAAACAAATTTAGTTACTCAGGGATATTCTTAAAATTTAATTTTATCGTGATATTTATGCGAGAAAACTAAAATATTCGTTTCTATCTCCAGACAAATAAAAACATCGTAACTCGTCAGGAAAAAATGCTAGAATCAAACTTATTAAATGAAATATAATAAACAAATTAAGTTACTCAGGGATACTCTTAAAATTTAATTTTATCGTGATATTTATGCGAGAAAACTAAAATATTCGTTTCTAGTTCCAGAAACATAAAAACATCGTTACTCGTCAGGAAAAAATGCTAGAAACAAACTTATTCAATAAAATCTAATAAACAAATTTAGTTACTCAGGGATATTCTTAAAATTTAATTTTATCGTGATATTTATGCGAGAAAACTAAAATATTCGTTTCTATCTCCAGACAAATAAAAACATCGTAACTCGTCAGGAAAAAATGCTAGAATCAAACCTATTAAATGAAATATAATAAACAAATTAAGTTACTCAGGGATATTCTTAAAATTTAATTTTATCGTGATATTTATGCGAGAAAACTAAAATATTCGTTTCTAGTTCCAGAAACATAAAAACATCGTTACTCGTCAGGAAAAAATGCTAGAAACAAATTTATTAAATAAAATCTAATAACCAAATTTAGTTACTCAGAGATATTCTTAAAATTTAATTTTATCGTGATATTTATGCGAGAAAACTAAAATATTTTCTTTTCTAGCTCCAGATAATTTAAAACATCGTAACTCGACAGGAAAAAATGCTAGAATCAAACTTATTAAATGAAATATAATAAACAAATTAAGTTACTCAGGGATATTCTTAAAAATTTATTTTATCGTGATATTTATGCGAGAAAACTAAAATATTCGTTTCTAGTTCCAGAAACATAAAAACATCGTTACTCGTCAGGAAAAAATGCTAGAAACAAACTTATTCAACAAAATCTAATAAACAAATTTAGTTACTCAGGGATATTCTTAAAATTTAATTTTATCGTGAAATTTATGCGAGAAAACTAAAATATTCGTTTCTATCTCCAGACAATTTAAAACATCGTAACTCGTCAGGAAAAAATGCTAGAAACAAACTTGTTAAATAAAATCTAATAAACAAATTTAGTTACTCAGGGATACTCTTACAATTTAATTTTTTTGGGATATTTATGCGAGAAAACTAAAATATTCGTTTCTAGCTCCAGACAATTTAAAACATCGTAACTCGACAGGAAAAAATGCTAGAATCAAACTTATTAAATGAAATATAATAAACAAATTAAGTTACTCAGGGATATTCTTAAAATTTAATTTTATCGTGATATTTATGCGAGAAAACTAAAATATACGTTTCTAGTTCCAGAAACATAAAAACATCGTTACTCGTCAGGAAAAAATGCTAGAAACAAACTTATTCAATAAAATCTAATAAACAAATTTAGTTACTCAGGGATATTCTTAAAATTTAATTTTATCGTGATATTTATGCGAGAAAACTAAAATATTCTTTTCTATCTCCAGACAAATAAAAATATCGTAACTCGTCAGGAAAAAATGCTAGAATCAAACTTATTAAATGAAATATAATAAACAAATTAAGTTACTCAGGGATATTCTTAAAATTAAATTTTATCGTGATATTTATGCGAGAAAACTAAAATATTCGTTTCTAGTTCCAGAAACATAAAAATATCGTTACTCGTCAGAAAAAAATGCTAGAAACAAACTTATTAAATAAAATCTAATAAACAAATTTAGTTACTCAGGGATATTCTTAAAATTTAATTTTATCGTGATATTTATGCGAGAAAACTAAAATATTCGTTTCTATCTCCAGACAAATAAAAACATCGTAACTCGTCAGGATAAAATGCTAGAATCAAACTTATTAAATGAAATATAATAAACAAATAAAGTTACTCAGGGATATTCCTACAATTTAATTTTATCGTGATATATATGCGAGAAAACTAAAATATTCGTTTCTAGGTCCAGACAATTTAAAACATCGTAACTCGACAGGAAAAAATGCTAGAATCAAACTTATTAAATGAAATATAATAAACAAATTAAGTTACTCAGGGGTATTCTTACAATTTAATTTTATCGTGATATTTATGCGAGAAAACTAAAATATTCGTCTCTAGCTCCAGACAAATGAAAACATCTTTACTCCTCAGGAAAAAATGCTACAATCAAACTTATTAAAAAAATCTAATAAACAAATAAAGTTACTCAGGGATATTCTTAAAATTTAATTTTATCGTGATATTTATGCGAGAAAACTAAAATATTCGTTTCTATCTCCAGACAAATAAAAACATCGTAACTCGTCAGGATAAAATGCTAGAATCAAACTTATTAAATGAAATATAATAAACAAATAAAGTTACTCAGGGATATTCCTACAATTTAATTTTATCGAGATATTTATGCGAGAAAACTAAAATATTCGTTTCTAGTTCCAGACAATTTAAAACGTCGTAACTCGACAGGAAAAAATGCTAGAATCATACTTATTAAATGAAATCTAATAAACAAATTAAGTTACTCAGGGGTATTTTTACAATTAATTTTATCGTGATATTTATGCGAGAAAACTAAAATATTCGTTTCTAGCTCCAGACAAATAAAAACATCGTTACTCCTCAGGAAAAAATTATAGAATCAAACTTATTAAATAAAATCTAATAAACAAATTAAGTTACTCAAGGATATTCTTAAAATTTAATTTTATCGTGATATTTATGCGAGAAAACTAAAATATTCGTTTCTAGTTCCAGAAACATAAAAACATCGTTACTCGTCAGGATAAAATTCTAGAATGAAACTTATTAAATAAAATCAAATAAACAAATTAAGTTACTCAAGGATATTCTTAAAATTTAATTTTATCGTGATATTTATGCGAGAAAACTAAAATATTCGTTTCTATCTCCAGACAAATAAAAACATTGTAACTCCTAAGGAAAAAATGCTAGAATGAAACTTATTAAATATAATCTAATAAACAAATTTAGTTACTCAGGGATATTCTTAAAATTTAATTTTATCGTGATATTTATGCGAGAAAACTAAAATATTCGTTTCTAGTTATGACAAATAAAAACATCGTAACTCGTCAGGAAAAAATGCTAGAAACAAACTTATTAATTAAAATCTAATAAACAAATTTAGTTACTCAGGGATATTCCTACAATTGAATTTTATCGAGATATTTATGCGAGAAAACTAAAATATTCGTTTCTAGTTCCAGACAATTTAAAACATCGTAACTCGACAGGAAAAAATGCTAGAATCAAACTTATTAAATGAAATCTAATAAACAAATTAAGTTACTCAGGGATATTCTTACAATTTAATTTTATCGTGATATTTATGTGAGAAAACTAAAATATTCGTTTCTAGCTCCAGACAAATAAAAACATCGTTACTCCTCAGGACAAAATTATAGAATCAAACTTATTAAATAAAATCAAATAAACAAATTAAGTTACTCAGGGATATTCTTAAAATTTAATTTTATCGTGTTATTTATGCGAGAAAACTAAAATATTCGTTTCTATCTCCAGACAAATAAAAACATCGTAACTCGTCAGGATAAAATGCTAGAATCACACTTATTAAATGAAATATAATAAGCAAATAAAGTTACTCAGGGATATTCCTACAATTTAATTTTATCGTGATATTTATGCGAGAAAACTAAAATATTCGTTTCTAGCTCCAGAAAAATAAAAACATCGTAACTCGTCAGGAAAAAATGCTAGAAGCAAACTTATTAAATGAAATATAATAAACAAATTAAGTTACTCAGGGATATTCTTAAAATTTAATTTTATCGTGATATTTATGCGAGAAAACTAAAATATTCGTTTCTATCTCCCGACAAATAAAAACATTGTAACTCGTCAGGAAAAAATGCTAGAAGCAAACTTATTAAATGAAATATAATAAACAAATTAAGTTACTCAGGGATATTCTTAAAATTTAATTTTATCGTGATATATATGCGAGAAAACTAAAATCTTCGTTTCTAGTTCCAGAAACATAAAAACATCGTTACTCGTCAGGAAAAAATGCTAGAAACAAACTTATTAAATAAAATCTAATAAACAAATTTTGTTACTTAGGGATATTCTTAAAATTTAATTTTATCGTGATATTTATGCGAGAAAACTAAAATATTCGTTTCTATCTCCAGACAAATAAAAACATCGTAACTCGTCAGGATAAAATGCTAGAATGAAACTTATTAAATAAAATCTAATAAACAAATTTAGTTACTCAGGGATATTCTTAAAATTTAATTTTATCGTGATATTTATGCGAGAAAACTAAAATATTCGTTTCTATCTCCAGACAAATAAAAACATCGTAACTCCTCGGGAAAAAATGCTAGAATGAAACTTATTAAATATAATCTAAGAAACAAATTTAGTTACTCAGGGATATTCTTAAAATTTAATTTTATCGTGATATTTATGCGAGAAAACTGAAATATTCGTTTCTAGGTCCAGACAATTTAAAACATCGTAACTCGACAGGAAAAGATGCTAGAATCAAACTTATTAAATGAAATATAATAAACAAATTAAGTTACTCAGGGGTATTCTTACAATTTAATTTTATCGTGATATTTATGCGAGAAAACTAAAATATTCGTTTCTAGTTCCAGACAAATAAAAACATCGTAACTCGTCAGGAAAAAATGCTAGAAACAAACTTATTAAATAAAATCTAATAAACAAATTTAGTTACTCAGGTATATTCTTAAAATTTAATTTTATCATTATATTTATGCGAGAAAACTAAAATATTCGTTTCTAGTTATGACAAATAAAAACATCGTAACTCGTCAGGAAAAAATGCTAGAAACAAACTTAATAAATAAAATCTAATAAACAAATTTAGTTACTCAGGGATATTCCTACAATTTAATTTTATCGAGATATTTATGCGAGAAAACAAAAATATTCGTTTCTAGTTCCAGACAATTTAAAACGTCGTAACTCGACAGGATAAAATGCTAGAATCAAACTTAATAAATGAATTCTAATAAACAAATTAAGTTACTCAGGGTTATTCTTACAATTTAATTTTATCGTGATATTTATGCGAGAAAACTAAAATATTCGTTTCTAGCTTCAGACAAATAAAAACATCGTTACTCCTCAGGAAAAAATTATAGAATCAAACTTATTAAATAAAATCAAATAAACAAATTAAGTTACTCAAGGATATTCTTAAAATTTAATTTTATCGTGATATTTATGCGAGAAAACTAAAATATTCGTTTCTAGTTCCAGAAACATAAAAACATCGTTACTCGTCAGGAAAAAATGCTAGAAACAAACTTATTAAATAAAATCTAATAAACAAATTTAGTTACTCAGGGATATTCTTAAAATTTAATTTTATCGTGATATTTATGCGAGAAAACTAAAATATTCGTTTCTATCTCCAGACAAATTAAAACATCGTAACTCCTCAGGAAAAAATGCTAGAATGAAACTTATTAAATATAATCTAATAAACAAATTTAGTTACTCAGGGATATTCTTAAAATTTAATTTTATCGTGATATTTATGCGAGAAAACTAAAATATTCGTTTCTATCTCCCGACAAATAAAAACATTGTAACTCGTCAGGAAAAAATGCTAGAATCAAACTTATTAAATGAAATATAATAAACAAATTAAGTTACTCAGGGATATTCTTAAAATTAAATTTTATCGTGATATTTATGCGAGAAAACTAAAATATTCGTTTCTAGTTCCAGAAACATAAAAACATCATTACTCGTCAGGAAAAAATGCTAGAAACAAACTTATTAAATAAAATCTAACAAACAAATTTAGTTACTCAGGGATATTCATAAATTTAATTTTATCGTGATATTTATGCGAGAAAACTAAAATATTCGTTTCTATCTCCAGACAAATAAAAACATCGTAACTCGTCAGGATAAAATGCTAGAATGAATCTTATTAAATAAAACCTAATAAACAAATTTAGTTACTCAGGGATATTCTTAAAATTTAATTTTATCGTGATATTTATGCGAGAAAACTAAAATATTCGTTTCTATCTCCAGACAAATAAAAACATCGTAACTCCTCGGGAAAAAATGCTAGAATGAAACTTATTAAATATAATCTAATAAACAAATTTAGTTACTCAGGGATATTCTTAAAATTTAATTTTATCGTGATATTTATGCGAGAAAACTGAAATATTCGTTTCTATCTCCCGACAAATAAAAACATTGTAACTCGTCAGGAAAAAATGCTAGAATCAAACTTATTAAATGAAATATAATAAACAAATTAAGTTACTCAGGGATATTCTTAAAATTTAATTTTATCGTGATATTTATGCGAGAAAACTAAAATATTCGTTTCTAGTTCCAGAAACATAAAAACATCGTTACTCGTCAGGAAAAAATGCTAGAAACAAACTTATTAAATAAAATCTAATAAACAAATTTTGTTACTCAGGGATATTCTTAAAATTTAATTTTATCGTGATATTTATGCGAGAAAACTAAAATATTCGTTTCTAGTTCCAGAAACATAAAAACATCCTTACTCGTCAGGAAAAAATGCTAGAAACAAATTTATTAAATAAAATCTAATAAACAAATTTAGTTACTCAGGGATATTCTTAAAATTTAATTTTATCGTGATATTTATACGAGAAAACTAAAATATTCGTTTCTAGCTCCAGATAATTTAAAACATCGTAACTCGAAAGGAAAAAATGCTAGAATCAAACTTATTAAATGAAATATAATAAACAAATTAAGTTAGTCAGGGATATTCTTAAAATTTAATTTTATCGTGATATTTATGCGAGAAAACTAAAATATTCGTTTCTAGTTCCAGAAACATAAAAACATCGTTACTCGTCAGGAAAAAATGCTAGAAACAAACTTATTCAATAAAATCTAATAAACAAATTTAGTTACTCAGGGATATTCTTAAAATTTAATTTTATCGTGCAATTTATGCGAGAAAACTAAAATATTCGTTTCTATCTCCAGACAATTTAAAACATCGTAACTCGACAGGAAAAAATGCTAGAATCAAACTTATTAAATGAAATATAATAAACAAATTAAGTTACTCAGGGATATTCTTAAAATTTAATTTTATCGTGATATTTATGCGAGAAAACTAAAATATTCGTTTCTAGTTCCAGAAACAGAAAAACATCGTTACTCGTCAGGAAAAAATGCTATAATCAAACTTATTAAATGAAATCTATTAAACAAATTTAGTTACTCAGGGATATTCTTAAAATTTAATTTTATCGTGATATTTATGCGAGAAAACTAAAATATTCGTTTCTATCTCCAGACAAATAAAAACATCGTAACTCGTCAGGAAAAAATGCTAGAAACAAACTTGTTAAATAAAATCTAATAAACAAATTTAGTTACTCAGGGATACTCTTACAATTTAATTTTTTTGGGATATTTATGCGAGAAAACTAAAATATTCGTTTCCAGCTCCAGACAATTTAAAACATCGTAACTCGACAGGAAAAAATGCTAGAATCAAACTTATTAAATGAAATATAATAAACAAATTAAGTTACTCAGGGATATTCTTAAAATTTAATTTTATCGTGATATTTATGCGAGAAAACTAAAATATTCGTTTCTAGTTCCAGAAACATAAAAACATCGTTAATCGTCAGGAAAAAATGCTAGAAACAAACTTATTCAATAAAATCTAATAAATAAATTTAGTTACTCAGGGATATTCTTAAAATTTAATTTTATCGTGATATTTATCCGAGAAAACTAAAATATTCGTTTCTATCTCCAGACAAATAAAAATATCGTAACTCGTCAGGAAAAAATGCTAGAATCAAACTTATTAAATGAAATATAATAAACAAATTAAGTTACTCAGGGATATTCTTAAAATTAAATTTTATCGTGATATTTATGCGAGAAAATTAAAATATTCGTTTCTAGTTCCAGAAACATAAAAACATCGTTACTCGTCAGAAAAAAATGCTAGAAACAAACTTATTAAATAAAATCTAATAAACAAATTTAGATACTCAGGGATATTCTTAAAATTTAATTTTATCGTGATATTTATGCGAGAAAACTAAAATATTCGTTTCTATCTCCAGACAAATAAAAACATCGTTACTCGTCAGGATAAAATGCTAGAATCAAACTTATTAAACGAAATATAATAAACAAATAAAGTTACTCAGGGATATTCCTACAATTTAATTTTATCGTGATATATATGCGAGAAAACTAAAATATTCGTTTCTAGGTCCAGACAATTTAAAACATCGTAACTCGACAGGAAAAGATGCTAGAATCAAACTTATTAAATGAAATATAATAAACAAATTAAGTTACTCAGGGGTATTCTTAAAATTTAATTTTATCGTGATATTTATGCGAGAAAACTAAAATATTCGTTTCTAGTTCCAGACAAATAAAAACATCGTAACTCGTCAGGAAAAAATGCTAGAAACAAACTTATTAAATAAAATCTAATAAACAAATTTAGTTACTCAGGTATATTCTTAAAATTGAATTTTATCATTATATTTATGCGAGAAAACTAAAATATTCGTTTCTATCTCCAGACAAATAAAAACATCGTAACTCGTCAGGATAAAATGCTAGAATCAAACTTATTAAACGAAATATAATAAACAAATAAAGTTACTCAGGGATATTCCTACAATTTAATTTTATCGTGATATATATGCGAGAAAACTAAAATATTCGTTTCTAGGTCCAGACAATTTAAAACATCGTAACTCGACAGGAAAAGATGCTAGAATCAAACTTATTAAATGAATTCTAATAAACAAATTAAGTTACTCAGGGGTATTCTTACAATTTAATTTTATCGTGATATTTATGCGAGTAAACTAAAATATTCGTTTCTAGCTTCAGACAAATAAAAACATCGTTACTCCTCAGGAAAAAATTATAGAATCAAACTTATTAAATAAAATCAAATAAACAAATTAAGTTACTCAAGGATATTCTTAAAATTTAATTTTATCGTGATATTTATGCGAGAAAACTAAAATATTCGTTTCTAGTTCCAGAAACATAAAAACATCGTTACTCGTCAGGAAAAAATGCTAGAAACAAACTTATTAAATAAAATCTAATAAACAAATTTAGTTACTCAGGGATATTCTTAAAATTTAATTTTATCGTGATATTTATGCGAGAAAACTAAAATATTCGTTTCTATCTCCCGACAAATAAAAACATTGTAACTATTCAGGAAAAAATGCTAGAATCAAACTTATTAAATGAAATATAATAAACAAATTAAGTTACTCAGGGATATTCTTAAAATTAAATTTTATCGTGATATTTATGCGAGAAAACTAAAATATTCGTTTCTAGTTCCAGAAACATAAAAACATCGTTACTCGTCAGGAAAAAATGCTAGAAACAAACTTATTAAATCAAATCTAACAAACAAATTTAGTTACTCAGGGATATTCTTAAAATTTAATTTTATCGTGATATTTATGCGAGAAAACTAAAATATTCGTTTCTATCTCCAGACAAATAAAAACATCGTAACTCGTCAGGATAAAATGCTAGAATGAAACTTATTAAATAAAATCTAATAAACAAATTTAGTTACTCAGGGATATACTTAAAATTTAATTTTATCGTGATATTTATGCGAGAAAACTAAAATATTCGTTTCTATCTCCAGACAAATAAAAACATCGTTACTCCTCAGGAAAAAATTCTAGAATGAAACTTATTAAATATAATCTAATAAACAAATTTAGTTACTCAGGGATATTCTTAAAATTTAATTTTATCGTGATATTTATGCGAGAAAACTGAAATATTCGTTTCTATCTCCCGACAAATAAAAACATCGTAACTCGACAGGAAAAAATGCTAGAAACAAACTTATTAAATAAAATATAATAAACAAATTAAGTTACTCAGGGATATTCTTAAAATTTAATTTTATCGTGATATTTATGCGAGAAAACTAAAATATTCGTTTCTAGTCCCAGAAACATAAAAACATCGTTCCTCGTCAGGAAAAAATGCTAGAAACAAACTTATTCAATAAAATCTAATAAACAAATTTAGTTACTCAGGGATATTTTTAAAATTTAATTTTATCGTGATATATATGCGAGAAAACTAAAATATTCGTTTCTAGGTCCAGACAATTTAAACATCGTAACTCGACAGGAAAAGATGCTAGAATCAAACTTATTAAATGAAATATAATAAACAAATTAAGTTACTCAGGGGTAATCTTAAAATTTAATTTTATCGTGATATTTATGCGAGAAAACTAAAATATTCGTTTCTAGTTCCAGACAAATAAAAACATCGTAACTCGTCAGGAAAAAATGCTAGAAACAAACTTATTAAATAAAATCTAATAAACAAATTTAGTTACTCAGGTATATTCTTAAAATTGAATTTTATCATTATATTTATGCGAGAAAACTAAAATATTCGTTTCTATCTCCAGACAAATAAAAACATCGTAACTCGTCAGGATAAAATGCTAGAATCAAACTTATTAAACGAAATATAATAAACAAATAAAGTTACTCAGGGATATTCCTACAATTTAATTTTATCGTGATATATATGCGAGAAAACTAAAATATTCGTTTCTAGGTCCAGACAATTTAAAACATCGTAACTCGACAGGAAAAGATGCTAGAATCAAACTTATTAAATGAATTCTAATAAACAAATTAAGTTACTCAGGGGTATTCTTACAATTTAATTTTATCGTGATATTTATGCGAGTAAACTAAAATATTCGTTTCTAGCTTCAGACAAATAAAAACATCGTTACTCCTCAGGAAAAAATTATAGAATCAAACTTATTAAATAAAATCAAATAAACAAATTAAGTTACTCAAGGATATTCTTAAAATTTAATTTTATCGTGATATTTATGCGAGAAAACTAAAATATTTGTTTCTAGTTCCAGAAACATAAAAACATCGTTACTCGTCAGGAAAAAATGCTAGAAACAAACTTATTAAATAAAATCTAATAAACAAATTTAGTTACTCAGGGATATTCTTAAAATTTAATTTTATCGTGATATTTATGCGAGAAAACTAAAATATTCGTTTCTATCTCCCGACAAATAAAAACATTGTAACTATTCAGGAAAAAATGCTAGAATCAAACTTATTAAATGAAATATAATAAACAAATTAAGTTACTCAGGGATATTCTTAAAATTAAATTTTATCGTGATATTTATGCGAGAAAACTAAAATATTCGTTTCTAGTTCCAGAAACATAAAAACATCGTTACTCGTCAGGAAAAAATGCTAGAAACAAACTTATTAAATCAAATCTAACAAACAAATTTAGTTACTCAGGGATATTCTTAAAATTTAATTTTATCGTGATATTTATGCGAGAAAACTAAAATATTCGTTTCTATCTCCAGACAAATAAAAACATCGTAACTCGTCAGGATAAAATGCTAGAATGAAACTTATTAAATAAAATCTAATAAACAAATTTAGTTACTCAGGGATATACTTAAAATTTAATTTTATCGTGATATTTATGCGAGAAAACTAAAATATTCGTTTCTATCTCCAGACAAATAAAAACATCGTTACTCCTCAGGAAAAAATTCTTGAATGAAACTTATTAAATATAATCTAATAAACAAATTTAGTTACTCAGGGATATTCTTAAAATTTAATTTTATCGTGATATTTATGCGAGAAAACTGAAATATTCGTTTCTATCTCCCGACAAATAAAAACATCGTAACTCGACAGGAAAAAATGCTAGAAACAAACTTATTAAATAAAATATAATAAACAAATTAAGTAACTCAGGGATATTCTTAAAATTTAATTTTATCGTGATATTTATGCGAGAAAACTAAAATATTCGTTTCTAGTTCCAGAAACATAAAAACATCGTTACTCGTCAGGAAAAAATGCTAGAAACAAACTTATTCAATAAAATCTAATAAACAAATTTAGTTACTCAGGGATATTCTTAAGATTTAATTTTATCGTGAAATTTATGCGAGAAAACTAAAATATTCGTTTCTATCTCCAGACAATTTAAAACATCGTAACTCGACAGGAAAAAATGCTAGAATCAAACTTATTAAATGAAATATAATAAACAAATTAAGTTACTCAGGGATATTCTTAAAATTTAATTTTATCGTGATATTTATGCGAGAAAACTGAAATATTCGTTTCTATCTCCCGACAAATAAAAACATTGTAACTCGTCAGGAAAAAATGCTAGAAACAAACTTATTAAATAAAATCTAATAAACAAATTTTGTTACTCAGGGATATTCTTAAAATTTAATTTTATCGTGATATTTATGCGAGAAAACTAAAATATTCGTTTCTAGCTCCAGATAATTTAAAACATCGTAACTCGACAGGAAAAAATGCTAGAATCAAACTTATTAAATGAAATATAATAAACAAATTAAGTTACTCAGGGATATTCTTAAAATTTAATTTTATCGTGATATTTATGCGAGAAAACTAAATATTCGTTTCTAGTTCCAGAAACATAAAAACATCGTTACTCGTCAGGAAAAAATGCTAGAAACAAACTTATTCAATAAAATCTAATAAACAAATTTGTTACTCAGGGATATTCTTAAGATTAATTTTATCGTGAAATTTATGCGAGAAAACTAAAATATTCGTTTCTATCTCCAGACAATTTAAAACATCGTAACTCGTCAGGATAAAATGCTAGAATCAAACTTATTAAATGAAATATAATAAACAAATAAAGTTACTCAGGGATATTCCTACAATTTAATTTTATCGTGATATATATGCGAGAAAACTAAAATATTCGTTTCTAGGTCCAGACAATTTAAAACATCGTAACTCGACAGGAAAAAATGCTAGAATCAAACTTATTAAATGAAATATAATAAACAAATTAAGTTACTCAGGGGTATTCTTACAATTTAATTTTATCGTGATATATATGCGAGAAAACTAAAATTTTCGTTTCTAGTTCCAGAAACATAAAAACATCGTTACTCGTCAGGAAAAAATGCTAGAAACAAACTTATTAAATAAAATCTAATAAACAAATTTTGTTACTTAGGGATATTCTTAAAATTTAATTTTATCGTGATATTTATGCGAGAAAACTAAAATATTCTTTTCTATCTCCAGACAAATAAATACGTCGTAACTCGTCAGGATAAAATGCTAGAATCAAACTTATTAAATGAAATATAATAAACAAATAAAGTTACTCAGGGATATTCCTACAATTTAATTTTATCGTGATATATATGCGAGAAAACTAAAATATTCGTTTCTAGGTCCAGACAATTTAAAACATCGTAACTCGACAGGAAAAGATGCTAGAATCAAACTTATTAAATGAAATATAATAAACAAATTAAGTTACTCAGGGGTATTCTTACAATTTAATTTTATCGTGATATTTATGCGAGAAAACTAAAATATTCGTTTCTAGTTCCAGACAAATAAAAACATCGTAACTCGTCAGGAAAAAATGCTAGAAACAAACTTATTAAATAAAATCTAATAAACAAATTTAGTTACTCAGGTATATTCTTAAAATTTAATTTTTATCATTATATTTATGCGAGAAAACTAAAATATTCGTTTCTAGTTATGACAAATAAAAACATCGTAACTCGTCAGGAAAAAATGCTAGAAACAAACTTAATAAATAAAATCTAATAAACAAATTTAGTTACTCAGGGATATTCCTACAATTTAATTTTATCGAGATATTTATGCGAGAAAACAAAAATATTCGTTTCTAGTTCCAGACAATTTAAAACATCGTAACTCGTCAGGAAAAAATGCTAGAAACAAACTTGTTAAATAAAATCTAATAAACAAATTTAGTTACTCAGGGATACTCTTACAATTTAATTTTTTTGGGATATTTATGCGAGAAAACTAAAATATTCGTTTCCAGCTCCAGACAATTTAAAACATCGTAACTCGACAGGAAAAAATGCTAGAATCAAACTTATTAAATGAAATATAATAAACAAATTAAGTTACTCAGGGATATTCTTAAAATTTAATTTTATCGTGATATTTATGCGAGAAAACTAAAATATTCGTTTCTAGTTCCAGAAACATAAAAACATCGTTAATCGTCAGGAAAAAATGCTAGAAACAAACTTATTCAATAAAATCTAATAAATAAATTTAGTTACTCAGGGATATTCTTAAAATTTAATTTTATCGTGATATTTATCCGAGAAAACTAAAATATTCGTTTCTATCTCCAGACAAATAAAAATATCGTAACTCGTCAGGAAAAAATGCTAGAATCAAACTTATTAAATGAAATATAATAAACAAATTAAGTTACTCAGGGATATTCTTAAAATTAAATTTTATCGTGATATTTATGCGAGAAAACTAAAATATTCGTTTCTAGTTCCAGAAACATAAAAACATCGTTACTCGTCAGAAAAAAATGCTAGAAACAAACTTATTAAATAAAATCTAATAAACAAATTTAGATACTCAGGGATATTCTTAAAATTTAATTTTATCGTGATATTTATGCGAGAAAACTAAAATATTCGTTTCTATCTCCAGACAAATAAAAACATCGTAACTCGTCAGGATAAAATGCTAGAATCAAACTTATTAAACGAAATATAATAAACAAATAAAGTTACTCAGGGATATTCCTACAATTTAATTTTATCGTGATATATATGCGAGAAAACTAAAATATTCGTTTCTAGGTCCAGACAATTTAAAACATCGTAACTCGACAGGAAAAGATGCTAGAATCAAACTTATTAAATGAATTCTAATAAACAAATTAAGTTACTCAGGGGTATTCTTACAATTTAATTTTATCGTGATATTTATGCGAGTAAACTAAAATATTCGTTTCTAGCTTCAGACAAATAAAAACATCGTTACTCCTCAGGAAAAAATTATAGAATCAAACTTATTAAATAAAATCAAATAAACAAATTAAGTTACTCAAGGATATTCTTAAAATTTAATTTTATCGTGATATTTATGCGAGAAAACTAAAATATTCGTTTCTAGTTCCAGAAACATAAAAACATCGTTACTCGTCAGGAAAAAATGCTAGAAACAAACTTATTAAATAAAATCTAATAAACAAATTTAGTTACTCAGGGATATTCTTAAAATTTAATTTTATCGTGATATTTATGCGAGAAAACTAAAATATTCGTTTCTATCTCCCGACAAATAAAAACATTGTAACTATTCAGGAAAAAATGCTAGAATCAAACTTATTAAATGAAATATAATAAACAAATTAAGTTACTCAGGGATATTCTTAAAATTAAATTTTATCGTGATATTTATGCGAGAAAACTAAAATATTCGTTTCTAGTTCCAGAAACATAAAAACATCGTTACTCGTCAGGAAAAAATGCTAGAAACAAACTTATTAAATCAAATCTAACAAACAAATTTAGTTACTCAGGGATATTCTTAAAATTTAATTTTATCGTGATATTTATGCGAGAAAACTAAAATATTCGTTTCTATCTCCAGACAAATAAAAACATCGTAACTCGTCAGGATAAAATGCTAGAATGAAACTTATTAAATAAAATCTAATAAACAAATTTAGTTACTCAGGGATATACTTAAAATTTAATTTTATCGTGATATTTATGCGAGAAAACTAAAATATTCGTTTCTATCTCCAGACAAATAAAAACATCGTTACTCCTCAGGAAAAAATTCTAGAATGAAACTTATTAAATATAATCTAATAAACAAATTTAGTTACTCAGGGATATTCTTAAAATTTAATTTTATCGTGATATTTATGCGAGAAAACTGAAATATTCGTTTCTATCTCCCGACAAATAAAAACATCGTAACTCGACAGGAAAAAATGCTAGAAACAAACTTATTAAATAAAATATAATAAACAAATTAAGTTACTCAGGGATATTCTTAAAATTTAATTTTATCGTGATATTTATGCGAGAAAACTAAAATATTCGTTTCTAGTTCCAGAAACATAAAAACATCGTTACTCGTCAGGAAAAAATGCTAGAAACAAACTTATTCAATAAAATCTAATAAACAAATTTAGTTACTCAGGGATATTCTTAAGATTTAATTTTATCGTGAAATTTATGCGAGAAAACTAAAATATTCGTTTCTATCTCCAGACAATTTAAAACATCGTAACTCGACAGGAAAAAATGCTAGAATCAAACTTATTAAATGAAATATAATAAACAAATTAAGTTACTCAGGGATATTCTTAAAATTTAATTTTATCGTGATATTTATGCGAGAAAACTGAAATATTCGTTTCTATCTCCCGACAAATAAAAACATTGTAACTCGTCAGGAAAAAATGCTAGAAACAAACTTATTAAATAAAATCTAATAAACAAATTTTGTTACTCAGGGATATTCTTAAAATTTAATTTTATCGTGATATTTATGCGAGAAAACTAAAATATTCGTTTCTAGCTCCAGATAATTTAAAACATCGTAACTCGACAGGAAAAAATGCTAGAATCAAACTTATTAAATGAAATATAATAAACAAATTAAGTTACTCAGGGATATTCTTAAAATTTAATTTTATCGTGATATTTATGCGAGAAAACTAAAATATTCGTTTCTAGTTCCAGAAACATAAAAACATCGTTACTCGTCAGGAAAAAATGCTAGAAACAAACTTATTTAATAAAATCTAATAAACAAATTTAGTTACTCAGGGATATTCTTAAGATTTAATTTTATCGTGAAATTTATGCGAGAAAACTAAAATATTCGTTTCTATCTCCAGACAATTTAAAACATCGTAACTCGTCAGGATAAAATGCTAGAATCAAACTTATTAAACGAAATATAATAAACAAATAAAGTTACTCAGGGATATTCCTACAATTTAATTTTATCGTGATATATATGCGAGAAAACTAAAATATTCGTTTCTAGGTCCAGACAATTTAAAACATCGTAACTCGACAGGAAAAGATGCTAGAATCAAACTTATTAAATGAAATATAATAAACAAATTAAGTTACTCAGGGGTATTCTTAAAATTTAATTTTATCGTGATATTTATGCGAGAAAACTAAAATATTCGTTTCTAGTTCCAGACAAATAAAAACATCGTAACTCGTCAGGAAAAAATGCTAGAAACAAACTTATTAAATAAAATCTAATAAACAAATTTAGTTACTCAGGTATATTCTTAAAATTGAATTTTATCATTATATTTATGCGAGAAAACTAAAATATTCGTTTCTATCTCCAGACAAATAAAAACATCGTAACTCGTCAGGATAAAATGCTAGAATCAAACTTATTAAACGAAATATAATAAACAAATAAAGTTACTCAGGGATATTCCTACAATTTAATTTTATCGTGATATATATGCGAGAAAACTAAAATATTCGTTTCTAGGTCCAGACAATTTAAAACATCGTAACTCGACAGGAAAAGATGCTAGAATCAAACTTATTAAATGAATTCTAATAAACAAATTAAGTTACTCAGGGGTATTCTTACAATTTAATTTTATCGTGATATTTATGCGAGTAAACTAAAATATTCGTTTCTAGCTTCAGACAAATAAAAACATCGTTACTCCTCAGGAAAAAATTATAGAATCAAACTTATTAAATAAAATCAAATAAACAAATTAAGTTACTCAAGGATATTCTTAAAATTTAATTTTATCGTGATATTTATGCGAGAAAACTAAAATATTCGTTTCTAGTTTCAGAAACATAAAAACATCGTTACTCGTCAGGAAAAAATGCTAGAAACAAACTTATTAAATAAAATCTAATAAACAAATTTAGTTACTCAGGGATATTCTTAAAATTTAATTTTATCGTGATATTTATGCGAGAAAACTAAAATATTCGTTTCTATCTCCCGACAAATAAAAACATTGTAACTATTCAGGAAAAAATGCTAGAATCAAACTTATTAAATGAAATATAATAAACAAATTAAGTTACTCAGGGATATTCTTAAAATTAAATTTTATCGTGATATTTATGCGAGAAAACTAAAATATTCGTTTCTAGTTCCAGAAACATAAAAACATCGTTACTCGTCAGGAAAAAATGCTAGAAACAAACTTATTAAATCAAATCTAACAAACAAATTTAGTTACTCAGGGATATTCTTAAAATTTAATTTTATCGTGATATTTATGCGAGAAAACTAAAATATTCGTTTCTATCTCCAGACAAATAAAAACATCGTAACTCGTCAGGATAAAATGCTAGAATGAAACTTATTAAATAAAATCTAATAAACAAATTTAGTTACTCAGGGATATACTTAAAATTTAATTTTATCGTGATATTTATGCGAGAAAACTAAAATATTCGTTTCTATCTCCAGACAAATAAAAACATCGTTACTCCTCAGGAAAAAATTCTAGAATGAAACTTATTAAATAAAATCTAATAAACAAATTTAGTTACTCAGGGATATTCTTAAAATTTAATTTTATCGTGATATTTATGCGAGAAAACTGAAATATTCGTTTCTATCTCCCGACAAATAAAAACATCGTAACTCGACAGGAAAAAATGCTAGAAACAAACTTATTAAATAAAATATAATAAACAAATTAAGTTACTCAGGGATATTCTTAAAATTTAATTTTATCGTGATATTTATGCGAGAAAACTAAAATATTCGTTTCTAGTTCCAGAAACATAAAAACATCGTTACTCGTCAGGAAAAAATGCTAGAAACAAACTTATTCAATAAAATCTAATAAACAAATTTAGTTACTCAGGGATATTCTTAAGATTTAATTTTATCGTGAAATTTATGCGAGAAAACTAAAATATTCGTTTCTATCTCCAGACAATTTAAAACATCGTAACTCGACAGGAAAAAATGCTAGAATCAAACTTATTAAATGAAATATAATAAACAAATTAAGTTACTCAGGGATATTCTTAAAATTTAATTTTATCGTGATATTTATGCGAGAAAACTGAAATATTCGTTTCTATCTCCCGACAAATAAAAACATTGTAACTCGTCAGGAAAAAATGCTAGAAACAAACTTATTAAATAAAATCTAATAAACAAATTTTGTTACTCAGGGATATTCTTAAAATTTAATTTTATCGTGATATTTATGCGAGAAAACTAAAATATTCGTTTCTAGCTCCAGTTAATTTAAAACATCGTAACTCGACAGGAAAAAATGCTAGAATCAAACTTATTAAATGAAATATAATAAACAAATTAAGTTACTCAGGGATATTCTTAAAATTTAATTTTATCGTGATATTTATGCGAGAAAACTAAAATATTCGTTTCTAGTTCCAGAAACATAAAAACATCGTTACTCGTCAGGAAAAAATGCTAGAAACAAACTTATTCAATAAAATCTAATAAACAAATTTAGTTACTCAGGGATATTCTTAAGATTTAATTTTATCGTGAAATTTATGCGAGAAAACTAAAATATTCGTTTCTATCTCCAGACAATTTAAAACATCGTAACTCGTCAGGATAAAATGCTAGAATCAAACTTATTAAATGAAATATAATAAACAAATAAAGTTACTCAGGGATATTCCTACAATTTAATTTTATCGTGATATATATGCGAGAAAACTAAAATATTCGTTTCTAGGTCCAGACAATTTAAAACATCGTAACTCGACAGGAAAAAATGCTAGAATCAAACTTATTAAATTAAATATAATAAACAAATTAAGTTACTCAGGGGTATTCTTACAATTTAATTTTATCGTGATATATATGCGAGAAAACTAAAATTTTCGTTTCTAGTTCCAGAAACATAAAAACATCGTTACTCGTCAGGAAAAAATGCTAGAAACAAACTTATTAAATAAAATCTAATAAACAAATTTTGTTACTTAGGGATATTCTTAAAATTTAATTTTATCGTGATATTTATGCGAGAAAACTAAAATATTCGTTTCTATCTCCAGACAAATAAATACGTCGTAACTCGTCAGGATAAAATGCTAGAATCAAACTTATTAAATGAAATATAATAAACAAATAAAGTTACGCAGGGATATTCCTACAATTTAATTTTATCGTGATATATATGCGAGAAAACTAAAATATTCGTTTCTAGGTCCAGACAATTTAAAACATCGTAACTCGACAGGAAAAGATGCTAGAATCAAACTTATTAAATGAAATATAATAAACAAATTAAGTTACTCAGGGGTATTCTTACAATTTAATTTTATCGTGATATTTATGCGAGAAAACTAAAATATTCGTTTCTAGTTCCAGACAAATAAAAACATCGTAACTCGTCAGGAAAAAATGCTAGAAACAAATTTATTAAATAAAATCTAATAAACAAATTTAGTTACTCAGGTATATTCTTAAAATTTAATTTTATCATTATATTTATGCGAGAAAACTAAAATATTCGTTTCTAGTTATGACAAATAAAAACATCGTAACTCGTCAGGAAAAAATGCTAGAAACAAACTTAATAAATAAAATCTAATAAACAAATTTAGTTACTCAGGGATATTCCTACAATTTAATTTTATCGAGATATTTATGCGAGAAAACAAAAATATTCGTTTCTAGTTCCAGACAATTTAAAACGTCGTAACTCGACAGGATAAAATGCTAGAATCAAACTTATTAAATGAAATATAATAAACAAATAAAGTTACTCAGGGATATTCCTACAATTTAATTTTATCGTGATATATATGCGAGAAAACTAAAATATTCGTTTCTAGGTCCAGACAATTTAAAACATCGTAACTCGACAGGAAAAAATGCTAGAATCAAACTTATTAAATGAAATATAATAAACAAATTAAGTTACTCAGGGGTATTCTTACAATTTAATTTTATCGTGATATATATGCGAGAAAACTAAAATTTTCGTTTCTAGTTCCAGAAACATAAAAACATCGTTACTCGTCAGGAAAAAATGCTAGAAACAAACTTATTAAATAAAATCTAATAAACAAATTTTGTTACTTAGGGATATTCTTAAAATTTAATTTTATCGTGATATTTATGCGAGAAAACTAAAATATTCGTTTCTATCTCCAGACAAATAAATACGTCGTAACTCGTCAGAATAAAATGCTAGAATCAAACTTATTAAATGAAATATAATAAACAAATAAAGTTACTCAGGGATATTCCTACAATTTAATTTTATCGTGATATATATGCGAGAAAACTAAAATATTCGTTTCTAGGTCCAGACAATTTAAAACATCGTAACTCGACAGGAAAAGATGCTACAATCAAACTTATTAAATGAAATATAATAAACAAATTAAGTTACTCAGGGGTATTCTTACAATTTAATTTTATCGTGATATTTATGCGAGAAAACTAAAATATTCGTTTCTAGTTCCAGACAAATAAAAACATCGTAACTCGTCAGGAAAAAATGCTAGAAACAAACTTATTAAATAAAATCTAATAAACAAATTTAGTTACTCAGGTATATTCTTAAAATTTAATTTTATCATTATATTTATGCGAGAAAACTAAAATATTCGTTTCTAGTTATGACAAATAAAAACATCGTAACTCGTCAGGAAAAAATGCTAGAAACAAACTTAATAAATAAAATCTAATAAACAAATTTAGTTACTCAGGGATATTCCTACAATTTAATTTTATCGAGATATTTATACGAGAAAACAAAAATATTCGTTTCTAGTTCCAGACAATTTAAAACGTCGTAACTCGACAGGATAAAATGCTAGAATCAAACTTATTAAATGAATTCTAATAAACAAATTAAGTTACTCAGGGGTAATCTTACAATTTAATTTTATCGTGATATTTATGCGAGAAAACTAAAATATTTGTTTCTAGCTTCAGACAAATAAAAACATCGTTACTCCTCAGGAAAAAATTATAGAATCAAACTTATTAAATAAAATCAAATAAACAAATTAAGTTACTCAAGGATATTCTTAAAATTTAATTTTATCGTGATATTTATGCGAGAAAACTAAAATATTCGTTTCTAGTTATGACAAATAAAAACATCGTAACTCGTCAGGAAAAAATGCTAGAAACAAACTTAATAAATAAAATCTAATAAACAAATTTAGTTACTCAGGGATATTCCTACAATTTAATTTTATCGAGATATTTATACGAGAAAACAAAAATATTCGTTTCTAGTTCCAGACAATTTAAAACGTCGTAACTCGACAGGATAAAATGCTAGAATCAAACTTATTAAATGAATTCTAATAAACAAATTAAGTTACTCAGGGGTAATCTTACAATTTAATTTTATCGTGATATTTATGCAAGAAAACTAAAATATTCGTTTCTAGCTCCAGACAAATAAAAACATCGTTACTCCTCAGGAAAAAATTCTAGAATCAAACTTATTAAAAAAATCTAATAAACAAATAAAGTTACTCAGGGATATTCTTAAAATTTAATTTTATCGTGATATTTATGCGAGAAAACTAAAATATTCGTTTCTATCTCCAGACAAATAAGAACATCGTAACTCGTCAGGAAAAAATGCTAGAATCAAACTTATTAAATGAAATATAATAAACAAATTTAGTTACTCAGCGATATTCTTTAAATTTAATTTTATCGTGATATTTATGCGAGAACACTAAAATATTCGTTTCTAGTTCCAGAAACATAAAAACATCGTTACTCGTCAGGAAAAAATGCTAGAAACAAACTTATTCAATAAAATCTAATAATCAAATAAAGTTACTCAGGGATATTCTTAAAATTTAATTTTATCGTGATATTTATGCGAGAAAAGTAAAATATTCGTTTCTAGTTCCAGACAATTAAAAACATCGTAACTCGTCAGGAAAAAATGCTAGAATGAAACTTATTAAATAAAATCTAATAAACAAATTTAGTTACTCAGGGATATTCTTAAAATTTAATTTTATCGTGATATTTATGCCAGAAAACTAAAATATTCGTTTCTATCTCCAGACAAATAAAAACATCGTAACTCGTCAGGAAAAAATGCTAGAATCAAACTTATTAAATGAAAATAATAAACAAATTATGTTACTCAGGGATATTCTTACAATTTAATTTTATCGTGATATTTATGAGAGAAAGCTAAAATATTCGTTTCTAGCTCCAGACAATTTAAAACATCGTAACTCGACAGGAAAAATTGCTAGAATCAAACTTATTAAATGAAATATAATAAACAAATAAAGTTACTCAGGGATATTCTTAAAATTTAATTTTATCGTGATATTTATGCGAGAAAACTAAAATATTCATTTCTAGCTCCAGACAATTTAAAACACCGTAACTCGACAGCAAAAAAATGCTAGATTCAAACTTAATAAATGAAATATAATAAACAAATTAAGTTACTCAGGGATATTCTTACAATTTAATTTTATCGTGATATTTATGCGAGAAAACTAAAATATTCGTTTCTATCTCCAGACAAATAAAAACATCGTAACTCGTCAGGATAAAATGTTAGAATCAAACTTATTAAATGAAATATAATAAACAAATAAAGTTACTCAGGGATATTCCTACAATTTAATTTTATCGTGATATTTATGCGAGAAAACTAAAATATTCGTTTCTAGCTCCAGACAAATAAAAACATCGTTACTCCTCAGGAAAAAATGCTAGAATGAAACTTATTTAATATAATCTAATAAACAAATTTAGTTACTCAGGGACATTCTTAAAATTTAATTTTATCGTGATATTTATGCGAGAAAACTAAAATATTCGTTTCTATCTCCAGACAAATAAAAACATCGTAACTCGTCAGGAAAAAATGCTAGAAACAAACTTGTTAGATAAAATCTAATAAACAAATTTAGTTACTCAGGGATATTCTTACAATTTAATTCTATCGGGATATTTATGCGAGAAAACTAAAATATTCGTTTCTAGCTCCAGACAAATAAAAACATCGTAACTCGTCAGGATAAAATGCTAGAATCAAACTTATTATATGAAATATAATAAACAAATAAAGTTACTCAGGGATATTCCTACAATTTAATTTTATCGTGATATTTATGCGAGAAAACTAAAATATTCGTTTCTAGTTCCAGAAACATAAAAACATCGTTACTCGTCAGGAAAAAATGCTAGAAACAAATTTATTAAATAAAATCTAATAAACAAATTTAGTTACTCAGGGATATTCTTAAAATTTAATTTTATCGTGATATTTATGCGTGAAAACTAAAATATTCCTTTCTAGTTCCAGAAACATAAAAACATCGTTACTCGTCAGGAAAAAATGCTAGAAACAAACTTATTCAATAAAATCTAATAAACAAATTTAGTTACTGAGGGATATCTTAAAATTTAATTTTATCGTGATATTTATGCGAGAAAACTAAAATATTCGTTTCTATCTCCAGACAAATAAAAACATCGTTACTCGTCAGGAAAAACTGCTAGAATCAAACCTATTAAATGAAATATAATAAACAAATTAAGTTACTCAGGGATATTCTTAAAATTTAATTTTATCGTGATATTTATGCGAGAAAACTAAAATATTCGTTTCTAGTTCCAGACACATAAAAACATCGTAACTCGACAGGAAAAAATGCTAGAATCAAACTTATTAAATGAAATATAATAAACAAATTAAGTTACTCAGGGATATTCTTAAAATTTAATTTTATCGTGATATTTATGCGAGAAAACTAAAATATTCGTTTCTAGCTCCAGATAATTTAAAACATCGTAACTCGACAGGAAAAAATGCTAGAATCAAACTTATGAAATGATATATAATAAACAAATTAAGTTACTCAGGGGTATTCTTACAATTTAATTTTATCGTGATATTTATGCGAGAAAACTAAAATATTCGTTTCTAGCTCCAGACAAATAAAAACATCGTTACTCCTCAGGAAAAAATTCTAGAATCAAACTTATTAAAAAAATCTAATAAACAAATAAAGTTACTCAGGGATATTCTTAAAATTTAATTTTATCGTGATATTTATGCGAGAAAACTAAAATATTCGTTTCTAGTTCCAGACAAACAAAAACATCGTAACTGCTCAGGAAAAAATGATAGAATGAAACTTATTAAATGAAATCTAATAAACAAATTTAGTTACTCAGGGATATTCTTAAAATTTAATTTTATCGTGATATTTATGCGAGAAAACTAAAATATTCGTTTCTATCTCCAGACAAATAAAAACATCGTAACTCGTCAGGAAAAAATGCTAGAATCAAACTTATTAAATGAAATATAATAAACAAATTAAGTTACTCAGGGATACTCTTAAAATTTAATTTTATCGTGATATTTATGCGAGAAAACTAAAATATTCGTTTCTAGTTCCAGAAACATAAAAACATCGTTACTCGTCAGGAAAAAATGCTAGAAACAAACTTATTCAATAAAATCTAATAAACAAATTTAGTTACTCAGGGATATTCTTAAAATTTAATTTTATCGTGATATTTATGCGAGAAAACTAAAATATTCGTTTCTATCTCCAGACAAATAAAAACATCGTAACTCGTCAGGAAAAAATGCTAGAATCAAACCTATTAAATGAAATATAATAAACAAATTAAGTTACTCAGGGATATTCTTAAAATTTAATTTTATCGTGATATTTATGCGAGAAAACTAAAATATTCGTTTCTAGTTCCAGAAACATAAAAACATCGTTACTCGTCAGGAAAAAATGCTAGAAACAAATTTATTAAATAAAATCTAATAACCAAATTTAGTTACTCAGAGATATTCTTAAAATTTAATTTTATCGTGATATTTATGCGAGAAAACTAAAATATTTTCTTTTCTAGCTCCAGATAATTTAAAACATCGTAACTCGACAGGAAAAAATGCTAGAATCAAACTTATTAAATGAAATATAATAAACAAATTAAGTTACTCAGGGATATTCTTAAAAATTTATTTTATCGTGATATTTATGCGAGAAAACTAAAATATTCGTTTCTAGTTCCAGAAACATAAAAACATCGTTACTCGTCAGGAAAAAATGCTAGAAACAAACTTATTCAACAAAATCTAATAAACAAATTTAGTTACTCAGGGATATTCTTAAAATTTAATTTTATCGTGAAATTTATGCGAGAAAACTAAAATATTCGTTTCTATCTCCAGACAATTTAAAACATCGTAACTCGTCAGGAAAAAATGCTAGAAACAAACTTGTTAAATAAAATCTAATAAACAAATTTAGTTACTCAGGGATACTCTTACAATTTAATTTTTTTGGGATATTTATGCGAGAAAACTAAAATATTCGTTTCTAGCTCCAGACAATTTAAAACATCGTAACTCGACAGGAAAAAATGCTAGAATCAAACTTATTAAATGAAATATAATAAACAAATTAAGTTACTCAGGGATATTCTTAAAATTTAATTTTATCGTGATATTTATGCGAGAAAACTAAAATATACGTTTCTAGTTCCAGAAACATAAAAACATCGTTACTCGTCAGGAAAAAATGCTAGAAACAAACTTATTCAATAAAATCTAATAAACAAATTTAGTTACTCAGGGATATTCTTAAAATTTAATTTTATCGTGATATTTATGCGAGAAAACTAAAATATTCTTTTCTATCTCCAGACAAATAAAAACATCGTAACTCGTCAGGAAAAAATGCTAGAATCAAACTTATTAAATGAAATATAATAAACAAATTAAGTTACTCAGGGATATTCTTAAAATTAAATTTTATCGTGATATTTATGCGAGAAAACTAAAATATTCGTTTCTAGTTCCAGAAACATAAAAATATCGTTACTCGTCAGAAAAAAATGCTAGAAACAAACTTATTAAATAAAATCTAATAAACAAATTTAGTTACTCAGGGATATTCTTAAAATTTAATTTTATCGTGATATTTATGCGAGAAAACTAAAATATTCGTTTCTATCTCCAGACAAATAAAAACATCGTAACTCGTCAGGATAAAATGCTAGAATCAAACTTATTAAATGAAATATAATAAACAAATAAAGTTACTCAGGGATATTCCTACAATTTAATTTTATCGTGATATATATGCGAGAAAACTAAAATATTCGTTTCTAGGTCCAGACAATTTAAAACATCGTAACTCGACAGGAAAAAATGCTAGAATCAAACTTATTAAATGAAATATAATAAACAAATTAAGTTACTCAGGGGTATTCTTACAATTTAATTTTATCGTGATATTTATGCGAGAAAACTAAAATATTCGTCTCTAGCTCCAGACAAATGAAAACATCTTTACTCCTCAGGAAAAAATGCTACAATCAAACTTATTAAAAAAATCTAATAAACAAATAAAGTTACTCAGGGATATTCTTAAAATTTAATTTTATCGTGATATTTATGCGAGAAAACTAAAATATTCGTTTCTATCTCCAGACAAATAAAAACATCGTAACTCGTCAGGATAAAATGCTAGAATCAAACTTATTAAATGAAATATAATAAACAAATAAAGTTACTCAGGGATATTCCTACAATTTAATTTTATCGAGATATTTATGCGAGAAAACTAAAATATTCGTTTCTAGTTCCAGACAATTTAAAACGTCGTAACTCGACAGGAAAAAATGCTAGAATCATACTTATTAAATGAAATCTAATAAACAAATTAAGTTACTCAGGGGTATTTTTACAATTTAATTTTATCGTGATATTTATGCGAGAAAACTAAAATATTCGTTTCTAGCTCCAGACAAATAAAAACATCGTTACTCCTCAGGAAAAAATTATAGAATCAAACTTATTAAATAAAATCTAATAAACAAATTAAGTTACTCAGGGATATTCTTAAAATTTAATTTTATCGTGATATTTATGCGAGAAAACTAAAATATTCGTTTCTAGTTCCAGAAACATAAAAACATCGTTACTCGTCAGGATAAAATTCTAGAATGAAACTTATTAAATAAAATCAAATAAACAAATTAAGTTACTCAAGGATATTCTTAAAATTTAATTTTATCGTGATATTTATGCGAGAAAACTAAAATATTCGTTTCTATCTCCAGACAAATAAAAACATTGTAACTCCTAAGGAAAAAATGCTAGAATGAAACTTATTAAATATAATCTAATAAACAAATTTAGTTACTCAGGGATATTCTTAAAATTTAATTTTATCGTGATATTTATGCGAGAAAACTAAAATATTCGTTTCTAGTTATGACAAATAAAAACATCGTAACTCGTCAGGAAAAAATGCTAGAAACAAACTTATTAATTAAAATCTAATAAACAAATTTAGTTACTCAGGGATATTCCTACAATTGAATTTTATCGAGATATTTATGCGAGAAAACTAAAATATTCGTTTCTAGTTCCAGACAATTTAAAACATCGTAACTCGACAGGAAAAAATGCTAGAATCAAACTTATTAAATGAAATCTAATAAACAAATTAAGTTACTCAGGGATATTCTTACAATTTAATTTTATCGTGATATTTATGTGAGAAAACTAAAATATTCGTTTCTAGCTCCAGACAAATAAAAACATCGTTACTCCTCAGGACAAAATTATAGAATCAAACTTATTAAATAAAATCAAATAAACAAATTAAGTTACTCAGGGATATTCTTAAAATTTAATTTTATCGTGTTATTTATGCGAGAAAACTAAAATATTCGTTTCTATCTCCAGACAAATAAAAACATCGTAACTCGTCAGGATAAAATGCTAGAATCACACTTATTAAATGAAATATAATAAGCAAATAAAGTTACTCAGGGATATTCCTACAATTTAATTTTATCGTGATATTTATGCGAGAAAACTAAAATATTCGTTTCTAGCTCCAGAAAAATAAAAACATTGTAACTCGTCAGGAAAAAATGCTAGAAGCAAACTTATTAAATGAAATATAATAAACAAATTAAGTTACTCAGGGATATTCTTAAAATTTAATTTTATCGTGATATTTATGCGAGAAAACTAAAATATTCGTTTCTATCTCCCGACAAATAAAAACATTGTAACTCGTCAGGAAAAAATGCTAGAAGCAAACTTATTAAATGAAATATAATAAACAAATTAAGTTACTCAGGGATATTCTTAAAATTTAATTTTATCGTGATATATATGCGAGAAAACTAAAATCTTCGTTTCTAGTTCCAGAAACATAAAAACATCGTTACTCGTCAGGAAAAAATGCTAGAAACAAACTTATTAAATAAAATCTAATAAACAAATTTTGTTACTTAGGGATATTCTTAAAATTTAATTTTATCGTGATATTTATGCGAGAAAACTAAAATATTCGTTTCTATCTCCAGACAAATAAAAACATCGTAACTCGTCAGGATAAAATGCTAGAATGAAACTTATTAAATAAAATCTAATAAACAAATTTAGTTACTCAGGGATATTCTTAAAATTTAATTTTATCGTGATATTTATGCGAGAAAACTAAAATATTCGTTTCTATCTCCAGACAAATAAAAACATCGTAACTCCTCGGGAAAAAATGCTAGAATGAAACTTATTAAATATAATCTAATAAACAAATTTAGTTACTCAGGGATATTCTTAAAATTTAATTTTATCGTGATATTTATGCGAGAAAACTGAAATATTCGTTTCTAGGTCCAGACAATTTAAAACATCGTAACTCGACAGGAAAAGATGCTAGAATCAAACTTATTAAATGAAATATAATAAACAAATTAAGTTACTCAGGGGTATTCTTACAATTTAATTTTATCGTGATATTTATGCGAGAAAACTAAAATATTCGTTTCTAGTTCCAGACAAATAAAAACATCGTAACTCGTCAGGAAAAAATGCTAGAAACAAACTTATTAAATAAAATCTAATAAACAAATTTAGTTACTCAGGTATATTCTTAAAATTTAATTTTATCATTATATTTATGCGAGAAAACTAAAATATTCGTTTCTAGTTATGACAAATAAAAACATCGTAACTCGTCAGGAAAAAATGCTAGAAACAAACTTAATAAATAAAATCTAATAAACAAATTTAGTTACTCAGGGATATTCCTACAATTTAATTTTATCGAGATATTTATGCGAGAAAACAAAAATATTCGTTTCTAGTTCCAGACAATTTAAAACGTCGTAACTCGACAGGATAAAATGCTAGAATCAAACTTAATAAATGAATTCTAATAAACAAATTAAGTTACTCAGGGTTATTCTTACAATTTAATTTTATCGTGATATTTATGCGAGAAAACTAAAATATTCGTTTCTAGCTTCAGACAAATAAAAACATCGTTACTCCTCAGGAAAAAATTATAGAATCAAACTTATTAAATAAAATCAAATAAACAAATTAAGTTACTCAAGGATATTCTTAAAATTTAATTTTATCGTGATATTTATGCGAGAAAACTAAAATATTCGTTTCTAGTTCCAGAAACATAAAAACATCGTTACTCGTCAGGAAAAAATGCTAGAAACAAACTTATTAAATAAAATCTAATAAACAAATTTAGTTACTCAGGGATATTCTTAAAATTTAATTTTATCGTGATATTTATGCGAGAAAACTAAAATATTCGTTTCTATCTCCAGACAAATTAAAACATCGTAACTCCTCAGGAAAAAATGCTAGAATGAAACTTATTAAATATAATCTAATAAACAAATTTAGTTACTCAGGGATATTCTTAAAATTTAATTTTATCGTGATATTTATGCGAGAAAACTAAAATATTCGTTTCTATCTCCCGACAAATAAAAACATTGTAACTCGTCAGGAAAAAATGCTAGAATCAAACTTATTAAATGAAATATAATAAACAAATTAAGTTACTCAGGGATATTCTTAAAATTAAATTTTATCGTGATATTTATGCGAGAAAACTAAAATATTCGTTTCTAGTTCCAGAAACATAAAAACATCATTACTCGTCAGGAAAAAATGCTAGAAACAAACTTATTAAATAAAATCTAACAAACAAATTTAGTTACTCAGGGATATTCATAAATTTAATTTTATCGTGATATTTATGCGAGAAAACTAAAATATTCGTTTCTATCTCCAGACAAATAAAAACATCGTAACTCGTCAGGATAAAATGCTAGAATGAATCTTATTAAATAAAACCTAATAAACAAATTTAGTTACTCAGGGATATTCTTAAAATTTAATTTTATCGTGATATTTATGCGAGAAAACTAAAATATTCGTTTCTATCTCCAGACAAATAAAAACATCGTAACTCCTCGGGAAAAAATGCTAGAATGAAACTTATTAAATATAATCTAATAAACAAATTTAGTTACTCAGGGATATTCTTAAAATTTAATTTTATCGTGATATTTATGCGAGAAAACTGAAATATTCGTTTCTATCTCCCGACAAATAAAAACATTGTAACTCGTCAGGAAAAAATGCTAGAATCAAACTTATTAAATGAAATATAATAAACAAATTAAGTTACTCAGGGATATTCTTAAAATTTAATTTTATCGTGATATTTATGCGAGAAAACTAAAATATTCGTTTCTAGTTCCAGAAACATAAAAACATCGTTACTCGTCAGGAAAAAATGCTAGAAACAAACTTATTAAATAAAATCTAATAAACAAATTTTGTTACTCAGGGATATTCTTAAAATTTAATTTTATCGTGATATTTATGCGAGAAAACTAAAATATTCGTTTCTAGTTCCAGAAACATAAAAACATCCTTACTCGTCAGGAAAAAATGCTAGAAACAAATTTATTAAATAAAATCTAATAAACAAATTTAGTTACTCAGGGATATTCTTAAAATTTAATTTTATCGTGATATTTATACGAGAAAACTAAAATATTCGTTTCTAGCTCCAGATAATTTAAAACATCGTAACTCGAAAGGAAAAAATGCTAGAATCAAACTTATTAAATGAAATATAATAAACAAATTAAGTTAGTCAGGGATATTCTTAAAATTTAATTTTATCGTGATATTTATGCGAGAAAACTAAAATATTCGTTTCTAGTTCCAGAAACATAAAAACATCGTTACTCGTCAGGAAAAAATGCTAGAAACAAACTTATTCAATAAAATCTAATAAACAAATTTAGTTACTCAGGGATATTCTTAAAATTTAATTTTATCGTGAAATTTATGCGAGAAAACTAAAATATTCGTTTCTATCTCCAGACAATTTAAAACATCGTAACTCGACAGGAAAAAATGCTAGAATCAAACTTATTAAATGAAATATAATAAACAAATTAAGTTACTCAGGGATATTCTTAAAATTTAATTTTATCGTGATATTTATGCGAGAAAACTAAAATATTCGTTTCTAGTTCCAGAAACAGAAAAACATCGTTACTCGTCAGGAAAAAATGCTATAATCAAACTTATTAAATGAAATCTATTAAACAAATTTAGTTACTCAGGGATATTCTTAAAATTTAATTTTATCGTGATATTTATGCGAGAAAACTAAAATATTCGTTTCTATCTCCAGACAAATAAAAACATCGTAACTCGTCAGGAAAAAATGCTAGAAACAAACTTGTTAAATAAAATCTAATAAACAAATTTAGTTACTCAGGGATACTCTTACAATTTAATTTTTTTGGGATATTTATGCGAGAAAACTAAAATATTCGTTTCCAGCTCCAGACAATTTAAAACATCGTAACTCGACAGGAAAAAATGCTAGAATCAAACTTATTAAATGAAATATAATAAACAAATTAAGTTACTCAGGGATATTCTTAAAATTTAATTTTATCGTGATATTTATGCGAGAAAACTAAAATATTCGTTTCTAGTTCCAGAAACATAAAAACATCGTTAATCGTCAGGAAAAAATGCTAGAAACAAACTTATTCAATAAAATCTAATAAATAAATTTAGTTACTCAGGGATATTCTTAAAATTTAATTTTATCGTGATATTTATCCGAGAAAACTAAAATATTCGTTTCTATCTCCAGACAAATAAAAATATCGTAACTCGTCAGGAAAAAATGCTAGAATCAAACTTATTAAATGAAATATAATAAACAAATTAAGTTACTCAGGGATATTCTTAAAATTAAATTTTATCGTGATATTTATGCGAGAAAATTAAAATATTCGTTTCTAGTTCCAGAAACATAAAAACATCGTTACTCGTCAGAAAAAAATGCTAGAAACAAACTTATTAAATAAAATCTAATAAACAAATTTAGATACTCAGGGATATTCTTAAAATTTAATTTTATCGTGATATTTATGCGAGAAAACTAAAATATTCGTTTCTATCTCCAGACAAATAAAAACATCGTAACTCGTCAGGATAAAATGCTAGAATCAAACTTATTAAACGAAATATAATAAACAAATAAAGTTACTCAGGGATATTCCTACAATTTAATTTTATCGTGATATATATGCGAGAAAACTAAAATATTCGTTTCTAGGTCCAGACAATTTAAAACATCGTAACTCGACAGGAAAAGATGCTAGAATCAAACTTATTAAATGAAATATAATAAACAAATTAAGTTACTCAGGGGTATTCTTAAAATTTAATTTTATCGTGATATTTATGCGAGAAAACTAAAATAATCGTTTCTAGTTCCAGACAAATAAAAACATCGTAACTCGTCAGGAAAAAATGCTAGAAACAAACTTATTAAATAAAATCTAATAAACAAATTTAGTTACTCAGGTATATTCTTAAAATTGAATTTTATCATTATATTTATGCGAGAAAACTAAAATATTCGTTTCTATCTCCAGACAAATAAAAACATCGTAACTCGTCAGGATAAAATGCTAGAATCAAACTTATTAAACGAAATATAATAAACAAATAAAGTTACTCAGGGATATTCCTACAATTTAATTTTATCGTGATATATATGCGAGAAAACTAAAATATTCGTTTCTAGGTCCAGACAATTTAAAACATCGTAACTCGACAGGAAAAGATGCTAGAATCAAACTTATTAAATGAATTCTAATAAACAAATTAAGTTACTCAGGGGTATTCTTACAATTTAATTTTATCGTGATATTTATGCGAGTAAACTAAAATATTCGTTTCTAGCTTCAGACAAATAAAAACATCGTTACTCCTCAGGAAAAAATTATAGAATCAAACTTATTAAATAAAATCAAATAAACAAATTAAGTTACTCAAGGATATTCTTAAAATTTAATTTTATCGTGATATTTATGCGAGAAAACTAAAATATTCGTTTCTAGTTCCAGAAACATAAAAACATCGTTACTCGTCAGGAAAAAATGCTAGAAACAAACTTATTAAATAAAATCTAATAAACAAATTTAGTTACTCAGGGATATTCTTAAAATTTAATTTTATCGTGATATTTATGCGAGAAAACTAAAATATTCGTTTCTATCTCCCGACAAATAAAAACATTGTAACTATTCAGGAAAAAATGCTAGAATCAAACTTATTAAATGAAATATAATAAACAAATTAAGTTACTCAGGGATATTCTTAAAATTAAATTTTATCGTGATATTTATGCGAGAAAACTAAAATATTCGTTTCTAGTTCCAGAAACATAAAAACATCGTTACTCGTCAGGAAAAAATGCTAGAAACAAACTTATTAAATCAAATCTAACAAACAAATTTAGTTACTCAGGGATATTCTTAAAATTTAATTTTATCGTGATATTTATGCGAGAAAACTAAAATATTCGTTTCTATCTCCAGACAAATAAAAACATCGTAACTCGTCAGGATAAAATGCTAGAATGAAACTTATTAAATAAAATCTAATAAACAAATTTAGTTACTCAGGGATATACTTAAAATTTAATTTTATCGTGATATTTATGCGAGAAAACTAAAATATTCGTTTCTATCTCCAGACAAATAAAAACATCGTTACTCCTCAGGAAAAAATTCTAGAATGAAACTTATTAAATATAATCTAATAAACAAATTTAGTTACTCAGGGATATTCTTAAAATTTAATTTTATCGTGATATTTATGCGAGAAAACTGAAATATTCGTTTCTATCTCCCGACAAATAAAAACATCGTAACTCGACAGGAAAAAATGCTAGAAACAAACTTATTAAATAAAATATAATAAACAAATTAAGTTACTCAGGGATATTCTTAAAATTTAATTTTATCGTGATATTTATGCGAGAAAACTAAAATATTCGTTTCTAGTCCCAGAAACATAAAAACATCGTTCCTCGTCAGGAAAAAATGCTAGAAACAAACTTATTCAATAAAATCTAATAAACAAATTTAGTTACTCAGGGATATTTTTAAAATTTCATTTTATCGTGATATATATGCGAGAAAACTAAAATATTCGTTTCTAGGTCCAGACAATTTAAAACATCGTAACTCGACAGGAAAAGATGCTAGAATCAAACTTATTAAATGAAATATAATAAACAAATTAAGTTACTCAGGGGTATTCTTAAAATTTAATTTTATCGTGATATTTATGCGAGAAAACTAAAATATTCGTTTCTAGTTCCAGACAAATAAAAACATCGTAACTCGTCAGGAAAAAATGCTAGAAACAAACTTATTAAATAAAATCTAATAAACAAATTTAGTTACTCAGGTATATTCTTAAAATTGAATTTTATCATTATATTTATGCGAGAAAACTAAAATATTCGTTTCTATCTCCAGACAAATAAAAACATCGTAACTCGTCAGGATAAAATGCTAGAATCAAACTTATTAAACGAAATATAATAAACAAATAAAGTTACTCAGGGATATTCCTACAATTTAATTTTATCGTGATATATATGCGAGAAAACTAAAATATTCGTTTCTAGGTCCAGACAATTTAAAACATCGTAACTCGACAGGAAAAGATGCTAGAATCAAACTTATTAAATGAATTCTAATAAACAAATTAAGTTACTCAGGGGTATTCTTACAATTTAATTTTATCGTGATATTTATGCGAGTAAACTAAAATATTCGTTTCTAGCTTCAGACAAATAAAAACATCGTTACTCCTCAGGAAAAAATTATAGAATCAAACTTATTAAATAAAATCAAATAAACAAATTAAGTTACTCAAGGATATTCTTAAAATTTAATTTTATCGTGATATTTATGCGAGAAAACTAAAATATTCGTTTCTAGTTCCAGAAACATAAAAACATCGTTACTCGTCAGGAAAAAATGCTAGAAACAAACTTATTAAATAAAATCTAATAAACAAATTTAGTTACTCAGGGATATTCTTAAAATTTAATTTTATCGTGATATTTATGCGAGAAAACTAAAATATTCGTTTCTATCTCCCGACAAATAAAAACATTGTAACTATTCAGGAAAAAATGCTAGAATCAAACTTATTAAATGAAATATAATAAACAAATTAAGTTACTCAGGGATATTCTTAAAATTAAATTTTATCGTGATATTTATGCGAGAAAACTAAAATATTCGTTTCTAGTTCCAGAAACATAAAAACATCGTTACTCGTCAGGAAAAAATGCTAGAAACAAACTTATTAAATCAAATCTAACAAACAAATTTAGTTACTCAGGGATATTCTTAAAATTTAATTTTATCGTGATATTTATGCGAGAAAACTAAAATATTCGTTTCTATCTCCAGACAAATAAAAACATCGTAACTCGTCAGGATAAAATGCTAGAATGAAACTTATTAAATAAAATCTAATAAACAAATTTAGTTACTCAGGGATATACTTAAAATTTAATTTTATCGTGATATTTATGCGAGAAAACTAAAATATTCGTTTCTATCTCCAGACAAATAAAAACATCGTTACTCCTCAGGAAAAAATTCTTGAATGAAACTTATTAAATATAATCTAATAAACAAATTTAGTTACTCAGGGATATTCTTAAAATTTAATTTTATCGTGATATTTATGCGAGAAAACTGAAATATTCGTTTCTATCTCCCGACAAATAAAAACATCGTAACTCGACAGGAAAAAATGCTAGAAACAAACTTATTAAATAAAATATAATAAACAAATTAAGTTACTCAGGGATATTCTTAAAATTTAATTTTATCGTGATATTTATGCGAGAAAACTAAAATATTCGTTTCTAGTTCCAGAAACATAAAAACATCGTTACTCGTCAGGAAAAAATGCTAGAAACAAACTTATTCAATAAAATCTAATAAACAAATTTAGTTACTCAGGGATATTCTTAAGATTTAATTTTATCGTGAAATTTATGCGAGAAAACTAAAATATTCGTTTCTATCTCCAGACAATTTAAAACATCGTAACTCGACAGGAAAAAATGCTAGAATCAAACTTATTAAATGAAATATAATAAACAAATTAAGTTACTCAGGGATATTCTTAAAATTTAATTTTATCGTGATATTTATGCGAGAAAACTGAAATATTCGTTTCTATCTCCCGACAAATAAAAACATTGTAACTCGTCAGGAAAAAATGCTAGAAACAAACTTATTAAATAAAATCTAATAAACAAATTTTGTTACTCAGGGATATTCTTAAAATTTAATTTTATCGTGATATTTATGCGAGAAAACTAAAATATTCGTTTCTAGCTCCAGATAATTTAAAACATCGTAACTCGACAGGAAAAAATGCTAGAATCAAACTTATTAAATGAAATATAATAAACAAATTAAGTTACTCAGGGATATTCTTAAAATTTAATTTTATCGTGATATTTATGCGAGAAAACTAAAATATTCGTTTCTAGTTCCAGAAACATAAAAACATCGTTACTCGTCAGGAAAAAATGCTAGAAACAAACTTATTCAATAAAATCTAATAAACAAATTTAGTTACTCAGGGATATTCTTAAGATTTAATTTTATCGTGAAATTTATGCGAGAAAACTAAAATATTCGTTTCTATCTCCAGACAATTTAAAACATCGTAACTCGTCAGGATAAAATGCTAGAATCAAACTTATTAAATGAAATATAATAAACAAATAAAGTTACTCAGGGATATTCCTACAATTTAATTTTATCGTGATATATATGCGAGAAAACTAAAATATTCGTTTCTAGGTCCAGACAATTTAAAACATCGTAACTCGACAGGAAAAAATGCTAGAATCAAACTTATTAAATGAAATATAATAAACAAATTAAGTTACTCAGGGGTATTCTTACAATTTAATTTTATCGTGATATATATGCGAGAAAACTAAAATTTTCGTTTCTAGTTCCAGAAACATAAAAACATCGTTACTCGTCAGGAAAAAATGCTAGAAACAAACTTATTAAATAAAATCTAATAAACAAATTTTGTTACTTAGGGATATTCTTAAAATTTAATTTTATCGTGATATTTATGCGAGAAAACTAAAATATTCTTTTCTATCTCCAGACAAATAAATACGTCGTAACTCGTCAGGATAAAATGCTAGAATCAAACTTATTAAATGAAATATAATAAACAAATAAAGTTACTCAGGGATATTCCTACAATTTAATTTTATCGTGATATATATGCGAGAAAACTAAAATATTCGTTTCTAGGTCCAGACAATTTAAAACATCGTAACTCGACAGGAAAAGATGCTAGAATCAAACTTATTAAATGAAATATAATAAACAAATTAAGTTACTCAGGGATATTCTTACAATTTAATTTTATCGTGATATTTATGCGAGAAAACTAAAATATTCGTTTCTAGTTCCAGACAAATAAAAACATCGTAACTCGTCAGGAAAAAATGCTAGAAACAAACTTATTAAATAAAATCTAATAAACAAATTTAGTTACTCAGGTATATTCTTAAAATTTAATTTTTATCATTATATTTATGCGAGAAAACTAAAATATTCGTTTCTAGTTATGACAAATAAAAACATCGTAACTCGTCAGGAAAAAATGCTAGAAACAAACTTAATAAATAAAATCTAATAAACAAATTTAGTTACTCAGGGATATTCCTACAATTTAATTTTATCGAGATATTTATGCGAGAAAACAAAAATATTCGTTTCTAGTTCCAGACAATTTAAAACATCGTAACTCGTCAGGAAAAAATGCTAGAAACAAACTTGTTAAATAAAATCTAATAAACAAATTTAGTTACTCAGGGATACTCTTACAATTTAATTTTTTTGGGATATTTATGCGAGAAAACTAAAATATTCGTTTCCAGCTCCAGACAATTTAAAACATCGTAACTCGACAGGAAAAAATGCTAGAATCAAACTTATTAAATGAAATATAATAAACAAATTAAGTTACTCAGGGATATTCTTAAAATTTAATTTTATCGTGATATTTATGCGAGAAAACTAAAATATTCGTTTCTAGTTCCAGAAACATAAAAACATCGTTAATCGTCAGGAAAAAATGCTAGAAACAAACTTATTCAATAAAATCTAATAAATAAATTTAGTTACTCAGGGATATTCTTAAAATTTAATTTTATCGTGATATTTATCCGAGAAAACTAAAATATTCGTTTCTATCTCCAGACAAATAAAAATATCGTAACTCGTCAGGAAAAAATGCTAGAATCAAACTTATTAAATGAAATATAATAAACAAATTAAGTTACTCAGGGATATTTTTACAATTTAATTTTATCGTGATATTTATGCGAGAAAACTAAAATATTCGTTTCTAGTTCCAGAAACATAAAAACATCGTTACTCGTCAGAAAAAAATGCTAGAAACAAACTTATTAAATAAAATCTAATAAACAAATTTAGTTACTCAGGGATATTCTTAAAATTTAATTTTATCGTGATATTTATGCGAGAAAACTAAAATATTCGTTTCTATCTCCAGACAAATAAAAACATCGTAACTCGTCAGGATAAAATGCTAGAATCAAACTTATTAAACGAAATATAATAAACAAATAAAGTTACTCAGGGATATTCCTACAATTTAATTTTATCGTGATATATATGCGAGAAAACTAAAATATTCGTTTCTAGGTCCAGACAATTTAAAACATCGTAACTCGACAGGAAAAGATGCTAGAATCAAACTTATTAAATGAAATATAATAAACAAATTAAGTTACTCAGGGGTATTCTTAAAATTTAATTTTATCGTGATATTTATGCGAGAAAACTAAAATATTCGTTTCTAGTTCCAGAAACATAAAAAACATCGTAACTGCTCAGGAAAAAAATGCTAGAAACAAACTTATTAAATAAAATCTAATAAACAAATTTAGTTACTCAGGTATATTCTTAAAATTGAATTTTATCATTATATTTATGCGAGAAAACTAAAATATTCGTTTCTATCTCCAGACAAATAAAAACATCGTAACTCGTCAGGATAAAATGCTAGAATCAAACTTATTAAACGAAATATAATAAACAAATAAAGTTACTCAGGGATATTCCTACAATTTAATTTTATCGTGATATATATGCGAGAAAACTAAAATATTCGTTTCTAGGTCCAGACAATTTAAAACATCGTAACTCGACAGGAAAAGATGCTAGAATCAAACTTATTAAATGAATTCTAATAAACAAATTAAGTTACTCAGGGGTATTCTTACAATTTAATTTTATCGTGATATTTATGCGAGTAAACTAAAATATTCGTTTCTAGCTTCAGACAAATAAAAACATCGTTACTCCTCAGGAAAAAATTATAGAATCAAACTTATTAAATAAAATCAAATAAACAAATTAAGTTACTCAAGGATATTCTTAAAATTTAATTTTATCGTGATATTTATGCGAGAAAACTAAAATATTCGTTTCTAGTTCCAGAAACATAAAAACATCGTTACTCGTCAGGAAAAAATGCTAGAAACAAACTTATTAAATAAAATCTAATAAACAAATTTAGTTACTCAGGGATATTCTTAAAATTTAATTTTATCGTGATATTTATGCGAGAAAACTAAAATATTCGTTTCTATCTCCCGACAAATAAAAACATTGTAACTATTCAGGAAAAAATGCTAGAATCAAACTTATTAAATGAAATATAATAAACAAATTAAGTTACTCAGGGATATTCTTAAAATTAAATTTTATCGTGATATTTATGCGAGAAAACTAAAATATTCGTTTCTAGTTCCAGAAACATAAAAACATCGTTACTCGTCAGGAAAAAATGCTAGAAACAAACTTATTAAATCAAATCTAACAAACAAATTTAGTTACTCAGGGATATTCTTAAAATTTAATTTTATCGTGATATTTATGCGAGAAAACTAAAATATTCGTTTCTATCTCCAGACAAATAAAAACATCGTAACTCGTCAGGATAAAATGCTAGAATGAAACTTATTAAATAAAATCTAATAAACAAATTTAGTTACTCAGGGATATACTTAAAATTTAATTTTATCGTGATATTTATGCGAGAAAACTAAAATATTCGTTTCTATCTCCAGACAAATAAAAACATCGTTACTCCTCAGGAAAAAATTCTAGAATGAAACTTATTAAATAAAATCTAATAAACAAATTTAGTTACTCAGGGATATTCTTAAAATTTAATTTTATCGTGATATTTATGCGAGAAAACTGAAATATTCGTTTCTATCTCCCGACAAATAAAAACATCGTAACTCGACAGGAAAAAATGCTAGAAACAAACTTATTAAATAAAATATAATAAACAAATTAAGTTACTCAGGGATATTCTTAAAATTTAATTTTATCGTGATATTTATGCGAGAAAACTAAAATATTCGTTTCTAGTTCCAGAAACATAAAAACATCGTTACTCGTCAGGAAAAAATGCTAGAAACAAACTTATTCAATAAAATCTAATAAACAAATTTAGTTACTCAGGGATATTCTTAAGATTTAATTTTATCGTGAAATTTATGCGAGAAAACTAAAATATTCGTTTCTATCTCCAGACAATTTAAAACATCGTAACTCGACAGGAAAAAATGCTAGAATCAAACTTATTAAATGAAATATAATAAACAAATTAAGTTACTCAGGGATATTCTTACAATTTAATTTTATCGTGATATTTATGCGAGAAAACTAAAATATTCGTTTCTATCTCCGACAAATAAAAACATTGTAACTCGTCAGGAAAAAATGCTAGAAACAAACTTATTCAATAAAATCTAATAAACAAATTTTGTTACTCAGGGATATTCTTAAAATTTAATTTTATCGTGATATTTATGCGAGAAAACTAAAATATTCGTTTCTAGCTCCAGATAATTTAAAACATCGTAACTCGACAGGAAAAAATGCTAGAATCAAACTTATTAAATGAAATATAATAAACAAATTAAGTTACTCAGGGATATTCTTAAAATTTAATTTTATCGTGATATTTATGCGAGAAAACTAAAATATTCGTTTCTAGTTCCAGAAACATAAAAACATCGTTACTCGTCAGGAAAAAATGCTAGAAACAAACTTATTTAATAAAATCTAATAAACAAATTTAGTTACTCAGGGATATTCTTAAGATTTAATTTTATCGTGAAATTTATGCGAGAAAACTAAAATATTCGTTTCTATCTCCAGACAATTTAAAAACATCGTAACTCGTCAGGATAAAATGCTAGAATCAAACTTATTAAATGAAATATAATAAACAAATAAAGTTACTCAGGGATATTCCTACAATTTAATTTTATCGTGATATATATGCGAGAAAACTAAAATATTCGTTTCTAGGTCCAGACAATTTAAAACATCGTAACTCGACAGGAAAAGATGCTAGAATCAAACTTATTAAATGAAATATAATAAACAAATTAAGTTACTCAGGGGTATTCTTAAAATTTAATTTTATCGTGATATTTATGCGAGAAAACTAAAATATTCGTTTCTAGTTCCAGACAAATAAAAACATCGTAACTCGTCAGGATAAAATGCTAGAAACAAACTTATTAAATAAAATCTAATAAACAAATTTAGTTACTCAGGTATATTCTTAAAATTGAATTTTATCATTATATTTATGCGAGAAAACTAAAATATTCGTTTCTATCTCCAGACAAATAAAAACATCGTAACTCGTCAGGATAAAATGCTAGAATCAAACTTATTAAACGAAATATAATAAACAAATAAAGTTACTCAGGGATATTCCTACAATTTAATTTTATCGTGATATATATGCGAGAAAACTAAAATATTCGTTTCTAGGTCCAGACAATTTAAAACATCGTAACTCGACAGGAAAAGATGCTAGAATCAAACTTATTAAATGAATTCTAATAAACAAATTAAGTTACTCAGGGGTATTCTTACAATTTAATTTTATCGTGATATTTATGCGAGTAAACTAAAATATTCGTTTCTAGCTTCAGACAAATAAAAACATCGTTACTCCTCAGGAAAAAATTATAGAATCAAACTTATTAAATAAAATCAAATAAACAAATTAAGTTACTCAAGGATATTCTTAAAATTTAATTTTATCGTGATATTTATGCGAGAAAACTAAAATATTCGTTTCTAGTTCCAGAAACATAAAAACATCGTTACTCGTCAGGAAAAAATGCTAGAAACAAACTTATTAAATAAAATCTAATAAACAAATTTAGTTACTCAGGGATATTCTTAAAATTTAATTTTATCGTGATATTTATGCGAGAAAACTAAAATATTCGTTTCTATCTCCCGACAAATAAAAACATTGTAACTATTCAGGAAAAAAATGCTAGAATCAAACTTATTAAATGAAATATAATAAACAAATTAAGTTACTCAGGGATATTCTTAAAATTAAATTTTATCGTGATATTTATGCGAGAAAAACTAAAATATTCGTTTCTAGTTCCAGAAACATAAAAACATCGTTACTCGTCAGGAAAAAATGCTAGAAACAAACTTATTAAATCAAATCTAACAAACAAATTTAGTTACTCAGGGATATTCTTAAAATTTAATTTTATCGTGATATTTATGCGAGAAAACTAAAATATTCGTTTCTATCTCCAGACAAATAAAAACATCGTAACTCGTCAGGATAAAATGCTAGAATGAAACTTATTAAATAAAATCTAATAAACAAATTTAGTTACTCAGGGATATACTTAAAATTTAATTTTATCGTGATATTTATGCGAGAAAACTAAAATATTCGTTTCTATCTCCAGACAAATAAAAACATCGTTACTCCTCAGGAAAAAATTCTAGAATGAAACTTATTAAATATAATCTAATAAACAAATTTAGTTACTCAGGGATATTCTTAAAATTTAATTTTATCGTGATATTTATGCGAGAAAACTAAAATATTCGTTTCTATCTCCCGACAAATAAAAACATCGTAACTCGACAGGAAAAAATGCTAGAAACAAACTTATTAAATAAAATATAATAAACAAATTAAGTTACTCAGGGATATTCTTAAAATTTAATTTTATCGTGATATTTATGCGAGAAAACTAAAATATTCGTTTCTAGTTCCAGAAACATAAAAACATCGTTACTCGTCAGGAAAAAATGCTAGAAACAAACTTATTCAATAAAATCTAATAAACAAATTTAGTTACTCAGGGATATTCTTAAGATTTAATTTTATCGTGAAATTTATGCGAGAAAACTAAAATATTCGTTTCTATCTCCAGACAATTTAAAACATCGTAACTCGACAGGAAAAAATGCTAGAATCAAACTTATTAAATGAAATATAATAAACAAATTAAGTTACTCAGGGATATTCTTAAAATTTAATTTTATCGTGATATTTATGCGAGAAAACTGAAATATTCGTTTCTATCTCCCGACAAATAAAAACATCGTAACTCGTCAGGAAAAAATGCTAGAAACAAACTTATTAAATAAAATCTAATAAACAAATTTTGTTACTCAGGGATATTCTTAAAATTTAATTTTATCGTGATATTTATGCGAGAAAACTAAAATATTCGTTTCTAGCTCCAGTTAATTTAAAACATCGTAACTCGACAGGAAAAAATGCTAGAATCAAACTTATTAAATGAAATATAATAAACAAATTAAGTTACTCAGGGATATTCTTAAAATTTAATTTTATCGTGATATTTATGCGAGAAAACTAAAATATTCGTTTCTAGTTCCAGAAACATAAAAACATCGTTACTCGTCAGGAAAAAATGCTAGAAACAAACTTATTCAATAAAATCTAATAAACAAATTTAGTTACTCAGGGATATTCTTAAGATTTAATTTTATCGTGAAATTTATGCGAGAAAACTAAAATATTCGTTTCTATCTCCAGACAATTTAAAACATCGTAACTCGTCAGGATAAAATGCTAGAATCAAACTTATTAAATGAAATATAATAAACAAATAAAGTTACTCAGGGATATTCCTACAATTTAATTTTATCGTGATATATATGCGAGAAAACTAAAATATTCGTTTCTAGGTCCAGACAATTTAAAACATCGTAACTCGACAGGAAAAAATGCTAGAATCAAACTTATTAAATTAAATATAATAAACAAATTAAGTTACTCAGGGGTATTCTTACAATTTAATTTTATCGTGATATATATGCGAGAAAACTAAAATTTTCGTTTCTAGTTCCAGAAACATAAAAACATCGTTACTCGTCAGGAAAAAATGCTAGAAACAAACTTATTAAATAAAATCTAATAAACAAATTTTGTTACTTAGGGATATTCTTAAAATTTAATTTTATCGTGATATTTATGCGAGAAAACTAAAATATTCGTTTCTATCTCCAGACAAATAAATACGTCGTAACTCGTCAGGATAAAATGCTAGAATCAAACTTATTAAATGAAATATAATAAACAAATAAAGTTACGCAGGGATATTCCTACAATTTAATTTTATCGTGATATATATGCGAGAAAACTAAAATATTCGTTTCTAGGTCCAGACAATTTAAAACATCGTAACTCGACAGGAAAAGATGCTAGAATCAAACTTATTAAATGAAATATAATAAACAAATTAAGTTACTCAGGGGTATTCTTACAATTTAATTTTATCGTGATATTTATGCGAGAAAACTAAAATATTCGTTTCTAGTTCCAGACAAATAAAAACATCGTAACTCGTCAGGAAAAAATGCTAGAAACAAACTTATTAAATAAAATCTAATAAACAAATTTAGTTACTCAGGTATATTCTTAAAATTTAATTTTATCATTATATTTATGCGAGAAAACTAAAATATTCGTTTCTAGTTATGACAAATAAAAACATCGTAACTCGTCAGGAAAAAATGCTAGAAACAAACTTAATAAATAAAATCTAATAAACAAATTTAGTTACTCAGGGATATTCCTACAATTTAATTTTATCGAGATATTTATGCGAGAAAACAAAAATATTCGTTTCTAGTTCCAGACAATTTAAAACGTCGTAACTCGACAGGATAAAATGCTAGAATCAAACTTATTAAATGAAATATAATAAACAAATAAAGTTACTCAGGGATATTCCTACAATTTAATTTTATCGTGATATATATGCGAGAAAACTAAAATATTCGTTTCTAGGTCCAGACAATTTAAAACATCGTAACTCGACAGGAAAAAATGCTAGAATCAAACTTATTAAATGAAATATAATAAACAAATTAAGTTACTCAGGGGTATTCTTACAATTTAATTTTATCGTGATATATATGCGAGAAAACTAAAATTTTCGTTTCTAGTTCCAGAAACATAAAAACATCGTTACTCGTCAGGAAAAAATGCTAGAAACAAACTTATTAAATAAAATCTAATAAACAAATTTTGTTACTTAGGGATATTCTTAAAATTTAATTTTATCGTGATATTTATGCGAGAAAACTAAAATATTCGTTTCTATCTCCAGACAAATAAAAACATCGTAACTCCTCAGGAAAAAATGCTAGAATGAAACTTATTAAATATAATCTAATAAACAAATTTAGTTACTCAGGTATATTCTTAAAATTTAATTTTATCATTATATTTATGCGAGAAAACTAAAATATTCGTTTCTAGTTATGACAAATAAAAACATCGTAACTCGTCAGGAAAAAATGCTAGAAACAAACTTAATAAATAAAATCTAATAAACAAATTTAGTTACTCAGGGATATTCCTACAATTTAATTTTATCGAGATATTTATACGAGAAAACAAAAATATTCGTTTCTAGTTCCAGACAATTTAAAACGTCGTAACTCGACAGGATAAAATGCTAGAATCAAACTTATTAAATGAATTCTAATAAACAAATTAAGTTACTCAGGGGTAATCTTACAATTTAATTTTATCGTGATATTTATGCGAGAAAACTAAAATATTTGTTTCTAGCTTCAGACAAATAAAAACATCGTTACTCCTCAGGAAAAAATTATAGAATCAAACTTATTAAATAAAATCAAATAAACAAATTAAGTTACTCAAGGATATTCTTAAAATTTAATTTTATCGTGATATTTATGCGAGAAAACTAAAATATTCGTTTCTAGTTCCAGAAACATAAAAACATCGTTACTCGTCAGGAAAAAATGCTAGAAACAAACTTATTAAATAAAATCTAATAAACAAATTTAGTTACTCAGGGATATTCTTAAAATTTAATTTTATCGTGATATTTATGCGAGAAAACTAAAATATTCGTTTCTATCTCCAGACAAATAAAAACATCGTAACTCCTCAGGAAAAAATGCTAGAATGAAACTTATTAAATATAATCTAATAAACAAATTTAGTTACTCAGGGATATTCTTAAAATTTAATTTTATCGTGATATTTATGCGAGAAAACTAAAATATTCGTTTCTATCTCCCGACAAATAAAAACATTGTAACTCGTCAGGAAAAAATGCTAGAATCAAACTTATTAAATGAAATATAATAAACAAATTAAGTTACTCAGGGATATTCTTAAAATTAAATTTTATCGTGATATTTATGCGAGAAAACTAAAATATTCGTTTCTAGTTCCAGAAACATAAAAACATCGTTACTCGTCAGGAAGAAATGCTAGAAACAAACTTATTAAATAAAATCTAATAAACAAATTTAGTTACTCAGGGATATTCTTAAAATTTAATTTTATCGTGATATTTATGCGAGAAAACTAAAATATTCGTTTCTATCTCCAGACAAATAAAAACATCGTAACTCGTCAGGATAAAATGCTAGAATGAAACTTATTAAATAAAATCTAATAAACAAATTTAGTTACTCAGGGATATTCTTAAAATTTAATTTTATCGTGATATTTATGCGAGAAAACTAAAATATTCGTTTCTATCTCCAGACAAATAAAAACATCGTAACTCCTCAGGAAAAAATGCTAGAATGAAACTTATTAAATATAATCTAATAAACAAATTTAGTTACTCAGGGATATTCTTAAAATTTAATTTTATCGTGATATTTATGCGAGAAAACTGAAATATTCGTTTCTATCTCCCGACAAATAAAAACATTGTAACTCGTCAGGAAAAAATGCTAGAATCAAACTTATTAAATGAAATATAATAAACAAAAATTAAGTTACTCAGGGATATTCTTAAAATTTAATTTTATCGTGATATTTATGCGAGAAAACTAAAATATTCGTTTCTAGTTCCAGAAACATAAAAACATCGTTACTCGTCAGGAAAAAATGCTAGAAACAAACTTATTAAATAAAATCTAATAAACAAATTTTGTTACTCAGGGATATTCTTAAAATTTAATTTTATCGTGATATTTATGTGAGAAAACTAAAATATTCGTTTCTATCTCCAGACAAATAAAAACATCGTAACTCGTCAGGATAAAATGCTAGAATCAAACTTATTAAATGAAATATAATAAACAAATAAAGTTGCTCATGGATATTCCTACAATTTAATTTTATCGTGATATTTATGCGAGAAAACTAAAATATTCGTTTCTAGGTCCAGACAATTTAAAACATCGTAACTCGACAGGAAAAAATGCTAGAATCAAACTTATTAAATGAAATATACTAAACAAATTAAGTTACTCAGGGGTATTCTTACAATTTAATTTTATCGTAATATTTATGCGAGGAAACTAAAATATTCGTCTCTAGCTCCAGACAAATGAAATCATCGTTACTCCTCAGGAAAAAATTCTAGAATCAAACTTATTAAAAAAATCTAATAAACAAATAAAGTTACTCAGGGATATTCTTAAAATTTAATTTTATCGTGATATTTATGCGAGAAAACTAAAATATTCGTTTCTAGTTCCAGACAAATAAAAACATCGTAACTCGTCAGGAAAAAATGATGGAAACAAACTTATTAAACAAAATCTAATAAACAAATTTAGTTACTCAGGGATATTCTTAAAATTTAATTTTATCGTGATATTTATGCGAGAAAACTAAAATATTCGTTTCTAGTTATGACAAATAAAAACATCGTAACTCGTCAGAAAAAAATGCTAGAAACAAACTTATTAATTAAAATCTAATAAACAAATTTAGTTACTCAGGGATATTCCTACAATTTAATTTTATCGATATATTTATGCGAGAAAACTAAAATATTCGTTTCTAGTTCCAGACAATTTAAAACATCGTAACTCGACAGGAAAAAATGCTAGAATCAAATTTATTAAATGTAATCTAATAAACAAATTAAGTTACTCAGGGGTATATTCTTACAATTTAATTTTATCGTGATATTTATGTGAGAAAACTAAAATATTCGTTTCTAGCTCCAGACAAATAAAAACATCGTTACTCCTCAGGACAAAATTATAGAATCAAACTTATTAAACAAAATCAAATAAACAAATTAAGTTACTCAGGGTTATTCTTAAAATTTAATTTTATCGTGTTATTTATGCGAGAAAACTAAAATATTCGTTTCTATCTCCAGACAAATAAAAACATCGTAACTCGTCAGGATAAAATGCTAGAATCACACTTATTAAATGAAATATAATAAGCAAATAAAGTTACTCAGGGATATTCCTACAATTTAATTTTATCGTGATATTTATGCGAGAAAACTAAAATATTCGTTTCTAGCTCCAGAAAAATAAAAACATCGTAACTCTACAGGAAAAAATGCTAGAATCAAACTTATTGAATGAAATATAATAAACAAATTAAGTTACTCAGGGATATTCTTAAAATTTAATTTTATCGTGATATTTATGCGAGAAAACTAAAATATTCGTTTCTGGTTCCAGAAACATAAAAACATCGTTACTCGTCAGGAAAAAATGCTAGAAACAAACTTATTCAATAAAATCTAATAAACAAATTTAGTTACTCAGGGATATTCTTAAAATTTAATTTTATCGTGATATTTATGCGAGAAAACTAAAATATTCGTTTCTAGTTATGACAAATAAAAACATCGTAACTCGTTAGGAAAAAATGCTAGAAACAAACTTATTAATTAAAATCTAATAAACAAATTTAGTTACTCAGGGATATTCCTACAATTGAATTTTATCGAGATATTTATGCGAGAAAACTAAAATATTCGTTTCTAGTTCCAGACAAATAAAAACATCGTAACTCGTCAGGAAAAAATGTTGGAAACAAACTTATTAAACAAAATCTAATAAACAAATTTAGTTTCTCAGGGATATTCTTAAAATTTAATTTTATCGTGATATTTATGCGAGAAAACTAAAATATTCGTTTCTTAGTTATGACAAATAAAAACATCGTAACTCGTCAGGAAAAAATGCTAGAAACAAAATATTAATTAAAATCTAATAAACAAATTTAGTTACTCAGGGATATTCCTACAATTTAATTTTATCGTGATATTTATGTGAGAAAACTAAAATATTCGTTTCTAGCTCCAGACAAATAAAAACATCGTTACTCCTCAGGACAAAATTATAGAATCAAACTTATTAAACAAAATCAAATAAACAAATTAAGTTACTCAGGGATATTCTTAAAATTTAATTTTATCGTGTTATTTATGCGAGAAAACTAAAATATTCGTTTCTATCTCCAGACAAATAAAAACATCGTAACTCGTCAGGATAAAATGCTAGAATCACACTTATTAAATGAAATATAATAAGCAAATAAAGTTACTCAGGGATATTCCTACAATTTAATTTTATCGTGATATTTATGCGAGAAAACTAAAATATTCGTTTCTAGCTCCAGAAAAATAAAAACATCGTAACTCTACAGGAAAAAATGCTAGAATCAAACTTATTAAATGAAATATAATAAACAAATTAAGTTACTCAGGGATATTCTTAAAATTTAATTTTATCGTGATATTTATGCGAGAAAACTAAAAAATTCGTTTCTAGTTCCAGACAAATAAAAACTTCGTAACTCGTCAGGAAAAAATGCTAGAATGAAACTTATTAAATAAAATCTAATAAACAAATTTAGTTACTCAGGGATATTCTTAAAATTTAATTTTATCGTGATATTTATGCGAGAAAACTAAAATATTCGTTTCTATCTCCAGACAAATAAAAACATCGTAACTACTCAGGAAAAAATGCTAGAATGAAACTTATTTAATATAATCTAATAAACAAATTTAGTTACTCAGGGATATTCTTAAAATTTAATTTCATCGTGATATTTATGCGAGAAAACTAAAATATTCGTTTCTATCTCCCGACAAATAAAAACATTGTAACTCGTCAGGAAAAAATGCTAGAATTAAACTTATTAAATGAGATATAATAAACAAATTAAGTTACTCAGGGATATTCTTAAAATTTAATTTTATCGTGATATATATGCGAGAAAACTAAAATTTTCGTTTCTAGTTCCAGAAACATAAAAACATCGTTACTCGTCAGGAAAAAATGCTAGAAACAAACTTATTAAATAAAATCTAATAAACAAATTTTGTTACTTAGGGATATTCTTAAAATTTAATTTTATCGTGATATTTATGCGAGAAAACTAAAATATTCGTTTCTATCTCCAGACAAATAAAAACATCGTAACTCGTCAGGATAAAATGCTAGAATCAAACTTATTAAATGAAATATAATAAACAAATAAAGTTACTCAGGGATATTCCTACAATTTAATTTTATCGTGATATATATGCGAGAAAACTAAAATATTCGTTTCTAGGTCCAGACAATTTAAAACATCGTAACTCGACAGGAAAAGATGCTAGAATCAAACTTATTAAATGAAATATAATAAACAAATTAAGTTACTCAGGGGTATTCTTACAATTTAATTTTATCGTGATATTTATGCGAGAAAACTAAAATATTCGTTTCTAGTTCCAGACAAATAAAAACATCGTAACTCGTCAGGAAAAAATGCTAGAAACAAACTTATTAAATAAAATCTAATAAACAAATTTAGTTACTCAGGTATATTCTTAAAATTTAATTTTATCATTATATTTATGCGAGAAAACTAAAATATTCGTTTCTAGTTATGACAAATAAAAACATCGTAACTCGTCAGGAAAAAATGCAAGAAACAAACTTAATAAATAAAATCTAATAAACAAATTTAGTTACTCAGGGATATTCTTACAATTTAATTTTATCGAGATATTTATGCGAGAAAACAAAAATATTCGTTTCTAGTTCCAGACAATTTAAAACGTCGTAACTCGACAGGATAAAATGCTAGAATCAAACTTATTAAATGAATTCTAATAAACAAATTAAGTTACTCAGGGGTATTCTTACAATTTAATTTTATCGTGATATTTATGCGAGAAAACTAAAATATTCGTTTCTATCTCCAGACAAATAAAAACATCGTAACTCCTCAGGAAAAAATTATAGAATCAAACTTATTAAATAAAATCAAATAAACAAATTAAATTACTCAAGGATATTCTTAAAATTTAATTTTATCGTGATATTTATGCGAGAAAACTAAAATATTCGTTTCTAGTTCCAGAAACATAAAAACATCGTTACTCGTCAGGAAAAAATGCTAGAAACAAACTTATTAAATAAAATCTAATAAACAAATTTAGTTACTCAGGGATATTCTTAAAATTTAATTTTATCGTGATATTTATGCGAGAAAACTAAAATATTTGTTTCTATCTCCAGACAAATAAAAACATCGTAACTCCTCAGGAAAAAATGCTAGAATGAAACTTATTAAATATAATCTAATAAACAAATTTAGTTACTCAGGGATATTCTTAAAATTTAATTTTATCGTGATATTTATGCGAGAAAACTAAAATATTCGTTTCTATCTCCCGACAAATAAAAATATTGTAACTCGTCAGGAAAAAATGCTAGAATCAAACTTATTAAATGAAATATAATAAACAAATTAAGTTACTCAGGGATATTCTTAAAATTAAATTTTATCGTGATATTTATGCGAGAAAACTAAAATATTCGTTTCTAGTTCCAGAAACATAAAAACATCGTTACTCGTCAGGAAAAAATGCTAGAAACAAACTTATTAAATAAAATCTAATAAACAAATTTAGTTACTCAGGGATGTTCTTAAAATTTAATTTTATCGTGATATTTATGCGAGGAAACTAAAATATTAGTTTCTATCTCCAGACAAATAAAAACATCGTAACTCGTCAGGATAAAATGCTAGAATGAAACTTATTAAATAAAATCTAATAAACAAATTTAGTTACTCAGGGGTATTCTTACAATTTAATTTTATCGTGATATTTATGCGAGGAAACTAAAATATTCGTCTCTAGCTCCAGACAAATGAAAACATCGTTACTCCTCAGGAAAAAATTCTAGAATCAAACTTATTAAAAAAATCTAATAAACAAATAAAGTTACTCAGGGATATTCTTAAAATTTAATTTTATCGTGATATTTATGCGAGAAAACTAAAATATTCGTTTCTAGTTATGACAAATAAAAACATCGTAACTCGTCAGGAAAAAATGCTAGAAACAAACTTATTAATTAAAATCTAATAAACAAATTTAGTTACTCAGGGATATTCCTACAATTTAATTTTATCGAGATATTTATGCGAGAAAACTAAAATATTCGTTTCTAGTTCCAGACAATTTAAAACATCGTAACTCGAAAGGAAAAAATGCTAGAATCAAATTTATTAAATGTAATCTAATAAACAAATTAAGTTACTCAGGGGTATTCTTACAATTTAATTTTATCGTGATATTTATGCGAGAAAACTAAAATATTCGTTTCTAGCTCCAGACAATTTAAAACATCGTAATTCGACAGGAAAAAATGCTAGAATCAAACTTATTAAATGAAATATAATAAACAAATTAAGTTACTCAGGGATATTCTTAAAATTTAATTTTATCGTGATATTTATGTGAGAAAACTCGTTTCTATCTCCAGACAAATAAAAACATCGTAACTCGTCAGGAAAAAATGCTAGAATCAAACTTATTAAATGAAATATAATAAACAAATTAAGTTACTCAGGGATATTCTTAAAATTTAATTTTATCGTGATATTTATGTGAGAAAACTCGTTTCTATCTCCAGACAAATAAAAACATCGTAACTCGTCAGGAAAAAATGCTAGAATCAAACCTATTAAATGAAATATAATAAACAAATTAAGTTACTCAGGGATATTCTTAAAATTTAATTTTATCGTGATATTTATGCGAGAAAACTAAAATATTCGTTTCTAGCTCCAGATAATTTGAAACATCGTAACTCGACAGGAAAAAATGCTAGAATCAAACTTATTAAATGAAATATAATAAACAAATTAAGTTACTCAGGGATATTCTTAAAATTTAATTTTATCGTGATATTTATGTGAGAAAACTCGTTTCTATCTCCAGACAAATAAAAACATCGTAACTCGTCAGGAAAAAATGCTAGAATCAAACCTATTAAATGAAATATAATAAACAAATTAAGTTACTCAGGGATATTCTTAAAATTTAATTTTATCGTGATATTTATGTGAGAAAACTCGTTTCTATCTCCAGACAAATAAAAACATCGTAACTCGTCAGGAAAAAATGCTAGAATCAAACCTATTAAATGAAATATAATAAACAAATTAAGTTACTCAGGGATATTCTTAAAATTTAATTTTATCGTGATATTTATGTGAGAAAACTCGTTTCTATCTCCAGACAAATAAAAACATCGTAACTCGTCAGGAAAAAATGCTAGAATCAAACCTATTAAATGAAATATAATAAACAAATTAAGTTACTCAGGAATATTCTTAAAATTTAATTTTATCGTGATATTTATGCGAGAAAACTAAAATATTCGTTTCTAGCTCCAGATAATTTAAAACATCGTAACTCGACAGGAAAAAATGCTAGAATCAAACTTATTAAATGAAATATAATAAACAAATTAAGTTACTCAGGGATATTCTTAAAATTTAATTTTATCGTGATATTTATGTGAGAAAACTCGTTTCTATCTCCAGACAAATAAAAACATCGTAACTCGTCAGGAAAAAATGCTAGAATCAAACCTATTAAATGAAATATAATAAACAAATTAAGTTACTCAGGGATATTCTTAAAATTTAATTTTATCGTGATATTTATGTGAGAAAACTCGTTTATATCTCCAGACAAATAAAAACATCGTAACTCGTCAGGAAAAAATGCTAGAATCAAACCTATTAAATGAAATATAATAAACAAATTAAGTTACTCAGGGATATTCTTAAAATTTAATTTTATCGTGATATTTATGCGAGAAAACTAAAATATTCGTTTCTAGTTCCAGAAACAAAAAAACATCGTTACTCGTCAGGAAAAAATGCTAGAAACAAACTTATTCAATAAAATCTAATAAACAAATTTAGTTACTCAGGGATATTCTTAAAATTAAATTTTATCGTGATATTTATGCGAGAAAACTAAAATATTCGTTTCTAGTTCCAGAAACATAAAAACATCGTAACTGCTCAGGAAAAAATGCTAGAAACAAACTTATTAAATAAAATCTAATAAACAAATTTAGTTACTCAGGGATATTCTTAAAATTTAATTTTATCGTTATATTTATGCGAGAAAATTAAAATATTCGTTTCTATCTACAGACAAATAAAAACATCGTAACTCGTCAGGAAAAAATGCTAGAATCAAACTTATTAAATGAAATATAATAAACAAATCATGTTACTCAGGGATATTCTTTCAATTTAATTTTATCGTGATATTTATGCGAGAAAACTAAAATATTCGTTTCTAGCTCCAGACAATTTAAAACATCGTAACTCGACAGGAAAAAATGCTAGATTCAAACTTATTAAATGAAATATAATAAACAAATTAAGTTACTCAGGGATATTCTTAAAATTAAATTTTATCGTGATATTTATGCGAGAAAACTAAAATATTCGTTTCTAGTTCCAGAAACATAAAAACATCGTAACTGCTCAGGAAAAAATGCTAGAAACAAACTTATTAAATAAAATCTAATAAACAAATTTAGTTACTCAGGGATATTCTTAAAATTTAATTTTATCGTGATATTTATGTGAGAAAACTAAAATATTCGTTTCTATCTCCAGACAAATAAAAACATCGTAACTCGTCAGGATAAAATGCTAGAATCAAACTTATTAAATGAAATATAATAAACAAATTAAGTTACTCAGGGATATTCTTAAAATTTAATTTTATCGTGATATTTATGCGAGAAAACTAAAATATTCGTTTCTATCTACAGACAAATAAAAACATCGTAACTCGTCAGGAAAAAATGCTAGAATCAAACTTATTAAATGAAATATAATAAACAAATCATGTTACTCAGGGATATTCTTACAATTTAATTTTATCGTGATATTTATGCGAGAAAATTAAAATATTCGTTTCTATCTACAGACAAATAAAAACATCGTAATTCGTCAAGAAAAAATGCTAGAATCAAACTTATTAAATGAAATATAATAAACAAATCATGTTACTCAGGGATATTCTTACAATTTAATTTTATCGTGATATTTATGCGAGAAAACTAAAATATTCGTTTCTAGTTCCAGAAACATAAAAACATCGTTACTCGGCAGGAAAAAATGCTAGAAACAAATTTATTAAATAAAATCTAATAAACAAATTTAGTTACTCAGGGATATTCTTAAAATTTAATTTTATCGTGATATTTATGCGAGAAAACTAAAATATTCGTTTCTAGTTCCAGAAACATAAAAACATCGTTACTCGTCAGGAAAAAATGCTAGAAACAAATTTATTAAATAAAATCTAATAAACGAATTTAGTTACTCAGTGATATTCTTAAAATTTAATTTTATTGTGATATTTATGCGAGAAAACTAAAATATTCGTTTCTATCTCCAGACAAATAAAAACATAGTATCTCGTCAGGAAAAAATGCTAGAATCAAACTTATTAAATGAAATATAATAAACAAATTAAGTTACTCAGGGATATTCTTAAAATTTAATTTTATCGTGATATTTATGCGAGAAAACTGAAATATTCGTTTCTATCTCCCGACAAATAAAAACATTGTAACTCGTCAGGAAAAAATGCTAGAAACAAACTTATTAAATAAAATCTAATAAACAAATTTTGTTACTCAGGGATATTCTTAAAATTTAATTTTATCGTGATATTTATGCGAGAAAACTAAAATATTCGTTTCTAGCTCCAGATAATTTAAAACATCGTAACTCGACAGGAAAAAATGCTAGAATCAAACTTATTAAATGAAATATAATAAACAAATTAAGTTACTCAGGGATATTCTTAAAATTTAATTTTATCGTGATATTTATGCGAGAAAACTAAAATATTCGTTTCTAGTTCCAGAAACATAAAAACATCGTTACTCGTCAGGAAAAAATGCTAGAAACAAACTTATTCAATAAAATCTAATAAACAAATTTAGTTACTCAGGGATATTCTTAAGATTTAATTTTATCGTGAAATTTATGCGAGAAAACTAAAATATTCGTTTCTATCTCCAGACAATTTAAAACATCGTAACTCGTCAGGATAAAATGCTAGAATCAAACTTATTAAATGAAATATAATAAACAAATAAAGTTACTCAGGGATATTCCTACAATTTAATTTTATCGTGATATATATGCGAGAAAACTAAAATATTCGTTTCTAGGTCCAGACAATTTAAAACATCGTAACTCGACAGGAAAAAATGCTAGAAACAAACTTATTAAATAAAATCTAATAAACAAATTTTGTTACTTAGGGATATTCTTAAAATTTAATTTTATCGTGATATTTAAGCGAGAAAACTAAAATATTCGTTTCTATCTCCAGACAAATAAATACGTCGTAACTCGTCAGGATAAAATGCTAGAATCAAACTTATTAAATGAAATATAATAAACAAATAAAGTTACTCAGGGATATTCCTACAATTTAATTTTATCGTGATATATATGCGAGAAAACTAAAATATTCGTTTCTAGGTCCAGACAATTTAAAACATCGTAACTCGACAGGAAAAGATGCTAGAATCAAACTTATTAAATGAAATATAATAAACAAATTAAGTTACTCAGGGGTATTCTTACAATTTAATTTTATCGTGATATTTATGCGAGAAAACTAAAATATTCGTTTCTAGTTCCAGACAAATAAAAACATCGTAACTCGTCAGGAAAAAATGCTAGAAACAAACTTATTAAATAAAATCTAATAAACAAATTTAGTTACTCAGGTATATTCTTAAAATTTAATTTTATCATTATATTTATGCGAGAAAACTAAAATATTCGTTTCTAGTTATGACAAATAAAAACATCGTAACTCGTCAGGAAAAAATGCTAGAAACAAACTTAATAAATAAAATCTAATAAACAAATTTAGTTACTCAGGGATATTCCTACAATTTAATTTTATCGAGATATTTATGCGAGAAAACAAAAATATTCGTTTCTAGTTCCAGACAATTTAAAACGTCGTAACTCGACAGGATAAAATGCTAGTATCAAACTTATTAAATGAATTCTAATAAACAAATTAAGTTACTCAGGGGTAATCTTACAATTTAATTTTATCGTGATATTTATGCGAGAAAACTAAAATATTTGTTTCTAGCTTCAGACAAATAAAAACATCGTTACTCCTCAGGAAAAAATTATAAATCAAACTTATTAAATAAAATCAAATAAACAAATTAAGTTACTCAAGGATATTCTTAAAATTTAATTTTATCGTGATATTTATGCGAGAAAACTAAAATATTCGTTTCTAGTTCCAGAAACATAAAAACATCGTTACTCGTCAGGAAAAAATGCTAGAAACAAACTTATTAAATAAAATCTAATAAACAAATTTAGTTACTCAGGGATATTCTTAAAATTTAATTTTATCGTGATATTTATGCGAGAAAACTAAAATATTCGTTTCTATCTCCAGACAAATAAAAACATCGTAACTCCTCAGGAAAAAATGCTAGAATGAAACTTATTAAATTTTATCTAATAAACAAATTTAGTTACTCAGGGATATTCTTAAAATTTAATTTTATCGTGATATTTATGCGAGAAAACTAAAATATTCGTTTCTATCTCCCGACAAATAAAAATATTGTAACTCGTCAGGAAAAAATGCTAGAATCAAACTTATTAAATGAAATATAATAAACAAATTAAGTTACTCAGGGATATTCTTAAAATTAAATTTTATCGTGATATTTATGCGAGAAAACTAAAATATTCGTTTCTAGTTCCAGAAACATAAAAACATCGTTACTCGTCAGGAAAAAATGCTAGAAACAAACTTATTAAATAAAATCTAATAAACAAATTTAGTTACTCAGGGATATTCTTAAAATTTAATTTTATCGTGATATTTATGCGAGAAAACTAAAATATTCGTTTCTAGTTATGACAAATAAAAACATCGTAACTCGTCAGGAAAAAATGCTAGAAACAAACTTATTAATTAAAATCTAATAAACAAGTTTAGTTACTCAGGGATATTCCTACAATTTAATTTTATCGAGATATTTATGCGAGAAAACTAAAATATTCGTTTCTAGTTCCAGACAATTTAAAACATCGTAACTCGAAAGGAAAAAATGCTAGAATCAAATTTATTAAATGTAATCTAATAAACAAATTAAGTTACTCAGGGGTATTCTTACAATTTAATTTTATCGTGATATTTATGCGAGAAAACTAAAATATTCGTTTCTAGCTCCAGACAATTTAAAACATCGTAACTCGACAGGAAAAAATGCTAGAATCAAACTTATTAAATGAAATATAATAAACAAATTAAGTTATAAATAAAATATATCATCACGCCTTCTACCCATTACTGGGTGTGGCACTCTGCTAAAGCAGATCTCGGTAAGTGATATATTTTGCGCGTGAAGTGCGGTTACTCAGGGATATTCTTAAAATTTAATTTTATCGTGATATTTATGTGAGAAAACTCGTTTCTATCTCCAGACAAATAAAAACATCGTAACTCGTCAGGAAAAAATGCTAGAATCAAACCTATTAAATGAAATATAATAAACAAATTAAGTTACTCAGGGATATTCTTAAAATTTAATTTTATCGTGATATTTATGTGAGAAAACTCGTTTCTATCTCCAGACAAATAAAAACATCGTAACTCGTCAGGAAAAAATGCTAGAATCAAACCTATTAAATGAAATATAATAAACAATTTAAGTTACTCAGGGATATTCTTAAAATTTAATTTTATCGTGATATTTATGCGAGAAAACTAAAATATTCGTTTCTAGCTCCAGATAATTTAAAACATCGTAACTCGACAGGAAAAAATGCTAGAATCAAACTTATTAAATGAAATATAATAAACAAATTAAGTTACTCAGGGATATTCTTAAAATTTAATTTTATCGTGATATTTATGTGAGAAAACTCGTTTCTATCTCCAGACAAATAAAAACATCGTAACTCGTCAGGAAAAAATGCTAGAATCAAACCTATTAAATGAAATATAATAAACAAATTAAGTTACTCAGGGATATTCTTAAAATTTAATTTTATCGTGATATTTATGCGAGAAAACTAAAATATTCGTTTCTAGTTCCAGAAACAAAAAAACATCGTTACTCGTCAGGAAAAAATGCTAGAATCAAACCTATTAAATGAAATATAATAAACAAATTAAGTTACTCAGGGATATTCTTAAAATATAATTTTATCGTGATATTTATGTGAGAAAACTCGTTTCTATCTCCAGACAAATAAAAACATCGTAACTCGTCAGGAAAAAATGCTAGAATCAAACCTATTAAATGAAATATAATAAACAAATTAAGTTACTCAGGGATATTCTTAAAATTTAATTTTATCGTGATATTTATGCGAGAAAACTAAAATATTCGTTTCTAGTTCCAGAAACATAAAAACATCGTAACTGCTCAGGAAAAAATGCTAGAAACAAACTTATTAAATAAAATCTAATAAACAAATTTAGTTACTCAGGGATATTCTTAAAATTTAATTTTATCGTGATATTTATGCGAGAAAATTAAAATATTCGTTTCTATCTACAGACAAATAAAAACATCGTAACTCGTCAGGAAAAAATGCTAGAATCAAACTTATTAAATGAAATATAATAAACAAATCATGTTACTCAGGGATATTCTTTCAATTTAATTTTATCGTGATATTTATGCGAGAAAACTAAAATATTCGTTTCTAGCTCCAGACAATTTAAAACATCGTAACTCGACAGGAAAAAATGCTAGATTCAAACTTATTAAATGAAATATAATAAACAAATTAAGTTACTCAGGGATATTCTTAAAATTAAATTTTATCGTGATATTTATGCGAGAAAACTAAAATATTCGTTTCTAGTTCCAGAAACATAAAAACATCGTAACTGCTCAGGAAAAAATGCTAGAAACAAACTTATTAAATAAAATCTAATAAACAAATTTAGTTACTCAGGGATATTCTTAAAATTTAATTTTATCGTGATATTTATGTGAGAAAACTAAAATATTCGTTTCTATCTCCAGACAAATAAAAACATCGTAACTCGTCAGGATAAAATGCTAGAATCAAACTTATTAAATGAAATATAATAAACAAATTAAGTTACTCAGGGATATTCTTAAAATTTGTTTTTATCGTGATATTTATGCGAGAAAACTAAAATATTCGTTTCTATCTACAGACAAATAAAAACATCGTAACTCGTCAGGAAAAATGCTAGAATCAAACTTATTAAATGAAATATAATAAACAAATCATGTTACTCAGGGATATTCTTACAATTTAATTTTATCGTGATATTTATGCGAGAAAATTAAAATATTCGTTTCTATCTACAGACAAATAAAAACATCGTAACTCGTCAAGAAAAAATGCTAGAATCAAACTTATTAAATGAAATATAATAAACAAATCATGTTACTCAGGGATATTCTTACAATTTAATTTTATCGTGATATTTATGCGAGAAAACTAAAATATTCGTTTCTAGTTCCAGAAACATAAAAACATCGTTACTCGGCAGGAAAAAATGCTAGAAACAAATTTATTAAATAAAATCTAATAAACAAATTTAGTTACTCAGGGATATTCTTAAAATTTAATTTTATCGTGATATTTATGCGAGAAAACTAAAATATTCGTTTCTAGTTCCAGAAACATAAAAACATCGTTACTCGTCAGGAAAAAATGCTAGAAACAAATTTATTAAATAAAATCTAATAAACGAATTTAGTTACTCAGTGATATTCTTAAAATTTAATTTTATTGTGATATTTATGCGAGAAAACTAAAATATTCGTTTCTGTCTCCAGACAAATAAAAACATAGTATCTCGTCAGGAAAAAATGCTAGAATCAAACTTATTAAATGAAATATAATAAACAAATTAAGTTACTCAGGGATATTCTTAAAATTTAATTTTATCGTGATATTTATGCGAGAAAACTAAAATATTCGTTTCTAGTTCCAGAAAAATAAAAACATCGTTACTCGTCAGGAAAAAATGCTAGAAACAAACTTATTCAATAAAATCTAATAAACAAATTTAGTTACTCAGGGATATTCTTAAAATTTAATTTTATCGTGATATTTATGCGAGAAAACTAAAATATTCGTTTCTATCTACAGACAAATAAAAACATCGTAACTCGTCAGGAAATAATGCTAGAATCAAACCTATTAAATGAAATATAATAAACAAATTAAGTTACTCCGGGATATTCTTAAAATTTAATTTTATCGTGATATTTATGCGAGAAAACTAAAATATTCGTTTCTAGTTCCAGAAACATAAAAACATCGTTACTCGTCAGGAAAAAATGCTAGAAACAAATTTATTAAATAAAATCTAATAAACAAATTTAGTTACTCAGGGATATTCTTAAAATTTAATTTTATCGTGATATTTATGCGAGAAAACTAAAATATTCGTTTCTAGATCCAGATAATTTAAAACATCGTAACTAGACAGGAAAAAATGCTAGAATCAAACTTATTAAATGAAATATAATTAACAAATTAAGTTACTCAGGGATATTCTTAAAATTAAATTTTATCGTGATATTTATGCGAGAAAACTAAAATATTCGTTTCTAGTTCCAGAAACATAAAACCATCGTAACTGCTCAGGAAAAAATGCTAGAAACAAACTTATTAAATAAAATCTAATAAACAAATTTAGTAACTCAGGGATATTCTTAAAATTTAATTTTATCGTGATATTTATGCGAGAAAATTAAAATATTCGTTTCTATCTACAGACAAATAAAAACATCGTAACTCGTCAGGAAAAAATGCTAGAATCAAACTTATTAAATGAAATATAATAAACAAATCATGTTACTCAGGGATATTCTTACAATTTAATTTTATCGTGATATTTATGCGAGAAAATTAAAATATTCGTTTCTATCTACAGACAAATAAAAACATCGTAACTCGTCAGGAAAAAATGCTAGAATCAAACTTATTAAATGAAATATAATAAACAAATCATGTTACTCAGGGATATTCTTAAAATTTAATTTTATCGTGATATTTATGCGAGAAAACTAAAATATTCGTTTCTAGTTCCAGAAACATAAAAACATCGTTACTCGTCAGGAAAAAATGCTAGAAACAAATTTATTAAATAAAATCTAATAAACGAATTTAGTTACTCAGGGATATTCTTAAAATTTAATTTTATTGTGATATTTATGCGAGAAAACTAAAATATTCGTTTCTATCTCCAGACAAATAAAAACATAGTATCTCGTCAGGAAAAAATGCTAGAATCAAACTTATTAAATGAAATATAATAAACAAATTAAGTTACTCAGGGATATTCTTAAAATTTAATTTTATCGTGATATTTATGCGAGAAAACTAAAATATTCGTTTCTAGTTCCAGAAAAATAAAAACATCGTTACTCGTCAGGAAAAAATGCTAGAAACAAACTTATTCAATAAAATCTAATAAACAAATTTAGTTACTCAGGGATATTCTTAAAATTTAATTTTATCGTGATATTTATGCGAGAAAACTAAAATATTCGTTTCTATCTACAGACAAATAAAAACATCGTAACTCGTCAGGAAATAATGCTAGAATCAAACCTATTAAATGAAATATAATAAACAAATTAAGTTACTCCGGGATATTCTTAAAATTTAATTTTATCGTGATATTTATGCGAGAAAACTAAAATATTCGTTTCTAGTTCCAGAAACATAAAAACATCGTTACTCGTCAGGAAAAAATGCTAGAAACAAATTTATTAAATAAAATCTAATAAACAAATTTAGTTACTCAGGGATATTCTTAAAATTTAATTTTATCGTGATATTTATGCGAGAAAACTAAAATATTCGTTTCTAGATCCAGATAATTTAAAACATCGTAACTAGACAGGAAAAAATGCTAGAATCAAACTTATTAAATGAAATATAATTAACAAATTAAGTTACTCAGGGATATTCTTAAAATTAAATTTTATCGTGATATTTATGCGAGAAAACTAAAATATTCGTTTCTAGTTCCAGAAACATAAAAACATCGTATCTGCTCAGGAAAAAATGCTAGAAACAAACTTATTAAATAAAATCTAATAAACAAATTTAGTAACTCAGGGATATTCTTAAAATTTAATTTTATCGTGATATTTATGCGAGAAAATTAAAATATTCGTTTCTATCTACAGACAAATAAAAACATCGTAACTCGTCAGGAAAAAATGCTAGAATCAAACTTATTAAATGAAATATAATAAACAAATCATGTTACTCAGGGATATTCTTACAATTTAATTTTATCGTGATATTTATGCGAGAAAACTAAAATATTCGTTTCTAGTTCCAGAAACATAAAAACATCGTTACTCGTCAGGAAAAAATGCTAGAAACAAATTTATTAAATAAAATCTAATAAACAAATTTAGTTACTCAGGGATATTCTTAAAATTTAATTTTATCCTGATATTTATGCGAGAAAACTAAAATATTCGTTTCTAGTTCCAGAAACATAAAAACATCGTTACTCGTCAGGAAAAAATGCTAGAAACAAATTTATTAAATAAAATCTAATAAACGAATTTAGTTACTCAGGGATATTTTTAAAATTTAATTTTATTGTGATATTTATGCGAGAAAACTAAAATATTCGTTTCTATCTCCAGACAAATAAAAACATAGTATCTCGTCAGGAAAAAATGCTAGAATCAAACTTATTAAATGAAATATAATAAACAAATCATGTTACTCAGGGATATTCTTACAATTTAATTTTATCGTGATATTTATGCGAGAAAACTAAAATATTCGTTTCTAGTTCCAGAAACATAAAAACATCGTTACTCGTCAGGAAAAAATGCTAGAAACAAATTTATTAAATAAAATCTAATAAACAAATTTAGTTACTCAGGGATATTCTTAAAATTTAATTTTATCCTGATATTTATGCGAGAAAACTAAAATATTCGTTTCTAGTTCCAGAAACATAAAAACATCGTTACTCGTCAGGAAAAAATGCTAGAAACAAATTTATTAAATAAAATCTAATAAACGAATTTAGTTACTCAGGGATATTTTTAAAATTTAATTTTATTGTGATATTTATGCGAGAAAACTAAAATATTCGTTTCTATCTCCAGACAAATAAAAACATAGTATCTCGTCAGGAAAAAATGCTAGAATCAAACTTATTAAATGAAATATAATAAACAAATTAAGTTACTCAGGGATATTCTTAAAATTAAATTTTATCGTGATATTTATGCGAGAAAACTAAAATATTCGTTTCTATTTCCAGAAACATAAAAACATCGTAACTGCTCAGGAAAAAATGCTAGAAACAAACTTATTAAATAAAATCTAATAAACAAATTTAGTTACTCAGGGATATTCTTAAAATTTAATTTTATCGTGATATTTATGCGAGAAAATTAAAATATTCGTTTCTATCTACAGACAAATAAAAACATCGTAACTCGTCAGGAAAAAATGCTAGAATCAAACTTATTAAATGAAATATAATAAACAAATCATGTTACTCAGGGATATACTTACAATTTAATTTATTGTGATATTTATGCGAGAAAACTAAAATATTCGTTTCTAGCTCCAGACAATTTAAAACATCGTAACTCGACAGGAAAAAATGCTAGATTCAAACTTATTAAATGAAATATAATAAACAAATTAAGTTACTCAGGGATATTCTTAAAATTAAATTTTATCGTGATATTTATGCGAGAAAACTAAAATATTCGTTTCTAGTTCCAGAAACATAAAAACATCGTAACTGCTCAGGAAAAAATGCTAGAATCAAACTTATTAAATGAAATATAATAAACAAATTAAGTTACTCAGGGATATTCTTAAAATTTAATTTTATCGTGATATTTATGCGAGAAAACTAAAATATTCGTTTCTATCTACAGACAAATAAAAACATCGTAACTCGTCAGGAAAAAATGCTAGAATCAAACTTATTAAATGAAATATAATAAACAAATCATGTTACTCAGGTATATTCTTACAATTTAATTTTATCGTGATATTTATGCGAGAAAATTAAAATATTCGTTTCTATCTACAGACAAATAAAAACATCGTAACTCGTCAGGAAAAAATGCTAGAATCAAACTTATTAAATGAAATATAATAAACAAATCATGTTACTCAGGGATATTCTTACAATTTAATTTTATCGTGATATTTATGCGAGAAAACTAAAATATTCGTTTCTAGTTCCAGAAACATAAAAACATCGTTACTCGTCAGGAAAAAATGCTAGAAACAAATTTATTAAATAAAATCTAATAAACAAAATAGTTACTCAGGGATATTCTTAAAATTTAATTTTATCGTGATATTTATGCGAGAAAACTAAAATATTCGTTTCTAGTTCCAGAAACATAAAAACATCGTTACTCGTCAGGAAAAAATGCTAGAAACAAATTTATTAAATAAAATCTAATAAACGAATTTAGTTACTCAGTGATATTCTTAAAATTTAATTTTATTGTGATATTTATGCGAGAAAACTAAAATATTCGTTTCTATCTCCAGACAAATAAAAACATAGTATCTCGTCAGGAAAAAATGCTAGAATCAAACTTATTAAATGAAATATAATTAACAAATTAAGTTACTCAGGGATATTCTTAAAATTTAATTTTATCGTGATATTTATGCGAGAAAACTAAAATATTCGTTTCTAGTTCCAGAAAAATAAAAACATCGTTACTCGTCAGGAAAAAATGCTAGAAACAAACTTATTCAATAAAATCTAATAAACAAATTTAGTTACTCAGGGATATTCTTAAAATTTAATTTTATCGTGATATTTATGCGAGAAAACTAAAATATTCGTTTCTATCTACAGACAAATAAAAACATCGTAACTCGTCAGGAAATAATGCTAGAATCAAACCTATTAAATGAAATATAATAAACAAATTAAGTTACTCCGGGATATTCTTAAAATTTAATTTTATCGTGATATTTATGCGAGAAAACTAAAATATTCGTTTCTAGTTCCAGAAACATAAAAACATCGTTACTCGTCAGGAAAAAATGCTAGAAACAAATTTATTAAATAAAATCTAATAAACAAATTTAGTTACTCAGGGATATTCTTAAAATTTAATTTTATCGTGATATTTATGCGAGAAAACTAAAATATTCGTTTCTAGATCCAGATAATTTAAAACATCGTAACTAGACAGGAAAAAATGCTAGAATCAAACTTATTAAATGAAATATAATTAACAAATTAAGTTACTCAGGGATATTCTTAAAATTAAATTTTATCGTGATATTTATGCGAGAAAACTAAAATATTCGTTTCTATCTCCAGACAAATAAAAACATAGTATCTCGTCAGGAAAAAATGCTAGAATCAAACTTATTAAATGAAATATAATAAACAAATCATGTTACTCAGGGATATTCTTACAATTTAATTTTATCGTGATATTTATGCGAGAAAACTAAAATATTCGTTTCTAGTTCCAGAAACATAAAAACATCGTTACTCGTCAGGAAAAAATGCTAGAAACAAATTTATTAAATAAAATCTAATAAACAAATTTAGTTACTCAGGGATATTCTTAAAATTTAATTTTATCGTGATATTTATGCGAGAAAACTAAAATATTCGTTTCTATCTCCAGACAAATAAAAACATAGTATCTCGTCAGGAAAAAATGCTAGAATCAAACTTATTAAATGAAATATAATAAACAAATTAAGTTACTCAGGGATATTATTAAAATTAAATTTTATCGTGATATTTATGCGAGAAAACTAAAATATTCGTTTCTAGTTCCAGAAACATAAAAACATCGTAACTGCTCAGGAAAAAATGCTAGAAACAAACTTATTCAATAAAATCTAATAAACAAATTTAGTTACTCAGGGATATTCTTAAAATTTAATTTTATCGTGATATTTATGCGAGAAAATTAAAATATTCGTTTCTATCTACAGACAAATAAAAACATCGTAACTCGTCAGGAAAAAATGCTAGAATCAAACTTATTAAATGAAATATAATAAACAAATCATGTTACTCAGGGATATTCTTACAATTTAATTTTATCGTGATATTTATGCGAGAAAACTAAAATATTCGTTTCTAGCTCCAGACAATTTAAAACATCGTAACTCGACAGGAAAAAATGCTAGATTCAAACTTATTAAATGAAATATAATAAACAAATTAAGTTACTCAGGGATATTCTTAAAATTAAATTTTATCGTGATATTTATGCGAGAAAACTAAAATATTCGTTTCTAGTTCCAGAAACATAAAAACATCGTAACTGCTCAGGAAAAAATGCTAGAAACAAACTTATTAAATAAAATCTAATAAACAAATTTAGTTACTCAGGGATATTCTTAAAATTTAATTTTATCGTGATATTTATGTGAGAAAACTAAAATATTCGTTTCTATCTCCAGACAAATAAAAACATCGTAACTCGTCAGGATAAAATGCTAGAATCAAACTTATTAAATGAAATATAATAAACAAATTAAGTTACTCAGGGATATTCTTAAAATTTAATTTTATCGTGATATTTATGCGAGAAAACTAAAATATTCGTTTCTATCTACAGACAAATAAAAACATCGTATCTCGTCAGGAAAAATGCTAGAATCAAACTTATTAAATGAAATATAATAAACAAATCATGTTACTCAGGGATATTCTTACAATTTAATTTTATCGTGATATTTATGCGAGAAATTTAAAATATTCGTTTCTATCTACAGACAAATAAAAACATCGTAACTCGTCAGGAAAAAATGCTAGAATCAAACTTATTAAATGAAATATAATAAACAAATCATGTTACTCAGGGATATTCTTACAATTTAATTTTATCGTGATATTTATGCGAGAAAACTAAAATATTCGTTTCTAGTTCTAGAAACATAAAAACATCGTTACTCGTCAGGAAAAAATGCTAGAAACAAATTTATTAAATAAAATCTAATAAACAAATTTAGTTACTCAGGGATATTCTTAAAATTTAATTTTATCGTGATATTTATGCGAGAAAACTAAAATATTCGTTTCTAGTTCCAGAAACATAAAAACATCGTTACTCGTCAGGAAAAAATGCTAGAAACAAATTTATTAAATAAAATCTAATAAACGAATTTAGTTACTCAGTGATATTCTTAAAATTTAATTTTATTGTGATATTTATGCGAGAAAACTAAAATATTCGTTTCTATCTCCAGACAAATAAAAACATAGTATCTCGTCAGGAAAAAATGCTAGAATCAAACTTATTAAATGAAATATAATAAACAAATTAAGTTACTCAGGGATATTCTTAAAATTTAATTTTATCGTGATATTTATGCGAGAAAACTAAAATATTCGTTTCTAGTTCCAGAAAAATAAAAACATCGTTACTCGTCAGGAAAAAATGCTAGAAACAAACTTATTCAATAGAATCTAATAAACAAATTTAGTTACTCAGGGATATTCTTAAAATTTAATTTTATCGTGATATTTATGCGAGAAAACTAAAATATTCATTTCTATCTACAGACAAATAAAATCATCGTAACTCGTCAGGAAATAATGCTAGAATCAAACCTATTAAATGAAATATAATAAACAAATTAAGTTACTCCGGGATATTCTTAAAATTTAATTTTATCGTGATATTTATGCGAGAAAACTAAAATATTCGTTTCTAGTTCCAGAAACATAAAAACATCGTTACTCGTCAGGAAAAAATGCTAGAAACAAATTTATTAAATAAAATCTAATAAACAAATTTAGTTACTCAGGGATATTCTTAAAATTTAATTTTATCGTGATATTTATGCGAGAAAACCAAAATATTCGTTTCTAGATCCAGATAATTTAAAACATCGTAACTAGACAGGAAAAAATGCTAGAATCGAACTTATTAAATGAAATATAATTAACAAATTAAGTTACTCAGGGATATTCTTAAAATTTAATTTTATCGTGATATTTATGCGAGAAAACTAAAATATTCGTTTCTAGTTCCAGAAAAATAAAAACATCGTTACTCGTCAGGAAAAAATGCTAGAAACAAACTTATTCAATAAAATCTAATAAACAAATTTAGTTACTCAGGGATATTCTTAAAATTTAATTTTATCGTGATATTTATGCGAGAAAACTAAAATATTCATTTCTATCTACAGACAAATAAAAACATCGTAACTCGTCAGGAAATAATGCTAGAATCAAACCTATTAAATGAAATATAATAAACAAATTAAGTTACTCCGGGATAATCTTAAAATTTAATTTTATCGTGATATTTATGCGAGAAAACTAAAATATTCGTTTCTAGTTCCAGAAACATAAAAACATCGTTACTCGTCAGGAAAAAATGCTAGAAACAAATTTATTAAATAAAATCTAATAAACAAATTTAGTTACTCAGGGATATTCTTAAAATTTAATTTTATCGTGATATTTATGCGAGAAAACTAAAATATTCGTTTCTAGATCCAGATAATTTAAAACATCGTAACTAGACAGGAAAAAATGCTAGAATCAAACCTATTAAATGAAATATAATAAACAAATTAAGTTACTCCGGGATATTCTTAAAATTTAATTTTATCTTGATATTTATGCGAGAAAACTAAAATATACGTTTCTAGTTCCAGAAACATAAAAACATCATTACTCGTCAGGAAAAAATGCTAGAAACAAATTTATTAAATAAAATCTAATAAACAAATTTAGTTACTCAGGGATATTCTTAAAATTTAATTTTATCGTGATATTTTTGCGAGAAAACTAAAATATTCGTTTCTAGCTCCAGATAATTTAAAACATCGTAACTCGACAGGAAAAAATGCTAGAATCAAACTTATTAAATGAAATATAATTAACAAATTAAGTTACTCAGGGATATTCTTAAAATTAAATTTTATCGAGATATTTATGCGAGAAAACTAAAATATTCGTTTCTAGTTCCAGAAACATAAAAACATCGTAACTGCTCAGGAAAAAATGCTAGAAACAAACTTATTAAATAAAATCTAATAAACAAATTTAGTTACTCAGGGATATTCTTAAAATTTAATTTTATCGTGATATTTATGCGAGAAAATTAAAATATTCGTTTCTATCTACAGACAAATAAAAACATCGTAACTCGTCAGGAAAAAATGCTAGAATCAAACTTATTAAATGAAATATAATAAACAAATCATGTTACTCAGGGATATTCTTACAATTTAATTTTATCGTGATATTTATGCGAGAAAACTAAAATATTCGTTTCTAGCTCCAGACAATTTAAAACATCGTAACTCGACAGGAAAAAATGCTAGATTCAAACTTATTAAATGAAATATAATAAACAAATTAAGTTACTCAGGGATATTCTTAAAATTAAATTTTATCGTGATATTTATGCGAGAAAACTAAAATATTCGTTTCTAGTTCCAGAAATATAAAAACATCGTTACTCGTCAGGAAAAAATGCTAGAAACAAATTTATTAAATAAAATCTAATAAACAAATTTAGTTACTCAGGGATATTCTTAAAATTTAATTTTATCGTGATATTTATGCGAGAAAACTAAAATATTCGTTTCTAGTTCCAGAAACATAAAAACATCGTTACTCGTCAGGAAAAAATGCTAGAAACAAATTTATTAAATAAAATCTAATAAACGAATTTAGTTAGTCAGGGATATTCTTAAAATTTAATTTTATTGTGATATTTATGCGAGAAAACTAAAATATTCGTTTCTATCTCCAGACAAATAAAAACATCTTATCTCGTCAGGAAAAAATGCGAGAATCAAACTTATTAAATGAAATATAATAAACAAATTAAGTTACTCAGGGATATTCTTTAAATTTAATTTTATCGTGATATTTATGCGAGAAAACTAAAATATTCGTTTCTAGTTCCAGAAACATAAAGACATCGTTACTCGTCAGGAAAAAATGCTAGAAACAAACTTATTCAATAAAATCTAATAAACAAATTTAGTTACTCAGGGATATTCTTAAAATTTAATTTTATCGTGATATTTATGCGAGAAAACTAAAATATTCGTTTCTATCTCCAGACAAATAAAAACATCGTAACTCGTCAGGAAAAAAATGCTAGAATCAAACTTATTAAATGAAATATAATAAACAAATTAAGTTACTCCGGGATATTCTTAAAATTTAATTTTATCGTGATATTTATGCGAGAAAACTAAAATATTAGTTTCTAGTTCCAGACAAATAAAAACATCGTTACTCGTCAGGAAAAAATGCTAGAAACAAATTTATTAAATAAAATCTAATAAACAAATTTAGTTACTCAGGGATATTCTTAAAATTTAATTTTATCGTGATATTTATGTGAGAAAACTAAAATATTCGTTTCTAGCTCCAGATAATTTAAAACATCGTAACTCGACAGGAAAAAATGCTAGAATCAAACTTATTAAATGAAATATAATAAACAAATTAAGTTACTCAGGGATATTCTTAAAATTAAATTTTATCGTGATATTTATGCGAGAAAACTAAAATATTCGTTTCTAGTTCCAGAAACATAAAAACATCGTAACTGCTCAGGAAAAAATGCTAGAAACAAACTTATTAAATAAAATCTAATAAACAAATTTAGTTACTCAGGGATATTCTTAAAATTTAATTTTATCGTGATATTTATGTGAGAAAACTAAAATATTCGTTTCTATCTCCAGACAAATAAAAACATCGTAACTCGTCAGGATAAAATGCTAGAATCAAACTTATTAAATGAAATATAATAAACAAATTAAGTTACTCAGGGATATTCTTAAAATTTAATTTTATCGTGATATTTATGCGAGAAAACTAAAATATTCGTTTCTATCTACAGACAAATAAAAACATCGTAACTCGTCAGGAAAAAATGCTAGAATCAAACTTATTAAATGAAATATAATAAAAAAATCATGTTACTCAGGGATATTCTTACTATTTAATTTTATCGTGATATTTATGCGAGAAAACTAAAATATTCGTTTCTAGCTCCAGACAATTTAAAACATCGTAACTCGACAGGAAAAAATGCTAGATTCAAACTTATTAAATGAAATATAATAAACAAATTAAGTTACTCAGGGATATTCTTTAAATTTAATTTTATCGTGATATTTATGCGAGAAAACTAAAATATTCGTTTCTAGTTCCAGAAACATAAAAACATCGTTACTCGTCAGGAAAAAATGCTAGAAACAAATTTATTAAATAAAATCTAATAAACGAATTTAGTTACTCAGGGATATTCTTAAAATTTAATTTTATTGTGATATTTATGCGAGAAAACTAAAATATTCGTTTCTAGTTCCAGAAACATAAAAACATCGTTACTCGTCAGGAAAAAATGCTAGAAACAAATTTATTAAATAAAATCTAATAAACGAATTTAGTTACTCAGGGATATTCTTAAAATTTAATTTTATTGTGATATTTATGCGAGAAAACTAAAATATTCGTTTCTATCTCCAGACAAATAAAAACATAGTATCTCGTCAGGAAAAAATGCTAGAATCAAACTTATTAAATGAAATATAATAAACAAATTAAGTTACTCAGGGATATTCTTAAAATTTAATTTTATCGTGATATTTATGCGAGAAAACTAAAATATTCGTTTCTAGTTCCAGACAACATAAAAACATCGTTACTCGTCAGGAAAAAATGCTAGAAACAAATTTATTAAATAAAATCTAATAAACTAATTTAGTTACTCAGGGATATTCTTAAAATTTAATTTTATTGTGATATTTATGCGAGAAAACTAAAATATTCGTTTCTATCTCCAGACAAATAAAAACATAGTATCTCGTCAGGAAAAAATGCTAGAATCAAACTTATTAAATGAAATATAATAAACAAATTAAGTTACTCAGGGATATTCTTAAAATTTAATTTTATCGTGATATTTATGCGAGAAAACTAAAATATTCGTTTCTAGTTCCAGAAACATAAAAACATCGTTACTCGTCAGGAAAAAATGCTAGAAACAAATTTATTAAATAAAATCTAATAAACGAATTTAGTTACTCAGGGATATTCTTAAAATTTAATTTTATTGTGATATTTATGCGAGAAAACTAAAATATTCGTTTCTAGTTCCAGAAACATAAAAACATCGTTACTCGTCAGGAAAAAATGCGAGAAACAAATTTATTAAATAAAATCTAATAAACGAATTTAGTTACTCAGGGATATTCTTAAAATTTAATTTTATTGTGATATTTATGCGAGAAAACTAAAATATTCGTTTCTATCTCCAGACAAATAAAAACATAGTATCTCGTCAGGAAAAAATGCTAGAATCAAACTTATTAAATGAAATATAATAAACAAATTAAGTTACTCAGGGATATTCTTAAAATTTAATTTTATCGTGATATTTATGCGAGAAAACTAAAATATTCGTTTCTAGTTCCAGACAACATAAAAACATCGTTACTCGTCAGGAAAAAATGCTAGAAACAAATTTATTAAATAAAATCTAATAAACGAATTTAGTTACTCAGGGATATTCTTAAAATTTAATTTTATTGTGATATTTATGCGAGAAAACTAAAATATTCGTTTCTATCTCCAGACAAATAAAAACATGGTATCTCGTCAGGAAAAAATGCTAGAATCAAACTTATTAAATGAAATATAATAAACAAATTAAATTACTCAGGGATATTCATTAAATTTAATTTTATCGTGATATTTATGCGAGAAAACTAAAATATTCGTTTCTAGTTCCAGAAACATAAAAACATCGTTACTCGTCAGGAAAAAATGCTAGAAACAAACTTATTCAATAAAATCTAATAAACAAATTTAGTTACTCAGGGATATTCTTAAAATTTAATTTTATCGTGATATTTATGCGAGAAAACTAAAATATTCGTTTCTATCTCCAGACAAATAAAAACATCGTAACTCGTCAGGAAAAAATGCTAGAATCAAACTTATTAAATGAAATATAATAAACAAATTAAGTTACTCCGGGATATTCTTAAAATTTAATTTTATCGTGATATTTATGCGAGAAAACTAAAATATTCGTTTCTAGTTCCAGAAACATAAAAACATCGTTACTCGTCAGGAAAAAATGCTAGAAACAAATTTATTAAATAAAATCTAATAAACAAATTTAGTTACTCAGGAATATTCTTAAAATTTAATTTTATCGTGATATTTATGTGAGAAAACTAAAATATTCGTTTCTAGCTCCAGATAATTTAAAACATCGTAACTCGACAGGAAAAAATGCTAGAATCAAACTTATTAAATGAAATATAATGAACAAATTAAGTTACTCAGGGATATTCTTAAAATTAAATTTTATCGTGATATTTATGCGAGAAAACTAAAATATTCGTTTCTAGTTCCAGAAACATAAAAACATCGTAACTGCTCAGGAAAAAATGCTAGAAACAAACTTATTAAATAAAATCTAATAAACAAATTTAGTTACTCAGGGATATTCTTAAAATTTAATTTTATCGTGATATTTATGTGAGAAAACTAAAATATTCGTTTCTATCTCCAGACAAATAAAAACATCGTAACTCGTCAGGATAAAATGCTAGAATCAAACTTATTAAATGAAATATAATAAACAAATTAAGTTACTCAGGGATATTCTTAAAATTTAATTTTATCGTGATATTTATGCGAGAAAACTAAAATATTCGTTTCTATCTACAGACAAATAAAAACATCGTAACTCGTCAGGAAAAAATGCTAGAATCAAACTTATTAAATGAAATATAATAAAAAAATCATGTTACTCAGGAATATTCTTACAATTTAATTTTATCGTGATATTTATGCGAGAAAACTAAAATATTCGTTTCTAGCTCCAGACAATTTAAAACATCGTAACTCGACAGGAAAAAATGCTAGATTCAAACTTATTAAATGAAATATAATAAACAAATTAAGTTACTCAGGGATATTCTTTAAATTTAATTTTATCGTGATATTTATGCGAGAAAACTAAAATATTCGTTTCTAGTTCCAGAAACATAAAAACATCGTTACTCGTCAGGAAAAAATGCTAGAAACAAATTTATTAAATAAAATCTAATAAACGAATTTAGTTACTCAGGGATATTCTTAAAATTTAATTTTATTGTGATATTTATGCGAGAAAACTAAAATATTCGTTTCTAGTTCCAGAAACATAAAAACATCGTTACTCGTCAGGAAAAAATGCTAGAAACAAATTTATTAAATAAAATCTAATAAACGAATTTAGTTACTCAGGGATATTCTTAAAATTTAATTTTATTGTGATATTTATGCGAGAAAACTAAAATATTCGTTTCTATCTCCAGACAAATAAAAACATAGTATCTCGTCAGGAAAAAATGCTAGAATCAAACTTATTAAATGAAATATAATAAACAAATTAAGTTACTCAGGGATATTCTTAAAATTTAATTTTATCGTGATATTTATGCGAGAAAACTAAAATATTCGTTTCTAGTTCCAGACAACATAAAAACATCGTTACTCGTCAGCAAAAAATGCTAGAAACAAATTTATTAAATAAAATCTAATAAACTAATTTAGTTACTCAGGGATATTCTTAAAATTTAATTTTATTGTGATATTTATACGAGAAAACTAAAATATTCGTTTCTATCTCCAGACAAATAAAAACATAGTATCTCGTCAGGAAAAAATGCTAGAATCAAACTTATTAAATGAAATATAATAAACAAATTAAGTTACTCAGGGATATTCTTAAAATTTAATTTTATCGTGATATTTATGCGAGAAAACTAAAATATTCGTTTCTAGTTCCAGAAACATAAAAACATCGTTACTCGTCAGGAAAAAATGCTAGAAACAAATTTATTAAATAAAATCTAATAAACGAATTTAGTTACTCAGGGATATTCTTAAAATTTAATTTTATTGTGATATTTATGCGAGAAAACTAAAATATTCGTTTCTAGTTCCAGAAACATAAAAACATCGTTACTCGTCAGGAAAAAATGCTAGAAACAAATTTATTAAATAAAATCTAATAAACGAATTTAGTTACTCAGGGATATTCTTAAAATTTAATTTTATTGTGATATTTATGCGAGAAAACTAAAATATTCGTTTCTATCTCCAGACAAATAAAAACATAGTATCTCGTCAGGAAAAAATGCTAGAATCAAACTTATTAAATGAAATAGAATAAACAAATTAAGTTACTCAGGGATATTCTTAAAATTTAATTTTATCGTGATATTTATGCGAGAAAACTAAAATATTCGTTTCTAGTTCCAGACAACATAAAAACATCGTTACTCGTCAGGAAAAAATGCTAGAAACAAATTTATTAAATAAAATCTAATAAACGAATTTAGTTACTCAGGGATATTCTTAAAATTTAATTTTATTGTGATATTTATGCGAGAAAACTAAAATATTCGTTTCTATCTCCAGACAAATAAAAACATGGTATCTCGTCAGGAAAAAATGCTAGAATCAAACTTATTAAATGAAATATAATAAACAAATTAAGTTACTCAGGGATATTCTTTAAATTTAATTTTATCGTGATATTTATGCGAGAAAACTAAAATATTCGTTTCTAGTTCCAGAAACATAAAAACATCGTAACTGCTCAGGAAAAAATGCTAGAAACAAACTTATTAAATGAAATATAATAAACAAATTAAGTTACTCAGGGATATTCTTAAAATTTAATTTTATCGTGATATTTATGCGAGAAAATTAAAATATTCGTTTCTATCTACAGACAAATAAAAACATCGTAACTCGTCAGGAAAAAATGCTAGAATCAAACTTATTAAATGAAATATAATAAACAAATCATGTTACTCAGGGATATATTTACAATTTAATTTTATCGTGATATTTATGCGAGAAAACTAAAATATTCGTTTCTAGCTCCAGACAATTTAAAACATCGTAACTCGACAGGAAAAAATGCTGGATTCAAACTTATTAAATGAAATATAATAAACAAATTAAGTTACTCAGGGATATTCTTAAAATTAAATTTTAAGAATATTTATGCGAGAAAACTAAAATATTCGTTTCTAGTTCCAGAAACATAAAAACATCGTTACTCGTCAGGAAAAAATGCTAGAAACAAATTTATTAAATAAAATCTAATAAACAAATTTAGTTACTCAGGGATATTCTTAAAATTTAATTTTATCGTGATATTTATGCGAGAAAACTAAAATATTCGTTTCTAGTTCCAGAAACATAAAAACATCGTTACTCGTCAGGAAAAAATGCTAGAAACAAATTTATTAAATAAAATCTAATAAACGAATTTAGTTACTCAGGGATATTCTTAAAATTTAGTTTTATTGTGATATTTATGCGAGAAAACTAAAATATTCGTTTCTAGTTCCAGAAACATAAAAACATCGTTACTCGTCAGGAAAAAATGCTAGAAACAAATTTATTAAATAAAATCTAATAAACGAATTTAGTTACTCAGGGATATTCTTAAAATTTAATTTTATTGTGATATTTATGCGAGAAAACTAAAATATTCGTTTCTATCTCCAGACAAATAAAAACATAGTATCTCGTCAGGAAAAAATGCTAGAATCAAACTTATTAAATGAAATATAATAAACAAATTAAGTTACTCAGGGATATTCTTAAAATTTAATTTTATCGTGATATTTATGCGAGAAAACTAAAATATTCGTTTCTAGTTCCAGACAACATAAAAACATCGTTACTCGTCAGGAAAAAATGCTAGAAACAAATTTATTAAATAAAATCTAATAAACGAATTTAGTTACTCAGGGATATTCTTAAAATTTAATTTTATTGTGATATTTATGCGAGAAAACTAAAATATTCGTTTCTATCTCCAGACAAATAAAAACATGGTATCTCGTCAGGAAAAAATGCTAGAATCAAACTTATTAAATGATATATAATAAACAAATTAAGTTACTCAGGGATATTCTTTAAATTTAATTTTATCGTGATATTTATGCGAGAAAACTAAAATATTCGTTTCTAGATCCAGAAACATAAAAACATCGTTACTCGTCAGGAAAAAATGCTAGAAACAAACTTATTCAATAAAATCTAATAAACAAATTTAGTTACTCAGGGATATTCTTAAAATTTAATTTTATCGTGATATTTATGTGAGAAAACTAAAATATTCGTTTCTAGCTCCAGATAATTTAAAACATCGTAACTCGACAGGAAAAAATGCTAGAATCAAACTTATTAAATAAAATCTAATAAACAAATTAAGTTACTCAGGGATATTCTTAAAATTAAATTTTATCGTGATATTTATGCGAGAAAACTAAAATATTTTCTTTTCTAGTTCCAGAAACATAAAAACATCGTAACTGCTCAGGAAAAAATGCTAGAAACAAACTTATTAAATAAAATCTAGTAAACAAATTTAGTTACTCAGGGATATTCTTAAAATTTAATTTTATCGTGATATTTATGTGAGAAAACTAAAATATTCGTTTCTATCTCCAGACAAATAAAAACATCGTAACTCGTCAGGATAAAATGCTAGAATAAAACATATTAAATGAAATATAATAAACAAATTAAGTTACTCAGGGATATTCTTAAAATTTAATTTTATCGTGATATTTATGCGAGAAAACTAAAATATTCGTTTCTATCTACAGACAAATAAAAACATCGTAACTCGTCAGGAAAAAATGCTAGAATCAAACTTATTAAATGAAATATAATAAACAAATCATGTTACTCAGGGATATTCTTACAATTTAATTTTATCGTGATATTTATGCGAGAAAATTAAAATATTCGTTTCTATCTACAGACAAATAAAAACATCGTAACTCGTCAGGAAAAAATGCTAGAATCAAACTTATTAAATGAAATATAATAAACAAATCATGTTACTCAGGGATATTCTTACAATTTAATTTTATCGTGATATTTATGCGAGAAAACTAAAATATTCGTTTCTAGTTCCAGAAACATAAAAACATCGTTACTCGTCAGGAAATAATGCTAGAATCAAACCTATTAAATGAAATATAATAAACAAATTAAGTTACTCCGGGATAATCTTAAAATTTAATTTTATCGTGATATTTATGCGAGAAAACTAAAATATTCGTTTCTAGTTCCAGAAACATAAAAACATCATTACTCGTCAGGAAAAAATGCTAGAAACAAATTTATTAAATAAAATCTAATAAACAAATTTAGTTACTCAGGGATATTCTTAAAATTTATATTTATTGTGATATTTATGCGAGAAAACTAAAATATTCGTTTCTATCTCCAGACAAATAAAAACATAGTATCTCGTCAGGAAAAAATGCTAGAATCAAACTTATTAAATGAAATATAATAAACAAATTAAGTTACTCAGGGATATTCTTAAAATTTAATTTTATCGTGATATTTATGCGAGAAAACTAAAATATTCGTTTCTAGTTCCAGAAACATAAAAACATCGTTACTCGTCAGGAAAAAATGCTAGAAACAAATTTATTAAATAAAATCTAATAAACGAATTTAGTTACTCAGGGATATTCTTAAAATTTAATTTTATTGTGATATTTATGCGAGAAAACTAAAATATTCGTTTCTAGTTCCAGAAACATAAAAACATCGTTACTCGTCAGGAAAAAATGCTAGAAACAAATTTATTAAATAAAATCTAATAAACGAATTTAGTTACTCAGGGATATTCTTAAAATTTAATTTTATTGTGATATTTATGCGAGAAAACTAAAATATTCGTTTCTATCTCCAGACAAATAAAAACATAGTATCTCGTCAGGAAAAAATGCTAGAATCAAACTTATTAAATGAAATAGAATAAACAAATTAAGTTACTCAGGGATATTCTTAAAATTTAATTTTATCGTGATATTTATGCGAGAAAACTAAAATATTCGTTTCTAGTTCCAGACAACATAAAAACATCGTTACTCGTCAGGAAAAAATGCTAGAAACAAATTTATTAAATAAAATCTAATAAACGAATTTAGTTACTCAGGGATATTCTTAAAATTTAATTTTATTGTGATATTTATGCGAGAAAACTAAAATATTCGTTTCTATCTCCAGACAAATAAAAACATGGTATCTCGTCAGGAAAAAATGCTAGAATCAAACTTATTAAATGAAATATAATAAACAAATTAAGTTACTCAGGGATATTCTTAAAATTAAATTTTATCGTGATATTTATGCGAGAAAACTAAAATATTCGTTTCTAGTTCCAGAAACATAAAAACATCGTAACTGCTCAGGAAAAAATGCTAGAAACAAACTTATTAAATAAAATCTAATAAACAAATTTAGTTACTCAGGGATATTCTTAAAATTTAATTTTATCGTGATATTTATGCGAGAAAATTAAAATATTCGTTTCTATCTACAGACAAATAAAAACATCGTAACTCGTCAGGAAAAAATGCTAGAATCAAACTTATTAAATGAAATATAATAAACAAATCATGTTACTCAGGGATATTCTTAAAATTTAATTTTATCGTGATATTTATGCGAGAAAACTAAAATATTCGTTTCTAGCTCCAGACAATTTAAAACATCGTAACTCGACAGGAAAAAATGCTAGATTCAAACTTATTAAATGAAATATAATAAACAAATTAAGTTACTCAGGGATATTCTTAAAATTAAATTTTAAGAATATTTATGCGAGAAAACTAAAATATTCGTTTCTAGTTCCAGAAACATAAAAACATCGTTACTCGTCAGGAAAAAATGCTAGAAACAAATTTATTAAATAAAATCTAATAAACAAATTTAGTTACTCAGGGATATTCTTAAAATTTAATTTTATCGTGATATTTATGCGAGAAAACTAAAATATTCGTTTCTAGTTCCAGAAACATAAAAACATCGTTACTCGTCAGGAAAAAATGCTAGAAACAAATTTATTAAATAAAATCTAATAAACGAATTTAGTTACTCAGGGATATTCTTAAAATTTAGTTTTATTGTGATATTTATGCGAGAAAACTAAAATATTCGTTTCTAGTTCCAGAAACATAAAAACATCGTTACTCGTCAGGAAAAAATGCTAGAAACAAATTTATTAAATAAAATCTAATAAACGAATTTAGTTACTCAGGGATATTCTTAAAATTTAATTTTATTGTGATATTTATGCGAGAAAACTAAAATATTCGTTTCTATCTCCAGACAAATAAAAACATAGTATCTCGTCAGGAAAAAATGCTAGAATCAAACTTATTAAATGAAATATAATAAACAAATTAAGTTACTCAGGGATATTCTTAAAATTTAATTTTATCGTGATATTTATGCGAGAAAACTAAAATATTCGTTTCTAGTTCCAGACAACATAAAAACATCGTTACTCGTCAGGAAAAAATGCTAGAAACAAATTTATTAAATAAAATCTAATAAACGAATTTAGTTACTCAGGGATATTCTTAAAATTTAATTTTATTGTGATATTTATGCGAGAAAACTAAAATATTCGTTTCTATCTCCAGACAAATAAAAACATGGTATCTCGTCAGGAAAAAATGCTAGAATCAAACTTATTAAATGAAATATAATAAACAAATTAAGTTACTCAGGGATATTCTTTAAATTTAATTTTATCGTGATATTTATGCGAGAAAACTAAAATATTCGTTTCTAGATCCAGAAACATAAAAACATCGTTACTCGTCAGGAAAAAATGCTAGAAACAAACTTATTCAATAAAATCTAATAAACAAATTTAGTTACTCAGGGATATTCTTAAAATTTAATTTTATCGTGATATTTATGTGAGAAAACTAAAATATTCGTTTCTAGCTCCAGATAATTTAAAACATCGTAACTCGACAGGAAAAAATGCTAGAATCAAACTTATTAAATAAAATCTAATAAACAAATTAAGTTACTCAGGGATATTCTTAAAATTAAATTTTATCGTGATATTTATGCGAGAAAACTAAAATATTTTCTTTTCTAGTTCCAGAAACATAAAAACATCGTAACTGCTCAGGAAAAAATGCTAGAAACAAACTTATTAAATAAAATCTAGTAAACAAATTTAGTTACTCAGGGATATTCTTAAAATTTAATTTTATCGTGATATTTATGTGAGAAAACTAAAATATTCGTTTCTATCTCCAGACAAATAAAAACATCGTAACTCGTCAGGATAAAATGCTAGAATCAAACTTATTAAATGAAATATAATAAACAAATTAAGTTACTCAGGGATATTCTTAAAATTTAATTTTATCGTGATATTTATGCGAGAAAACTAAAATATTCGTTTCTATCTACAGACAAATAAAAACATCGTAACTCGTCAGGAAAAAATGCTAGAATCAAACTTATTAAATGAAATATAATAAACAAATCATGTTACTCAGGGATATTCTTACAATTTAATTTTATCGTGATATTTATGCGAGAAAATTAAAATATTCGTTTCTATCTACAGACAAATAAAAACATCGTAACTCGTCAGGAAAAAATGTTAGAATCAAACTTATTAAATGAAATATAATAAACAAATCATGTTACTCAGGGATATTCTTACAATTTAATTTTATCGTGATATTTATGCGAGAAAACTAAAATATTCGTTTCTAGTTCCAGAAACATAAAAACATCGTTACTCGTCAGGAAATAATGCTAGAATCAAACCTATTAAATGAAATATAATAAACAAATTAAGTTACTCCGGGATAATCTTAAAATTTAATTTTATCGTGATATTTATGCGAGAAAACTAAAATATTCGTTTCTAGTTCCAGAAACATAAAAACATCATTACTCGTCAGGAAAAAATGCTAGAAACAAATTTATTAAATAAAATCTAATAAACAAATTTAGTTACTCAGGGATATTCTTAAAATTTATATTTATTGTGATATTTATGCGAGAAAACTAAAATATTCGTTTCTATCTCCAGACAAATAAAAACATAGTATCTCGTCAGGAAAAAATGCTAGAATCAAACTTATTAAATGAAATATAATAAACAAATTAAGTTACTCAGGGATATTCTTAAAATTTAATTTTATCGTGATATTTATGCGAGAAAACTAAAATATTCGTTTCTAGTTCCAGAAACATAAAAACATCGTTACTCGTCAGGAAAAAATGCTAGAAACAAATTTATTAAATAAAATCTAATAAACGAATTTAGTTACTCAGGGATATTCTTAAAATTTAATTTTATTGTGATATTTATGCGAGAAAACTAAAATATTCGTTTCTATCTCCAGACAAATAAAAACATAGTATCTCGTCAGGAAAAAATGCTAGAATCAAACTTATTAAATGAAATAGAACAAACAAATTAAGTTACTCAGGGATATTCTTAAAATTTAATTTTATCGTGATATTTATGCGAGAAAACTAAAATATTCGTTTCTAGTTCCAGACAACATAAAAACATCGTTACTCGTCAGGAAAAAATGCTAGAAACAAATTTATTAAATAAAATCTAATAAACGAATTTAGTTACTCAGGGATATTCTTAAAATTTAATTTTATTGTGATATTTATGCGAGAAAACTAAAATATTCGTTTCTATCTCCAGACAAATAAAAACATGGTATCTCGTCAGGAAAAAATGCTAGAATCAAACTTATTAAATGAAATATAATAAACAAATTAAATTACTCAGGGATATTCTTTAAATTTAATTTTATCGTGATATTTATGCGAGAAAATTAAAATATTCGTTTCTATCTACAGACAAATAAAAACATCGTAACTCGTCAGGAAAAAATGCTAGAATCAAACTTATTAAATGAAATATAATAAACAAATCATGTTACTCAGGGATATTCTTACAATTTAATTTTATCGTGATATTTATGCGAGAAAACTAAAATATTCGTTTCTAGCTCCAGACAATTTAAAACATCGTAACTCGACAGGAAAAAATGCTAGATTCAAACTTATTAAATGAAATATAATAAACAAATTAAGTTACTCAGGGATATTCTTAAAATTAAATTTTATCATAATTTTTATGCGAGAAAACTAAAATATTCGTTTCTAGTTCCAGAAACATAAAAACATCGTTACTCGTCAGGAAAAAATGCTAGAAACAAATTTATTAAATAAAATCTAATAAACAAATTTAGTTACTCAGGGATATTCTTAAAATTTAATTTTATCGTGATATTTATGCGAGAAAACTAAAATATTCGTTTCTAGTTCCAGAAACATAAAAACATCGTTACTCGTCAGGAAAAAATGCTAGAAACAAATTTATTAAATAAAATCTAATAAACGAATTTAGTTACTCAGGGATATTCTTAAAATTTAGTTTTATTGTGATATTTATGCGAGAAAACTAAAATATTCGTTTCTAGTTCCAGAAACATAAAAGCATCGTTACTCGTCAGGAAAAAATGCTAGAAACAAATTTATTAAATAAAATCTAATAAACGAATTTAGTTACTCAGGGATATTCTTAAAATTTAATTTTATTGTGATATTTATGCGAGAAAACTAAAATATTCGTTTCTATCTCCAGACAAATAAAAACATAGTATCTCGTCAGGAAAAAATGCTAGAATCAAACTTATTAAATGAAATATAATAAACAAATTAAGTTACTCAGGGATATTCTTAAAATTTAATTTTATCGTGATATTTATGCGAGAAAACTAAAATATTCGTTTCTAGTTCCAGACAACATAAAAACATCGTTACTCGTCAGGAAAAAATGCTAGAAACAAATTTATTAAATAAAATCTAATAAACGAATTTAGTTACTCAGGGATATTCTTAAAATTTAATTTTATTGTGATATTTATGCGAGAAAACTAAAATATTCGTTTCTATCTCCAGACAAATAAAAACATGGTATCTCGTCAGGAAAAAATGCTAGAATCAAACTTATTAAATGAAATATAATAAACAAATTAAGTTACTCAGGGATATTCTTTAAATTTAATTTTATCGTGATATTTATGCGAGAAAACTAAAATATTCGTTTCTAGATCCAGAAACATAAAAACATCGTTACTCGTCAGGAAAAAATGCTAGAAACAAACTTATTCAATAAAATCTAATAAACAAATTTAGTTACTCAGGGATATTCTTAAAATTTAATTTTATCGTGATATTTATGTGAGAAAACTAAAATATTCGTTTCTAGCTCCAGATAATTTAAAACATCGTAACTCGACAGGAAAAAATGCTAGAAACAAACTTATTAAATAAAATCTAATAAACAAATTAAGTTACTCAGGGATATTCTTAAAATTAAATTTTATCGTGATATTTATGCGAGAAAACTAAAATATTCGTTTCTAGTTCCAGAAACATAAAAACATCGTAACTGCTCAGGAAAAAATGCTAGAAACAAACTTATTAAATAAAATCTAATAAACAAATTTAGTTACTCAGGGATATTCTTAAAATTTAATTTTATCGTGATATTTATGTGAGAAAACTAAAATATTCGTTTCTATCTCCAGACAAATAAAAACATCGTAACTCGTCAGGATAAAATGCTAGAATCAAACTTATTAAATGAAATATAATAAACAAATTAAGTTACTCAGGGATATTCTTAAAATTTAATTTTATCGTGATATTTATGCGAGAAAACTAAAATATTCGTTTCTATCTACAGACAAATAAAAACATCGTAACTCGTCAGGAAAAAATGCTAGAATCAAACTTATTAAATGAAATATAATAAACAAATCATGTTACTCAGGGATATTCTTACAATTTAATTTTATCGTGATATTTATGCGAGAAAATTAAAATATTCGTTTCTATCTACAGACAAATAAAAACATCGTAACTCGTCAGGAAAAAATGCTAGAATCAAACTTATTAAATGAAATATAATAAACAAATCATGTTACTCAGGGATATTCTTACAATTTAATATTATCGTGATATTTCTGCGAGAAAACTAAAATATTCGTTTCTAGTTCCAGAAACATAAAAACATCGTTACTCGTCAGGAAATAATGCTAGAATCAAACCTATTAAATGAAATATAATAAACAAATTAAGTTACTCCGGGATAATCTTAAAATTTAATTTTATCGTGATATTTATGCGAGAAAACTAAAATATTCGTTTCTAGTTCCAGAAACATAAAAACATCATTACTCGTCAGGAAAAAATGCTAGAAACAAATTTATTAAATAAAATCTAATAAACAAATTTAGTTACTCAGGGATATTCTTAAAATTTATATTTATTGTGATATTTATGCGAGAAAACTAAAATATTCGTTTCTATCTCCAGACAAATAAAAACATAGTATCTCGTCAGGAAAAAATGCTAGAATCAAACTTATTAAATGAAATATAATAAACAAATTAAGTTACTCAGGGATATTCTTAAAATTTAATTTTATCGTGATATTTATGCGAGAAAACTAAAATATTCGTTTCTAGTTCCAGAAACATAAAAACATCGTTACTCGTCAGGAAAAAATGCTAGAAACAAACTTATTCAATAAAATCTAATAAACAAATTTAGTTACTCAGGGATATTCTTAAAATATAATTTTATCGTGATATTTATGCGAGAAAACTAAAATATTCGTTTCTATCTACAGACAAATAAAAACATCGTAACTCGTCAGGAAATAATGCTAGAATCAAACCTATTAAATGAAATATAATAAACAAATTAAGTTACTCCGGGATATTCTTAAAATTTAATTTTTTCGTGATATTTATGCGAGAAAACTAAAATATTCGTTTCTAGTTCCAGAAACATAAAAACATCATTACTCGTCAGGAAAAAATGCTAGAAACAAATTTATTAAATAAAATCTAATAAACAAATTTAGTTACTCAGGGATATTCTTAAAATTTAATTTTATCGTGATAATTTTGCGAGAAAACTAAAATATTCGTTTCTAGCTCCAGATAATTTAAAACATCGTAACTCGACAGGAAAAAATGCTAGAATCAAACTTATTAAATGAAATATAATTAACAAATTAAGTTACTCAGGGATATTCTTAAAATTAAATTTTATCGTGATATTTATGCGAGAAAACTAAAATATTCGTTTCTAGTTCCAGAAACATAAAAACATCGTTACTCGTCAGGAAAAAATGCTAGAAACAAATTTATTAAATAAAATCTAATAAACGAATTTAGTTACTCAGGGATATTCTTAAAATTTAATTTTATTGTGATATTTATGCGAGAAAATTAAAATATTCGTTTCTATCTACAGACAAATAAAAACATCGTAACTCGTCAGGAAAAAATGCTAGAATCAAACTTATTAAATGAAATATAATAAACAAATCATGTTACTCAGGGATATTCTTACAATTTAATTTTATCGTGATATTTATGCGAGAAAACTAAAATATTCGTTTCTAGCTCCAGACAATTTAAAACATCGTAACTCGACAGGAAAAAATGCTAGATTCAAACTTATTAAATGAAATATAATAAACAAATTAAGTTACTCAGGGATATTCTTAAAATTAAATTTTATCATAATATTTATGCGAGAAAACTAAAATATTCGTTTCTAGTTCCAGAAACATAAAAACATCGTTACTCGTCAGGAAAAAATGCTAGAAACAAATTTATTAAATAAAATCTAATAAACAAATTTAGTTACTCAGGGATATTCTTAAAATTTAATTTTATCGTGATATTTATGCGAGAAAACTAAAATATTCGTTTCTAGTTCCAGAAACATAAAAACATCGTTACTCGTCAGGAAAAAATGCTAGAAACAAATTTATTAAATAAAATCTAATAAACGAATTTAGTTACTCAGGGATATTCTTAAAATTTAGTTTTATTGTGATATTTATGCGAGAAAACTAAAATATTCGTTTCTAGTTCCAGAAACATAAAAACATCGTTACTCGTCAGGAAAAAATGCTAGAAACAAATTTATTAAATAAAATCTAATAAACGAATTTAGTTACTCAGGGATATTCTTAAAATTTAATTTTATTGTGATATTTATGCGAGAAAACTAAAATATTCGTTTCTATCTCCAGACAAATAAAAACATAGTATCTCGTCAGGAAAAAATGCTAGAATCAAACTTATTAAATGAAATATAATAAACAAATTAAGTTACTCAGGGATATTCTTAAAATTTAATTTTATCGTGATATTTATGCGAGAAAACTAAAATATTCGTTTCTAGTTCCAGACAACATAAAAACATCGTTACTCGTCAGGAAAAAATGCTAGAAACAAATTTATTAAATAAAATCTAATAAACGAATTTAGTTACTCAGGGATATTCTTAAAATTTAATTTTATTGTGATATTTATGCGAGAAAACTAAAATATTCGTTTCTATCTCCAGACAAATAAAAACATGGTATCTCGTCAGGAAAAAATGCTAGAATCAAACTTATTAAATGAAATATAATAAACAAATTAAGTTACTCAGGGATATTCTTTAAATTTAATTTTATCGTGATATTTATGCGAGAAAACTAAAATATTCGTTTCTAGTTCCAGAAACATAAAAACATCGTTACTCGTCAGGAAAAAATGCTAGAAACAAACTTATTCAATAAAATCTAATAAACAAATTTAGTTACTCAGGGATATTCTTAAAATTTAATTTTATCGTGATATTTATGTGAGAAAACTAAAATATTCGTTTCTAGCTCCAGATAATTTAAAACATCGTAACTCGACAGGAAAAAATGCTAGAATCAAACTTATTAAATAAAATCTAATAAACAAATTAAGTTACTCAGGGATATTCTTAAAATTAAATTTTATCGTGATATTTATGCGAGAAAACTAAAATATTCGTTTCTAGTTCCAGAAACATAAAAACATCGTAACTGCTCAGGAAAAAATGCTAGAAACAAACTTATTAAATAAAATCTAATAAACAAATTTAGTTACTCAGGGATATTCTTAAAATTTAATTTTATCGTGATATTTATGTGAGAAAACTAAAATATTCGTTTCTATCTCCAGACAAATAAAAACATCGTAACTCGTCAGGATAAAATGCTAGAATCAAACTTATTAAATGAAATATAATAAACAAATTAAGTTACTCAGGGATATTCTTAAAATTTAATTTTATCGTGATATTTATGCGAGAAAACTAAAATATTCGTTTCTATCTACAGACAAATAAAAACATCGTAACTCGTCAGGAAAAAATGCTAGAATCAAACTTATTAAATGAAATATAATAAACAAATCATGTTACTCAGGGATATTCTTACAATTTAATTTTATCGTGATATTTATGCGAGAAAATTAAAATATTCGTTTCTATCTACAGACAAATAAAAACATCGTAACTCGTCAGGAAAAAATGCTAGAATCAAACTTATTAAATGAAATATAATAAACAAATCATGTTACTCAGGGATATTCTTACAATTTAATTTTATCGTGATATTTATGCGAGAAAACTAAAATATTCGTTTCTAGTTCCAGAAACATAAAAACATCGTTACTCGTCAGGAAATAATGCTAGAATCAAACCTATTAAATGAAATATAATAAACAAATTAAGTTACTCCGGGATAATCTTAAAATTTAATTTTATCGTGATATTTATGCGAGAAAACTAAAATATTCGTTTCTAGTTCCAGAAACATAAAAACATCATTACTCGTCAGGAAAAAATGCTAGAAACAAATTTATTAAATAAAATCTAATAAACAAATTTAGTTACTCAGGGATATTCTTAAAATTTAATTTTATCGTGATATTTTTGCGAGAAAACTAAAATATTCGTTTCTAGCTCCAGATAATTTAAAACATCGTAACTCGTCAGGAAAAAATGCTAGAATCAAACTTATTAAATGAAATATAATAAACAAATTAAGTTACTCAGGGATATTCTTAAAATTTAATTTTATCGTGATATTTATGCGAGAAAACTAAAATATTCGTTTCTAGTTCCAGAAAAATAAAAACATCGTTACTCGTCAGGAAAAAATGCTAGAAACAAACTTATTCAATAGAATCTAATAAACAAATTTAGTTACTCAGGGATATTCTTAAAATTTAATTTTATCGTGATATTTATGCGAGAAAACTAAAATATTCATTTCTATCTACAGACAAATAAAATCATCGTAACTCGTCAGGAAATAATGCTAGAATCAAACCTATTAAATGAAATATAATAAACAAATTAAGTTACTCCGGGATATTCTTAAAATTTAATTTTATCGTGATATTTATGCGAGAAAACTAAAATATTCGTTTCTAGTTCCAGAAACATAAAAACATCGTTACTCGTCAGGAAAAAATGCTAGAAACAAATTTATTAAATAAAATCTAATAAACAAATTTAGTTACTCAGGGATATTCTTAAAATTTAATTTTATCGTGATATTTATGCGAGAAAACCAAAATATTCGTTTCTAGATCCAGATAATTTAAAACATCGTAACTAGACAGGAAAAAATGCTAGAATCGAACTTATTAAATGAAATATAATTAACAAATTAAGTTACTCAGGGATATTCTTAAAATTTAATTTTATCGTGATATTTATGCGAGAAAACTAAAATATTCGTTTCTAGTTCCAGAAAAATAAAAACATCGTTACTCGTCAGGAAAAAATGCTAGAAACAAACTTATTCAATAAAATCTAATAAACAAATTTAGTTACTCAGGGATATTCTTAAAATTTAATTTTATCGTGATATTTATGCGAGAAAACTAAAATATTCATTTCTATCTACAGACAAATAAAAACATCGTAACTCGTCAGGAAATAATGCTAGAATCAAACCTATTAAATGAAATATAATAAACAAATTAAGTTACTCCGGGATAATCTTAAAATTTAATTTTATCGTGATATTTATGCGAGAAAACTAAAATATTCGTTTCTAGTTCCAGAAACATAAAAACATCGTTACTCGTCAGGAAAAAATGCTAGAAACAAATTTATTAAATAAAATCTAATAAACAAATTTAGTTACTCAGGGATATTCTTAAAATTTAATTTTATCGTGATATTTATGCGAGAAAACTAAAATATTCGTTTCTAGATCCAGATAATTTAAAACATCGTAACTAGACAGGAAAAAATGCTAGAATCAAACCTATTAAATGAAATATAATAAACAAATTAAGTTACTCCGGGATATTCTTAAAATTTAATTTTATCTTGATATTTATGCGAGAAAACTAAAATATACGTTTCTAGTTCCAGAAACATAAAAACATCATTACTCGTCAGGAAAAAATGCTAGAAACAAATTTATTAAATAAAATCTAATAAACAAATTTAGTTACTCAGGGATATTCTTAAAATTTAATTTTATCGTGATATTTTTGCGAGAAAACTAAAATATTCGTTTCTAGCTCCAGATAATTTAAAACATCGTAACTCGACAGGAAAAAATGCTAGAATCAAACTTATTAAATGAAATATAATTAACAAATTAAGTTACTCAGGGATATTCTTAAAATTAAATTTTATCGAGATATTTATGCGAGAAAACTAAAATATTCGTTTCTAGTTCCAGAAACATAAAAACATCGTAACTGCTCAGGAAAAAATGCTAGAAACAAACTTATTAAATAAAATCTAATAAACAAATTTAGTTACTCAGGGATATTCTTAAAATTTAATTTTATCGTGATATTTATGCGAGAAAATTAAAATATTCGTTTCTATCTACAGACAAATAAAAACATCGTAACTCGTCAGGAAAAAATGCTAGAATCAAACTTATTAAATGAAATATAATAAACAAATCATGTTACTCAGGGATATTCTTACAATTTAATTTTATCGTGATATTTATGCGAGAAAACTAAAATATTCGTTTCTAGCTCCAGACAATTTAAAACATCGTAACTCGACAGGAAAAAATGCTAGATTCAAACTTATTAAATGAAATATAATAAACAAATTAAGTTACTCAGGGATATTCTTAAAATTAAATTTTATCATGATATTTATGCGAGAAAACTAAAATATTCGTTTCTAGTTCCAGAAATATAAAAACATCGTTACTCGTCAGGAAAAAATGCTAGAAACAAATTTATTAAATAAAATCTAATAAACAAATTTAGTTACTCAGGGATATTCTTAAAATTTAATTTTATCGTGATATTTATGCGAGAAAACTAAAATATTCGTTTCTAGTTCCAGAAACATAAAAACATCGTTACTCGTCAGGAAAAAATGCTAGAAACAAATTTATTAAATAAAATCTAATAAACGAATTTAGTTACTCAGGGATATTCTTAAAATTTAATTTTATTGTGATATTTATGCGAGAAAACTAAAATATTCGTTTCTAGTTCCAGAAACATAAAAACATCGTTACTCGTCAGGAAAAAATGCTAGAAACAAATTTATTAAATAAAATCTAATAAACGAATTTAGTTAGTCAGGGATATTCTTAAAATTTAATTTTATTGTGATATTTATGCGAGAAAACTAAAATATTCGTTTCTATCTCCAGACAAATAAAAACATCTTATCTCGTCAGGAAAAAATGCGAGAATCAAACTTATTAAATGAAATATAATAAACAAATTAAGTTACTCAGGGATATTCTTTAAATTTAATTTTATCGTGATATTTATGCGAGAAAACTAAAATATTCGTTTCTAGTTCCAGAAACATAAAAACATCGTTACTCGTCAGGAAAAAATGCTAGAAACAAACTTATTCAATAAAATCTAATAAACAAATTTAGTTACTCAGGGATATTCTTAAAATTTAATTTTATCGTGATATTTATGCGAGAAAACTAAAATATTCGTTTCTATCTCCAGACAAATAAAAACATCGTAACTCGTCAGGAAAAAAATGCTAGAATCAAACTTATTAAATGAAATATAATAAACAAATTAAGTTACTCCGGGATATTCTTAAAATTTAATTTTATCGTGATATTTATGCGAGAAAACTAAAATATTAGTTTCTAGTTCCAGACAAATAAAAACATCGTTACTCGTCAGGAAAAAATGCTAGAAACAAATTTATTAAATAAAATCTAATAAACAAATTTAGTTACTCAGGGATATTCTTAAAATTTAATTTTATCGTGATATTTATGTGAGAAAACTAAAATATTCGTTTCTAGCTCCAGATAATTTAAAACATCGTAACTCGACAGGAAAAAATGCTAGAATCAAACTTATTAAATGAAATATAATAAACAAATTAAGTTACTCAGGGATATTCTTAAAATTAAATTTTATCGTGATATTTATGCGAGAAAACTAAAATATTCGTTTCTAGTTCCAGAAACTTAAAAACATCGTAACTGCTCAGGAAAAAATGCTAGAAACAAACTTATTAAATAAAATCTAATAAACAAATTTAGTTACTCAGGGATATTCTTAAAATTTAATTTTATCGTGATATTTATGTGAGAAAACTAAAATATTCGTTTCTATCTCCAGACAAATAAAAACATCGTAACTCGTCAGGATAAAATGCTAGAATCAAACTTATTAAATGAAATATAATAAACAAATTAAGTTACTCAGGGATATTCTTAAAATTTAATTTTATCGTGATATTTATGCGAGAAAACTAAAATATTCGTTTCTATCTACAGACAAATAAAAACATCGTAACTCGTCAGGAAAAAATGCTAGAATCAAACTTATTAAATGAAATATAATAAACAAATCATGTTACTCAGGGATATTCTTACAATTTAATTTTATCGTGATATTTATGCGAGAAAACTAAAATATTCGTTTCTAGCTCCAGACAATTTAAAACATCGTAACTCGACAGGAAAAAATGCTAGATTCAAACTTATTAAATGAAATATAATAAACAAATTAAGTTACTCAGGGATATTCTTTAAATTTAATTTTATCGTGATATTTATGCGAGAAAACTAAAATATTCGTTTCTAGTTCCAGAAACATAAAAACATCGTTACTCGTCAGGAAAAAATGCTAGAAACAAACTTATTAAATAAAATATAATAAACGAATTTAGTTACTCAGGGATATTCTTAAAATTTAATTTTATTGTGATATTTATGCGAGAAAACTAAAATATTCGTTTCTAGTTCCAGAAACATAAAAACATCGTTACTCGTCAGGAAAAAATGCTAGAAACAAATTTATTAAATAAAATCTAATAAACGAATTTAGTTACTCAGGGATATTCTTAAAATTTAATTTTATTGTGATATTTATGCGAGAAAACTAAAATATTCGTTTCTATCTCCAGACAAATAAAAACATAGTATCTCGTCAGGAAAAAATGCTAGAATCAAACTTATTAAATGAAATATAATAAACAAATTAAGTTACTCAGGGATATTCTTAAAATTTAATTTTATCGTGATATTTATGCGAGAAAACTAAAATATTCGTTTCTAGTTCCAGAAACATAAAAACATCGTTACTCGTCAGGAAAAAATGCTAGAAACAAATTTATTAAATAAAATCTAATAAACGAATTTAGTTACTCAGGGATATTCTTAAAATTTAATTTTATTGTGATATTTATGCGAGAAAACTAAAATATTCGTTTCTAGTTCCAGAAACATAAAAACATCGTTACTCGTCAGGAAAAAATGCGAGAAACAAATTTATTAAATAAAATCTAATAAACGAATTTAGTTACTCAGGGATATTCTTAAAATTTAATTTTATTGTGATATTTATGCGAGAAAACTAAAATATTCGTTTCTATCTCCAGACAAATAAAAACATAGTATCTCGTAAGGAAAAAATGCTAGAATCAAACTTATTAAATGAAATATAATAAACAAATTAAGTTACTCAGGGATATTCTTAAAATTTAATTTTATCGTGATATTTATGCGAGAAAACTAAAATATTCGTTTCTAGTTCCAGACAACATAAAAACATCGTTACTCGTCAGGAAAAAATGCTAGAAACAAATTTATTAAATAAAATCTAATAAACGAATTTAGTTACTCAGGGATATTCTTAAAATTTAATTTTATTGTGATATTTATGCGAGAAAACTAAAATATTCGTTTCTATCTCCAGACAAATAAAAACATGGTATCTCGTCAGGAAAAAATGCTAGAATCAAACTTATTAAATGAAATATAATAAACAAATTAAATTACTCAGGGATATTCTTTAAATTTAATTTTATCGTGATATTTATGCGAGAAAACTAAAATATTCGTTTCTAGTTCCAGAAACATAAAAACATCGTTACTCGTCAGGAAAAAATGCTAGAAACAAACTTATTCAATAAAATCTAATAAACAAATTTAGTTACTCAGGGATATTCTTAAAATTTAATTTTATCGTGATATTTATGCGAGAAAACTAAAATATTCGTTTCTATCTCCAGACAAATAAAAACATCGTAACTCGTCAGGAAAAAATGCTAGAATCAAACTTATTAAATGAAATATAATAAACAAATTAAGTTACTCCGGGATATTCTTAAAATTTAATTTTATCGTGATATTTATGCGAGAAAACTAAAATATTCGTTTCTAGTTCCAGAAACATAAAAACATCGTTACTCGTCAGGAAAAAATGCTAGAAACAAATTTATTAAATAAAATCTAATAAACAAATTTAGTTACTCAGGAATATTCTTAAAATTTAATTTTATCGTGATATTTATGTGAGAAAACTAAAATATTCGTTTCTAGCTCCAGATAATTTAAAACATCGTAACTCGACAGGAAAAAATGCTAGAATCAAACTTATTAAATGAAATATAATGAACAAATTAAGTTACTCAGGGATATTCTTAAAATTAAATTTTATCGTGATATTTATGCGAGAAAACTAAAATATTCGTTTCTAGTTCCAGAAACATAAAAACATCGTAACTGCTCAGGAAAAAATGCTAGAAACAAACTTATTAAATAAAATCTAATAAACAAATTTAGTTACTCAGGGATATTCTTAAAATTTAATTTTATCGTGATATTTATGTGAGAAAACTAAAATATTCGTTTCTATCTCCAGACAAATAAAAACATCGTAACTCGTCAGGATAAAATGCTAGAATCAAACTTATTAAATGAAATATAATAAACAAATTAAGTTACTCAGGGATATTCTTAAAATTTAATTTTATCGTGATATTTATGCGAGAAAACTAAAATATTCGTTTCTATCTACAGACAAATAAAAACATCGTAACTCGTCAGGAAAAAATGCTAGAATCAAACTTATTAAATGAAATATAATAAACAAATCATGTTACTCAGGAATATTCTTACAATTTAATTTTATCGTGATATTTATGCGAGAAAACTAAAATATTCGTTTCTAGCTCCAGACAATTTAAAACATCGTAACTCGACAGGAAAAAATGCTAGATTCAAACTTATTAAATGAAATATAATAAACAAATTAAGTTACTCAGGGATATTCTTTAAATTTAATTTTATCGTGATATTTATGCGAGAAAACTAAAATATTCGTTTCTAGTTCCAGAAACATAAAAACATCGTTACTCGTCAGGAAAAAATGCTAGAAACAAATTTATTAAATAAAATCTAATAAACGAATTTAGTTACTCAGGGATATTCTTAAAATTTAATTTTATTGTGATATTTATGCGAGAAAACTAAAATATTCGTTTCTAGTTCCAGAAACATAAAAACATCGTTACTCGTCAGGAAAAAATGCTAGAAACAAATTTATTAAATAAAATCTAATAAACGAATTTAGTTACTCAGGGATATTCTTAAAATTTAATTTTATTGTGATATTTATGCGAGAAAACTAAAATATTCGTTTCTATCTCCAGACAAATAAAAACATAGTATCTCGTCAGGAACAAATGCTAGAATCAAACTTATTAAATGAAATATAATAAACAAATTAAGTTACTCAGGGATATTCTTAAAATTTAATTTTATCGTGATATTTATGCGAGAAAACTAAAATATTCGTTTCTAGTTCCAGACAACATAAAAACATCGTTACTCGTCAGCAAAAAATGCTAGAAACAAATTTATTAAATAAAATCTAATAAACTAATTTAGTTACTCAGGGATATTCTTAAAATTTAATTTTATTGTGATATTTATGCGAGAAAACTAAAATATTCGTTTCTATCTCCAGACAAATAAAAACATAGTATCTCGTCAGGAAAAAATGCTAGAATCAAACTTATTAAATGAAATATAATAAACAAATTAAGTTACTCAGGGATATTCTTAAAATTAAATTTTATCGTGATATTTATGCGAGAAAACTAAAATATTCGTTTCTAGTTCCAGAAACATAAAAACATCGTTACTCGTCAGGAAAAAATGCTAGAAACAAATTTATTAAATAAAATCTAATAAACGAATTTAGTTACTCAGGGATATTCTTAAAATTTAATTTTATTGTGATATTTATGCGAGAAAACTAAAATATTCGTTTCTAGTTCCAGAAACATAAAAACATCGTTACTCGTCAGGAAAAAATGCTAGAAACAAATTTATTAAATAAAATCTAATAAACGAATTTAGTTACTCAGGGATATTCTTAAAATTTAATTTTATTGTGATATTTATGCGAGAAAACTAAAATATTCGTTTCTATCTCCAGATAAATAAAAACATAGTATCTCGTCAGGAAAAAATGCTAGAATCAAACTTATTAAATGAAATAGAATAAACAAATTAAGTTACTCAGGGATATTCTTAAAATTTAATTTTATCGTGATATTTATGCGAGAAAACTAAAATATTCGTTTCTAGTTCCAGACAACATAAAAACATCGTTACTCGTCAGGAAAAAATGCTAGAAACAAATTTATTAAATAAAATCTAATAAACGAATTTAGTTACTCAGGGATATTCTTAAAATTTAATTTTATTGTGATATTTATGCGAGAAAACTAAAATATTCGTTTCTATCTCCAGACAAATAAAAACATGGTATCTCGTCAGGAAAAAATGCTAGAATCAAACTTAATAAATGAAATATAATAAACAAATTAAATTACTCAGGGATATTCTTTAAATTTAATTTTATCGTGATATTTATGCGAGAAAACTAAAATATTCGTTTCTAGTTCCAGAAACATAAAAACATCGTAACTGCTCAGGAAAAAATGCTAGAAACAAACTTATTAAATAAAATCTAATAAACAAATTTAGTTACTCAGGGATATTCTTAAAATTTAATTTTATCGTGATATTTATGCGAGAAAATTAAAATATTCGTTTCTATCTACAGACAAATAAAAACATCGTAACTCGTCAGGAAAAAATGCTAGAATCAAACTTATTAAATGAAATATAATAAACAAATCATGTTACTCAGGGATATTCTTACAATTTAATTTTATCGTGATATTTATGCGAGAAAACTAAAATATTCGTTTCTAGCTCCAGACAATTTAAAACATCGTAACTCGACAGGAAAAAATGCTAGATTCAAACTTATTAAATGAAATATAATAAACAAATTAAGTTACTCAGGGATATTCTTAAAATTAAATTTTATCATAATATTTATGCGAGAAAACTAAAATATTCGTTTCTAGTTCCAGAAACATAAAAACATCGTTACTCGTCAGGAAAAAATGCTAGAAACAAATTTATTAAATAAAATCTAATAAACAAATTTAGTTACTCAGGGATATTCTTAAAATTTAATTTTATCGTGATATTTATGCGAGAAAACTAAAATATTCGTTTCTAGTTCCAGAAACATAAAAACATCGTTACTCGTCAGGAAAAAATGCTAGAAACAAATTTATTAAATAAAATCTAATAAACGAATTTAGTTACTCAGGGATATTCTTAAAATTTAGTTTTATTGTGATATTTATGCGAGAAAACTAAAATATTCGTTTCTAGTTCCAGAAACATAAAAACATCGTTACTCGTCAGGAAAAAATGCTAGAAACAAATTTATTAAATAAAATCTAATAAACGAATTTAGTTACTCAGGGATATTCTTAAAATTTAATTTTATTGTGATATTTATGCGAGAAAACTAAAATATTCGTTTCTATCTCCAGACAAATAAAAACATAGTATCTCGTCAGGAAAAAATGCTAGAATCAAACTTATTAAATGAAATATAATAAACAAATTAAGTTACTCAGGGATATTCTTAAAATTTAATTTTATCGTGATATTTATGCGAGAAAACTAAAATATTCGTTTCTAGTTCCAGACAACATAAAAACATCGTTACTCGTCAGGAAAAAATGCTAGAAACAAATTTATTAAATAAAATCTAATAAACGAATTTAGTTACTCAGGGATATTCTTAAAATTTAATTTTATTGTGATATTTATGCGAGAAAACTAAAATATTCGTTTCTATCTCCAGACAAATAAAAACATGGTATCTCGTCAGGAAAAAATGCTAGAATCAAACTTATTAAATGAAATATAATAAACAAATTAAGTTACTCAGGGATATTCTTTAAATTTAATTTTATCGTGATATTTATGCGAGAAAACTAAAATATTCGTTTCTAGATCCAGAAACATAAAAACATCGTTACTCGTCAGGAAAAAATGCTAGAAACAAACTTATTCAATAAAATCTAATAAACAAATTTAGTTACTCAGGGATATTCTTAAAATTTAATTTTATCGTGATATTTATGTGAGAAAACTAAAATATTCGTTTCTAGCTCCAGATAATTTAAAACATCGTAACTCGACAGGAAAAAATGCTAGAATCAAACTTATTAAATAAAATCTAATAAACAAATTATGTTACTCAGGGATATTCTTAAAATTAAATTTTATCGTGATATTTATGCGAGAAAACTAAAATATTCGTTTCTAGTTCCAGAAACATAAAAACATCGTAACTGCTCAGGAAAAAATGCTAGGAACAAACTTATTAAATAAAATCTAATAAACAAATTTAGTTACTCAGGGATATTCTTAAAATTTAATTTTATCGTGATATTTATGTGAGAAAACTAAAATATTCGTTTCTATCTCCAGACAAATAAAAACATCGTAACTCGTCAGGATAAAATGCTAGAATCAAACTTATTAAATGAAATATAATAAACAAATTAAGTTACTCAGGGATATTCTTACAATTTAATTTTATCGTGATATTTATGCGAGAAAATTAAAATATTCGTTTCTATCTACAGACAAATAAAAACATCGTAACTCGTCAGGAAAAAATGCTAGAATCAAACTTATTAAATGAAATATAATAAACAAATCATGTTACTCAGGGATATTCTTACAATTTAATTTTATCGTGATATTTATGCGAGAAAACTAAAATATTCGTTTCTAGTTCCAGAAACATAAAAACATCGTTACTCGTCAGAAAATAATGCTAGAATCAAACCTATTAAATGAAATATAATAAACAAATTAAGTTACTCCGGGATAATCTTAAAATTTAATTTTATCGTGATATTTATGCGAGAAAACTAAAATATTCGTTTCTAGTTCCAGAAACATAAAAACATCATTACTCGTCAGGAAAAAATGCTAGAAACAAATTTATTAAATAAAATCTAATAAACAAATTTAGTTACTCAGGGATATTCTTAAAATTTATATTTATTGTGATATTTATGCGAGAAAACTAAAATATTCGTTTCTATCTCCAGACAAATAAAAACATAGTATCTCGTCAGGAAAAAATGCTAGAATCAAACTTATTAAATGAAATATAATAAACAAATTAAGTTACTCAGGGATATTCTTAAAATTTAATTTTATCGTGATATTTATGCGAGAAAACTAATATATTCGTTTCTAGTTCCAGAAACATAAAAACATCGTTACTCGTCAGGAAAAAATGCTAGAAACAAACTTATTCAATAAAATCTAATAAACAAATTTAGTTACTCAGGGATATTCTTAAAATATAATTTTATCGTGATATTTATGCGAGAAAACTAAAATATTCGTTTCTATCTACAGACAAATAAAAACATCGTAACTCGTCAGGAAATAATGCTAGAATCAAACCTATTAAATGAAATATAATAAACAAATTAAGTTACTCCGGGATATTCTTAAAATTTAATTTTATCGTGATATTTATGCGAGAAAACTAAAATATTAGTTTCTAGTTCCAGACAAATAAAAACATCGTTACTCGTCAGGAAAAAATGCTAGAAACAAATTTATTAAATGAAATATAATAAACAAATTAAGTTACTCAGGGATATTCTTAAAATTTAATTTTATCGTGATATTTATGCGAGAAAACTAAAATATTCGTTTCTATCTACAGACAAATAAAAACATCGTAACTCGTCAGGAAAAAATGCTAGAATCAAACTTATTAAATGAAATATAATAAACAAATCATGTTACTCAGGGATATTCTTACAATTTAATTTTATCGTGATATTTATGCGAGAAAATTAAAATATTCGTTTCTATCTACAGACAAATAAAAACATCGTAACTCGTCAGGAAAAAATGCTAGAATCAAACTTATTAAATGAAATATAATAAACAAATCATGTTACTCAGGGATATTCTTACAATTTAATTTTATCGTGATATTTATGCGAGAAAACTAAAATATTCGTTTCTAGTTCCAGAAACATAAAAACATCGTTACTCGTCAGGAAATAATGCTAGAATCAAACCTATTAAATGAAATATAATAAACAAATTAAGTTACTCCGGGATAATCTTAAAATTTAATTTTATCGTGATATTTATGCGAGAAAACTAAAATATTCGTTTCTAGTTCCAGAAACATAAAAACATCATTACTCGTCAGGAAAAAATGCTAGAAACAAATTTATTAAATAAAATCTAATAAACAAATTTAGTTACTCAGGGATATTCTTAAAATTTATATTTATTGTGATATTTATGCGAGAAAACTAAAATATTCGTTTCTATCTCCAGACAAATAAAAACATAGTATCTCGTCAGGAAAAAATGCTAGAATCAAACTTATTAAATGAAATATAATAAACAAATTAAGTTACTCAGGGATATTCTTAAAATTTAATTTTATCGTGATATTTATGCGAGAAAACTAATATATTCGTTTCTAGTTCCAGAAACATAAAAACATCGTTACTCGTCAGGAAAAAATGCTAGAAACAAACTTATTCAATAAAATCTAATAAACAAATTTAGTTACTCAGGGATATTCTTAAAATATAATTTTATCGTGATATTTATGCGAGAAAACTAAAATATTCGTTTCTATCTACAGACAAATAAAAACATCGTAACTCGTCAGGAAATAATGCTAGAATCAAACCTATTAAATGAAATATAATAAACAAATTAAGTTACTCCGGGATATTCTTAAAATTTAATTTTTTCGTGATATTTATGCGAGAAAACTAAAATATTCGTTTCTAGTTCCAGAAACATAAAAACATCATTACTCGTCAGGAAAAAATGCTAGAAACAAATTTATTAAATAAAATCTAATAAACAAATTTAGTTACTCAGGGATATTCTTAAAATTTAATTTTATCGTGATAATTTTGCGAGAAAACTAAAATATTCGTTTCTAGCTCCAGATAATTTAAAACATCGTAACTCGACAGGAAAAAATGCTAGAATCAAACTTATTAAATGAAATATAATTAACAAATTAAGTTACTCAGGGATATTCTTAAAATTAAATTTTATCGTGATATTTATGCGAGAAAACTAAAATATTCGTTTCTAGTTCCAGAAACATAAAAACATCGTAACTGCTCAGGAAAAAATGCTAGAAACAAACTTATTAAATAAAATCTAATAAACAAATTTAGTTACTCAGGGATATTCTTAAAATTTAATTTTATCGTGATATTTATGCGAGAAAATTAAAATATTCGTTTCTATCTACAGACAAATAAAAACATCGTAACTCGTCAGGAAAAAATGCTAGAATCAAACTTATTAAATGAAATATAATAAACAAATCATGTTACTCAGGGATATTCTTACAATTTAATTTTATCGTGATATTTATGCGAGAAAACTAAAATATTCGTTTCTAGCTCCAGACAATTTAAAACATCGTAACTCGACAGGAAAAAATGCTAGATTCAAACTTATTAAATGAAATATAATAAACAAATTAAGTTACTCAGGGATATTCTTAAAATTAAATTTTATCATAATATTTATGCGAGAAAACTAAAATATTCGTTTCTAGTTCCAGAAACATAAAAACATCGTTACTCGTCAGGAAAAAATGCTAGAAACAAATTTATTAAATAAAATCTAATAAACAAATTTAGTTACTCAGGGATATTCTTAAAATTTAATTTTATCGTGATATTTATGCGAGAAAACTAAAATATTCGTTTCTAGTTCCAGAAACATAAAAACATCGTTACTCGTCAGGAAAAAATGCTAGAAACAAATTTATTAAATAAAATCTAATAAACGAATTTAGTTACTCAGGGATATTCTTAAAATTTAGTTTTATTGTGATATTTATGCGAGAAAACTAAAATATTCGTTTCTAGTTCCAGAAACATAAAAACATTGTTACTCGTCAGGAAAAAATGCTAGAAACAAATTTATTAAATAAAATCTAATAAACGAATTTAGTTACTCAGGGATATTCTTAAAATTTAATTTTATTGTGATATTTATGCGAGAAAACTAAAATATTCGTTTCTATCTCCAGACAAATAAAAACATAGTATCTCGTCAGGAAAAAATGCTAGAATCAAACTTATTAAATGAAATATAATAAACAAATTAAGTTACTCAGGGATATTCTTAAAATTTAATTTTATCGTGATATTTATGCGAGAAAACTAAAATATTCGTTTCTAGTTCCAGACAACATAAAAACATCGTTACTCGTCAGGAAAAAATGCTAGAAACAAATTTATTAAATAAAATCTAATAAACGAATTTAGTTACTCAGGGATATTCTTAAAATTTAATTTTATTGTGATATTTATGCGAGAAAACTAAAATATTCGTTTCTATCTCCAGACAAATAAAAACATGGTATCTCGTCAGGAAAAAATGCTAGAATCAAACTTATTAAATGAAATATAATAAACAAATTAAGTTACTCAGGGATATTCTTTAAATTTAATTTTATCGTGATATTTATGCGAGAAAACTAAAATATTCGTTTCTAGTTCCAGAAACATAAAAACATCGTAACTCGTCAGGAAAAAATGCTAGAAACAAACTTATTCAATAAAATCTAATAAACAAATTTAGTTACTCAGGGATATTCTTAAAATTTAATTTTATCGTGATATTTATGTGAGAAAACTAAAATATTCGTTTCTAGCTCCAGATAATTTAAAACATCGTAACTCGACAGGAAAAAATGCTAGAATCAAATTTATTAAATAAAATCTAATAAACAAATTAAGTTACTCAGGGATATTCTTAAAATTAAATTTTATCGTGATATTTATGCGAGAAAACTAAAATATTCGTTTCTAGTTCCAGAAACATAAAAACATCGTAACTGCTCAGGAAAAAATGCTAGAAACAAACTTATTAAATAAAATCTAATAAACAAATTTAGTTACTCAGGGATATTCTTAAAATTTAATTTTATCGTGATATTTATGTGAGAAAACTAAAATATTCGTTTCTATCTCCAGACAAATAAAAACATCGTAACTCGTCAGGATAAAATGCTAGAATCAAACTTATTAAATGAAATATAATAAACAAATTAAGTTACTCAGGGATATTCTTAAAATTTAATTTTATCGTGATATTTATGCGAGAAAACTAAAATATTCGTTTCTATCTACAGACAAATAAAAACATCGTAACTCGTCAGGAAAAAATGCTAGAATCAAACTTATTAAATGAAATATAATAAACAAATCATGTTACTCAGGGATATTCTTACAATTTAATTTTATCGTGATATTTATGCGAGAAAATTAAAATATTCGTTTCTATCTACAGACAAATAAAAACATCGTAACTCGTCAGGAAAAAATGCTAGAATCAAACTTATTAAATGAAATATAATAAACAAATCATGTTACTCAGGGATATTCTTACAATTTAATTTTATCGTGATATTTATGCGAGAAAACTAAAATATTCGTTTCTAGTTCCAGAAACATAAAAACATCGTTACTCGTCAGGAAATAATGCTAGAATCAAACCTATTAAATGAAATATAATAAACAAATTAAGTTACTCCGGGATAATCTTAAAATTTAATTTTATCGTGATATTTATGCGAGAAAACTAAAATATTCGTTTCTAGTTCCAGAAACATAAAAACATCATTACTCGTCAGGAAAAAATGCTAGAAACAAATTTATTAAATAAAATCTAATAAACAAATTTAGTTACTCAGGGATATTCTTAAAATTTAATTTTATCGTGATATTTTTGCGAGAAAACTAAAATATTCGTTTCTAGCTCCAGATAATTTAAAACATCGTAACTCGACATGAAAAAATGCTAGAATCAAACTTATTAAATGAAATATAATTAACAAATTAAGTTACTCAGGGATATTCTTAAAATTAAATTTTATCGTGATATTTATGCGAGAAAACTAAAATATTCGTTTCTAGTTCCAGAAACATAAAAACATCGTAACTGCTCAGGAAAAAATGCTAGAAACAAACTTATTAAATAAAATCTAATAAACAAATTTAGTTACTCAGGGATATTCTTAAAATTTAATTTTATCGTGATATTTATGCGAGAAAATTAAAATATTCGTTTCTATCTACAGACAAATAAAAACATCGTAACTCGTCAGGAAAAAATGCTAGAATCAAACTTATTAAATGAAATATAATAAACAAATCATGTTACTCAGGGATATTCTTACAATTTAATTTTATCGTGATATTTATGCGAGAAAACTAAAATATTCGTTTCTAGCTCCAGACAATTTAAAACATCGTAACTCGACAGGAAAAAATGCTAGATTCAAACTTATTAAATGAAATATAATAAACAAATTAAGTTACTCAGGGAAATTCTTAAAATTAAATTTTATCATGATATTTATGCGAGAAAACTAAAATATTCGTTTCTAGTTCCAGAAACATAAAAACATCGTTACTCGTCAGGAAAAAATGCTAGAAACAAATTTATTAAATAAAATCTAATAAACAAATTTAGTTACTCAGGGATATTCTTAAAATTTAATTTTATCGCGATATTTATGCGAGAAAACTAAAATATTCGTTTCTAGTTCCAGAAACATAAAAAATCGTTACTCGTCAGGAAAAAATGCTAGAAACAAATTTATTAAATAAAATCTAATAAACGAATTTAGTTACTCAGGGATATTCTTAAAATTTAATTTTATTGTGATATTTATGCGAGAAAACTAAAATATTCGTTTCTATCTCCAGACAAATAAAAACATAGTATCTCGTCAGGAAAAAATGCTAGAATCAAACTTATTAAATGAAATATAATAAACAAATTAAGTTACTCAGGGATATTCTTAAAATTTAATTTTATCGTGATATTTATGCGAGAAAACTAAAATATTCGTTTCTAGTTCCAGAAACATAAAAACATCATTACTCGTCAGGAAAAAATGCTAGAAACAAATTTATTAAATAAAATCTAATAAACAAATTTAGTTACTCAGGGATATTCTTAAAATTTAATTTTATCGTGATATTTTTGCGAGAAAACTAAAATATTCGTTTCTAGCTCCAGATAATTTAAAACATCGTAACTCGACAGGAAAAAATGCTAGAATCAAACTTATTAAATATATAAATAAATAAATATATCATCACGCCTTCTACCCATCGCTGGGTGTGGCACTCTGCTAAAGCAGATCTCGGTAAGTGATATATTTTGCGCGTGAAGTGCGGTTACCAGTCGTCAAATCACGGCCCCCAAACATGTTAGTGGTGGAGGAGCCACAGGGATAGCTTTTTCAAATTATGAAAATTTGTCGCCTGTGGGAATCGAACCAGGGACCTCAGGATCCACAGGCCGACTTCATACCACTGTGCTAACTTATTAAATGAAATATAATAAACAAATTAAGTTACTCAGGGATATTCTTAAAATTAAATTTTATCGTGATATTTATGCGAGAAAACTAAAATATTCGTTTCTAGTTCCAGAAACATAAAAACATCGTAACTGCTCAGGAAAAAATGCTAGAAACAAACTTATTAAATAAAATCTAATAAACAAATTTAGTTACTCAGGGATATTCTTAAAATTTAATTTTATCGTGATATTTATGCGAGAAAATTAAAATATTCGTTTCTATCTACAGACAAATAAAAACATCGTAACTCGTCAGGAAAAAATGCTAGAATCAAACTTATTAAATGAAATATAATAAACAAATCATGTTACTCAGGGATATTCTTACAATTTAATTTTATCATGATATTTATGCGAGAAAACTAAAATATTCGTTTCTAGCTCCAGACAATTTAAAACATCGTAACTCGACAGGAAAAAATGCTAGATTCAAACTTATTAAATGAAATATAATAAACAAATTAAGTTACTCAGGGATATTCTTAAAATTAAATTTTATCATGATATTTATGCGAGAAAACTAAAATATTCGTTTCTAGTTCCAGAAACATAAAAACATCGTTACTCGTCAGGAAAAAATGCTAGAAACAAATTTATTAAATAAAATCTAATAAACAAATTTAGTTACTCAGGGATATTCTTAAAATTTAATTTTATCGTGATATTTATGCGAGAAAACTAAAATATTCGTTTCTAGTTCCAGAAACATAAAAAAATCGTTACTCGTCAGGAAAAAATGCTAGAAACAAATTTATTAAATAAAATCTAATAAACGAATTTAGTTACTCAGGGATATTCTTAAAATTTAATTTTATTGTGATATTTATGCGAGAAAACTAAAATATTCGTTTCTAGTTCCAGAAAAATAAAAACATCGTTACTCGTCAGGAAAAAATGCTAGAAACAAATTTATTCAATAAAATCTAATAAACGAATTTAGTTACTCAGGGATATTCTTAAAATTTAATTTTATTGTGATATTTATGCGAGAAAACTAAAATATTCGTTTCTATCTCCAGACAAATAAAAACATAGTATCTCGTCAGGAAAAAATGCTAGAATCAAACTTATTAAATGAAATATAATAAACAAATTAAGTTACTCAGGGATATTCTTAAAATTTAATTTTATCGTGATATTTATGCGAGAAAACTAAAATATTCGTTTCTAGTTCCAGAAACATAAAAACATCGTTACTCGTCAGGAAAAAATGCTAGAAACAAATTTATTAAATAAAATCTAATAAACGAATTTAGTTACTCAGGGATATTCTTAAAATTTAATTTTATTGTGATATTTATGCGAGAAAACTAAAATATTCGTTTCTATCTCCAGACAAATAAAAACATGGTATCTCGTCAGGAAAAAATGCTAGAATCAAACTTATTAAATGAAATATAATAAACAAATTAAGTTACTCAGGGATATTCTTTAAATTTAATTTTATCGTGATATTTATGCGAGAAAACTAAAATATTCGTTTCTAGTTCCAGAAACATAAAAACATCGTTACTCGTCAGGAAAAAATGCTAGAAACAAACTTATTCAATAAAATCTAATAAACAAATTTAGTTACTCAGGGATATTCTTAAAATTTAATTTTATCGTGATATTTATGCGAGAAAACTAAAATATTCGTTTCTATCTCCAGACAAATAAAAACATCGTAACTCGTCAGGAAAAAATGCTAGAATCAAACTTATTAAATGAAATATAATAAACAAATTAAGTTACTCCGGGATATTCTTAAAATTTAATTTTATCGTGATATTTATGCGAGAAAACTAAAATATTAGTTTCTAGTTCCGGAAACATAAAAATATCGTTACTCGTCAGGAAAAAATGCTAGAAACAAATTTATTAAATAAAATCTAATAAACAAATTTAGTTACTCAGGGATATTCTTAAAATTAAATTTTATCGTGTTATTTATGTGAGAAAACTAAAATATTCTTTTCTAGCTCCAGATAATTTAAAACATCGTAACTCGACAGGAAAAAATGCTAGAATCAAACTTATTAAATGAAATATAATAAACAAATTAAGTTACTCAGGGATATTCTTTAAATTTAATTTTATCGTGATATTTATGCTAGAAAACTAAAATATTCGTTTCTAGTTCCAGAAACATAAAAACATCGTTACTCGTCAGGAAAAAATGCTAGAAACAAATTTATTAAATAAAATCTAATAAACGAATTTAGTTACTCAGGGATATTCTTAAAATTTAATTTTATTGTGATATTTATGCGAGAAAACTAAAATATTCGTTTCTAGTTCCAGAAACATAAAAACATCGTTACTCGTCAGGAAAAATTGCTAGAAACAAATTTATTAAATAAAATCTAATAAACGAATTTAGTTACTCAGGGATATTCTTAAAATTTAATTTTATTGTGATATTTATTCGAGAAAACTAAAATATTCGTTTCTATCTCCAGACAATTAAAAACATGGTATCTCGTCAGGAAAAAATGCTAGAATCAAACTTATTAAATGAAATATAATAAACAAATTAAGTTACTCAGGGATATTCTTTAAATTTAATTTTATCGTGATATTTATGCGAGAAAACTAAAATATTCGTTTCTAGTTCCAGAAACATAAAAACATCGTTACTCGTCAGGAAAAAATGCTAGAAACAAACTTATTCAATAAAATCTAATAAACAAATTTAGTTACTCAGGGATATTCTTAAAATTTAATTTTATCGTGATATTTATGTGAGAAAACTAAAATATTCGTTTCTAGCTCCAGATAATTTAAAACATCGTAACTCGACAGGAAAAAATGCTAGAATCAAACTTATTAAATGAAATATAATAAACAAATTAAGTTACTCAGGGATATTCTTAAAATTAAATTTTATCGTGATATTTATGCGAGAAAACTAAAATATTCGTTTCTAGTTCCAGAAACATAAAAACATCGTAACTGCTCAGGAAAAAATGCTAGAAACAAACTTATTAAATAAAATCTAATAAACAAATTTAGTTACTCAGGGATATTCTTAAAATTTAATTTTATCGTAATATTTATGTGAGAAAATTAAAATATTCGTTTCTATCTCCAGACAAATAAAAACATCGTAACTCGTCAGGATAAAATGCTAGAATCAAACTTATTAAATGAAATATAATAAACAAATTAAGTTACTCAGGGATATTCTTAAAATTTAATTTTATCGTGATATTTATGCGAGAAAACTAAAATATTCGTTTCTATCCACAGACAAATAAAAACATCGTAACTCGTCAGGAAAAAATGCTAGAATCAAACTTATTAAATGAAATATAATAAACAAATCATGTTACTCAGGGATATTCTTACAATTTAATTTTATCGTGATATTTATGCGAGAAAACTAAAATATTCGTTTCTAGCTCCAGACAATTTAAAACATCGTAACTCGACAGGAAAAAATGCTAGATTCAAACTTATTAAATGAAATATAATAAACAAATTAAGTTACTCAGGGATATTCTTAAAATTAAATTTTATCATGATATTTATGCGAGAAAACTAAAATATTCGTTTCTAGTTCCAGAAACATAAAAACATCGTAACTCGTCAGGAAAAAATGCTAGAATCAAACTTATTAAATGAAATATAATAAACAAATTAAGTTACTCCGGGATATTCTTAAAATTTAATTTTATCGTGATATTTATGCGAGAAAACTAAAATATTAGTTTCTAGTTCCGGAAACATAAAAATATCGTTACTCGTCAGGAAAAAATGCTAGAAACAAATTTATTAAATAAAATCTAATAAACAAATTTAGTTACTCAGGGATATTCTTAAAATTTAATTTTATCGTGTTATTTATGTGAGAAAACTAAAATATTCTTTTCTAGCTCCAGATAATTTAAAACATCGTAACTCGACAGGAAAAAATGCTAGAATCAAACTTATTAAATGAAATATAATAAACAAATTAAGTTACTCAGGGATATTCTTTAAATTTAATTTTATCGTGATATTTATGCTAGAAAACTAAAATACTCGTTTCTAGTTCCAGAAACATAAAAACATCGTTACTCGTCAGGAAAAAATGCTAGAAACAAATTTATTAAATAAAATCTAATAAACGAATTTAGTTACTCAGGGATATTCTTAAAATTTAATTTTATTGTGATATTTATGCGAGAAAACTAAAATATTCGTTTCTAGTTCCAGAAACATAAAAACATCGTTACTCGTCAGGAAAAATTGCTAGAAACAAATTTATTAAATAAAATCTAATAAACGAATTTAGTTACTCAGGGATATTCTTAAAATTTAATTTTATTGTGATATTTATGCGAGAAAACTAAAATATTCGTTTCTATCTCCAGACAAATAAAAACATAGTATCTCGTCAGGAAAAAATGCTAGAATCAAACTTATTAAATGAAATATAATAAACAAATTAAGTTACTCAGGGATATTCTTAAAATTTAATTTTATCGTGATATTTATGCGAGAAAACTAAAATATTCGTTTCTAGTTCCAGACAACATAAAAACATCGTTACTCGTCAGGAAAAAATGCTAGAAACAAATTTATTAAATAAAATCTAATAAACGAATTTAGTTACTCAGGGATATTCTTAAAATTTAATTTTATTGTGATATTTATTCGAGAAAACTAAAATATTCGTTTCTATCTCCAGACAAATAAAAACATGGTATCTCGTCAGGAAAAAATGCTAGAATCAAACTTATTAAATGAAATATAATAAACAAATTAAGTTACTCAGGGATATTCTTTAAATTTAATTTTATCGTGATATTTATGCGAGAAAACTAAAATATTCGTTTCTAGTTCCAGAAACATAAAAACATCGTTACTCGTCAGGAAAAAATGCTAGAAACAAACTTATTCAATAAAATCTAATAAACAAATTTAGTTACTCAGGGATATTCTTAAAATTTAATTTTATCGTGATATTTATGTGAGAAAACTAAAATATTCGTTTCTAGCTCCAGATAATTTAAAACATCGTAACTCGACAGGAAAAAATGCTAGAATCAAACTTATTAAATGAAATATAATAAACAAATTAAGTTACTCAGGGATATTCTTAAAATTAAATTTTATCGTGATATTTATGCGAGAAAACTAAAATATTCGTTTCTAGTTCCAGAAACATTAAAACATCGTAACTGCTCAGGAAAAAATGCTAGAAACAAACTTATTAAATAAAATCTAATAAACAAATTTAGTTACTCAGGGATATTCTTAAAATTTAATTTTATCGTAATATTTATGTGAGAAAATTAAAATATTCGTTTCTATCTCCAGACAAATAAAAACATCGTAACTCGTCAGGATAAAATGCTAGAATCAAACTTATTAAATGAAATATAATAAACAAATTAAGTTACTCAGGGATATTCTTAAAATTTAATTTTATCGTGATATTTATGCGAGAAAATTAAAATATTCGTTTCTATCTACAGACAAATAAAAACATCGTAACTCGTCAGGAAAAAATGCTAGAATCAAACTTATTAAATGAAATATAATAAACAAATCATGTTACTCAGGGATATTCTTACAATTTAATTTTATCGTGATATTTATGCGAGAAAACTAAAATATTCGTTTCTAGCTCCAGACAATTTAAAACATCGTAACTCGACAGGAAAAAATGCTGGATTCAAACTTATTAAATGAAATATAATAAACAAATTAAGTTACTCAGGGATATTCTTAAAATTAAATTTTATCATGATATTTATGCGAGAAAACTAAAATATTCGTTTCTAGTTCCAGAAACATAAAAACATCGTTACTCGTCAGGAAAAAATGCTAGAAACAAATTTATTAAATAAAATCTAATAAACAAATTTAGTTACTCAGGGATATTCTTAAAATTTAATTTTATCGTGATATTTATGCGAGAAAACTAAAATATTCGTTTCTAGTTCCAGAAACATAAAAAAATCGTTACTCGTCAGGAAAAAATGCTAGAAATAAATTTATTAAATAAAATCTAATAAACGAATTTAGTTACTCAGGGATATTCTTAAAATTTAATTTTATTGTGATATTTATGCGAGAAAACTAAAATATTCGTTTCTATCTCCAGACAAATAAAAACATAGTATCTCGTCAGGAAAAAATGCTAGAATCAAACTTATTAAATGAAATATAATAAACAAATTAAGTTACTCAGGGATATTCTTAAAATTTTATTTTATCGTGATATTTATGCGAGAAAACTAAAATATTCGTTTCTAGTTCCAGAAACATAAAAACATCATTACTCGTCAGGAAAAAATGCTAGAAACAAATTTATTAAATAAAATCTAATAAACAAATTTAGTTACTCAGGGATATTCTTAAAATTTAATTTTATCGTGATATTTTTGCGAGAAAACTAAAATATTCGTTTCTAGCTCCAGATAATTTAAAACATCGTAACTCGACAGGAAAAAATGCTAGAATCAAACTTATTAAATGAAATATAATAAACAATTTAAGTTACTCAGGGATATTCTTAAAATTAAATTTTATCGTGATATTTATGCGAGAAAACTAAAATATTCGTTTCTAGTTCCAGAAACATAAAAACATCGTAACTGCTCAGGAAAAAATGCTAGAAACAAACTTATTAAATAAAATCTAATAAACAAATTTAGTTACTCAGGGATATTCTTAAAATTTAATTTTATCGTGATATTTATGCGAGAAAACTAAAATATTCGTTTCTATCTACAGACAAATAAAAACATCGTAACTCGTCAGGAAAAAATGCTAGAATCAAACTTATTAAATGAAATATAATAAACAAATCATGTTACTCAGGGATATTCTTACAATTTAATTTTATCGTGATATTTATGCGAGAAAACTAAAATATTCGTTTCTATCTCCAGACAAATAAAAACATGGTATCTCGTCAGGAAAAAATGCTAGAATCAAACTTATTAAATGAAATATAATAAACAAATTAAGTTACTCAGGGATATTCTTTAAATTTAATTTTATCGTGATATTTATGCGAGAAAACTAAAATATTCGTTTCTAGTTCCAGAAACATAAAAACATCGTTACTCGTCAGGAAAAAATGCTAGAAACAAACTTATTCAATAAAATCTAATAAACAAATTTAGTTACTCAGGGATATTCTTAAAATTTAATTTTATCGTGATATTTATGTGAGAAAACTAAAATATTCGTTTCTAGCTCCAGATAATTTAAAACATCGTAACTCGACAGGAAAAAATGCTAGAATCAAACTTATTAAATAAAATCTAATAAACAAATTAAGTTACTCAGGGATATTCTTAAAATTAAATTTTATCGTGATATTTATGCGAGAAAACTAAAATATTCGTTTCTAGTTCCAGAAACATAAAAACATCGTAACTGCTCAGGAAAAAATGCTAGAAACAAACTTATTAAATAAAATCTAATAAACAAATTTAGTTACTCAGGGATATTCTTAAAATTTAATTTTATCGTGATATTTATGCGAGAAAACTAAAATATTCGTTTCTATCTACAGACAAATAAAAACATCGTAACTCGTCAGGAAAAAATGCTAGAATCAAACTTATTAAATGAAATATAATAAACAAATCATGTTACTCAGGGATATTCTTACAATTTAATTTTATCGTGATATTTATGCGAGAAAATTAAAATATTCGTTTCTATCTACAGACAAATAAAAACATCGTAACTCGTCAGGAAAAAATGCTAGAATCAAACTTATTAAATGAAATATAATAAACAAATCATGTTACTCAGGGATATTCTTACAATTTAATTTTATCGTGATATTTATGCGAGAAAACTAAAATATTCGTTTCTAGTTCCAGAAACATAAAAACATCGTTACTCGTCAGGAAATAATGCTAGAATCAAACCTATTAAATGAAATATAATAAACAAATTAAGTTACTCCGGGATAATCTTAAAATTTAATTTTATCGTGATATTTATGCGAGAAAACTAAAATATTCGTTTCTAGTTCCAGAAACATAAAAACATCATTACTCGTCAGGAAAAAATGCTAGAAACAAATTTATTAAATAAAATCTAATAAACAAATTTAGTTACTCAGGGATATTCTTAAAATTTAATTTTATCGTGATATTTTTGCGAGAAAACTAAAATATTCGTTTCTAGCTCCAGATAATTTAAAACATCGTAACTCGACATGAAAAAATGCTAGAATCAAACTTATTAAATGAAATATAATTAACAAATTAAGTTACTCAGGGATATTCTTAAAATTAAATTTTATCGTGATATTTAGCGAGAAAACTAAAATATTCGTTTCTAGTTCCAGAAACATAAAAACATCGTAACTGCTCAGGAAAAAATGCTAGAAACAAACTTATTAAATAAAATCTAATAAACAAATTTAGTTACTCAGGGATATTCTTAAAATTTAATTTTATCGTGATATTTATGCCAGAAAATTAAAATATTCGTTTCTATCTACAGACAAATAAAAACATCGTAACTCGTCAGGAAAAAATGCTAGAATCAAACTTATTAAATGAAATATAATAAACAAATCATGTTACTCAGGGATATTCTTACAATTTAATTTTATCGTGATATTTATGCGAGAAAACTAAAATATTCGTTTCTAGCTCCAGACAATTTAAAACATCGTAACTCGACAGGAAAAAATGCTAGATTCAAACTTATTAAATGAAATATAATAAACAAATTAAGTTACTCAGGGAAATTCTTAAAATTAAATTTTATCATGATATTTATGCGAGAAAACTAAAATATTCGTTTCTAGTTCCAGATACATAAAAACATCGTTACTCGTCAGGAAAAAATGCTAGAAACAAATTTATTAAATAAAATCTAATAAACAAATTTAGTTACTCAGGGATATTCTTAAAATTTAATTTTATCGTGATATTTATGCGAGAAAACTAAAATATTCGTTTCTAGTTCCAGAAACATAAAAAATCGTTACTCGTCAGGAAAAAATGCTAGAAACAAATTTATTAAATAAAATCTAATAAACGAATTTAGTTACTCAGGGATATTCTTAAAATTTAATTTTATTGTGATATTTATGCGAGAAAACTAAAATATTCGTTTCTATCTCCAGACAAATAAAAACATAGTATCTCGTCAGGAAAAAATGCTAGAATCAAACTTATTAAATGAAATATAATAAACAAATTAAGTTACTCAGGGATATTCTTAAAATTTAATTTTATCGTGATATTTATGCGAGAAAACTAAAATATTCGTTTCTAGTTCCAGAAACATAAAAACATCATTACTCGTCAGGAAAAAATGCTAGAAACAAATTTATTAAATAAAATCTAATAAACAAATTTAGTTACTCAGGGATATTCTTAAAATTTAATTTTATCGTGATATTTTTGCGAGAAAACTAAAATATTCGTTTCTAGCTCCAGATAATTTAAAACATCGTAACTCGACAGGAAAAAATGCTAGAATCAAACTTATTAAATGAAATATAATAAACAAATTAAGTTACTCAGGGATATTCTTAAAATTAAATTTTATCGTGATATTTATGCGAGAAAACTAAAATATTCGTTTCTAGTTCCAGAAACATAAAAACATCGTAACTGCTCAGGAAAAAATGCTAGAAACAAACTTATTAAATAAAATCTAATAAACAAATTTAGTTACTCAGGGATATTCTTAAAATTTAATTTTATCGTGATATTTATGCGAGAAAATTAAAATATTCGTTTCTATCTACAGACAAATAAAAACATCGTAACTCGTCAGGAAAAAATGCTAGAATCAAACTTATTAAATGAAATATAATAAACAAATCATGTTACTCAGGGATATTCTTACAATTTAATTTTATCGTGATATTTATGCGAGAAAACTAAAATATTCGTTTCTAGCTCCAGACAATTTAAAACATCGTAACTCGACAGGAAAAAATGCTAGATTCAAACTTATTAAATGAAATATAATAAACAAATTAAGTTACTCAGGGATATTCTTAAAATTAAATTTTATCATGATATTTATGCGAGAAAACTAAAATATTCGTTTCTATCTCCAGACAAATAAAAACATAGTATCTCGTCAGGAAAAAATGCTAGAATCAAACTTATTAAATGAAATATAATAAACAAATTAAGTTACTCAGGGATATTCTTAAAATTAAATTTTATCGTGATATTTAGCGAGAAAACTAAAATATTCGTTTCTAGTTCCAGAAACATAAAAACATCGTAACTGCTCAGGAAAAAATGCTAGAAACAAATTTATTAAATAAAATCTAATAAACGAATTTAGTTACTCAGGGATATTCTTAAAATTTAATTTTATTGTGATATTTATGCGAGAAAACTAAAATATTCGTTTCTATCTCCAGACAAATAAAAACATGGTATCTCGTCAGGAAAAAATGCTAGAATCAAACTTATTAAATGAAATATAATAAACAAATTAAGTTACTCAGGGATATTCTTTAAATTTAATTTTATCGTGATATTTATGCGAGAAAACTAAAATATTCGTTTCTAGTTCCAGAAACATAAAAACATCGTTACTCGTCAGGAAAAAATGCTAGAAACAAACTTATTCAATAAAATCTAATAAACAAATTTAGTTACTCAGGGATATTCTTAAAATTTAATTTTATCGTGATATTTATGCGAGAAAACTAAAATATTCGTTTCTATCTCCAGACAAATAAAAACATCGTAACTCGTCAGGAAAAAATGCTAGAATCAAACTTATTAAATGAAATATAATAAACAAATTAAGTTACTCCGGGATATTCTTAAAATTTAATTTTATCGTGATATTTATGCGAGAAAACTAAAATATTAGTTTCTAGTTCCGGAAACATAAAAATATCGTTACTCGTCAGGAAAAAATGCTAGAAACAAATTTATTAAATAAAATCTAATAAACAAATTTAGTTACTCAGGGATATTCTTAAAATTTAATTTTATCGTGTTATTTATGTGAGAAAACTAAAATATTCTTTTCTAGCTCCAGATAATTTAAAACATCGTAACTCGACAGGAAAAAATGCTAGAATCAAACTTATTAAATGAAATATAATAAACAAATTAAGTTACTCAGGGATATTCTTTAAATTTAATTTTATCGTGATATTTATGCTAGAAAACTAAAATATTCGTTTCTAGTTCCAGAAACATAAAAACATCGTTACTCGTCAGGAAAAAATGCTAGAAACAAATTTATTAAATAAAATCTAATAAACGAATTTAGTTACTCAGGGATATTCTTAAAATTTAATTTTATTGTGATATTTATTCGAGAAAACTAAAATATTCGTTTCTATCTCCAGACAAATAAAAACATGGTATCTCGTCAGGAAAAAATGCTAGAATCAAACTTATTAAATGAAATATAATAAACAAATTAAGTTACTCAGGGATATTCTTTAAATTTAATTTTATCGTGATATTTATGCGAGAAAACTAAAATATTCGTTTCTAGTTCCAGAAACATAAAAACATCGTTACTCGTCAGGAAAAAATGCTAAAAACAAACTTATTCAATAAAATCTAATAAACAAATTTAGTTACTCAGGGATATTCTTAAAATTTAATTTTATCGTGATATTTATGTGAGAAAACTAAAATATTCGTTTCTAGCTCCAGATAATTTAAAACATCGTAACTCGACAGGAAAAAATGCTAGAATCAAACTTATTAAATGAAATATAATAAACAAATTAAGTTACTCAGGGATATTCTTAAAATTAAATTTTATCGTGATATTTATGCGAGAAAACTAAAATATTCGTTTCTAGTTCCAGAAACATAAAAACATCGTAACTGCTCAGGAAAAAATGCTAGAAACAAACTTATTAAATAAAATCTAATAAACAAATTTAGTTACTCAGGGATATTCTTAAAATTTAATTTTATCGTAATATTTATGTGAGAAAACTAAAATAATCGTTTCTATCTCCAGACAAATAAAAACATCGTAACTCGTCAGGATAAAATGCTAGAATCAAACTTATTAAATGAAATATAATAAACAAATTAAGTTACTCAGGGATATTCTTAAAATTTAATTTTATCGTGATATTTATGCGAGAAAACTAAAATATTCGTTTCTATCTACAGACAAATAAAAACATCGTAACTCGTCAGGAAAAAATGCTAGAATCAAACTTATTAAATGAAATATAATAAACAAATCATGTTACTCAGGGATATTCTTACAATTTAATTTTATCGTGATATTTATGCGAGAAAACTAAAATATCCGTTTCTAGCTCCAGACAATTTAAAACATCGTAACTCGACAGGAAAAAATGCTAGATTCAAACTTATTAAATGAAATATAATAAACAAATTAAGTTACTCAGGGATATTCTTAAAATTAAATTTTATCATGATATTTATGCGAGAAAACTAAAATATTCGTTTCTAGTTCCAGAAACATAAAAACATCGTTACTCGTCAGGAAAAAATGCTAGAAACAAATTTATTAAATAAAATCTAATAAACGAATTTAGTTACTCAGGGATATTCTTAAAATTTAATTTTATTGTGATATTTATGCGAGAAAACTAAAATATTCGTTTCTATCTCCAGACAAATAAAAACATGGTATCTCGTCAGGAAAAAATGCTAGAATCAAACTTATTAAATGAAATATAATAAACAAATTAAGTTACTCAGGGATATTCTTTAAATTTAATTTTATCGTGATATTTATGCGAGAAAACTAAAATATTCGTTTCTAGTTCCAGAAACATAAAAACATCGTTACTCGTCAGGAAAAAATGCTAGAAACAAACTTATTCAATAAAATCTAATAAACAAATTTAGTTACTCAGGGATATTCTTAAAATTTAATTTTATCGTGATATTTATGCGAGAAAACTAAAATATTCGTTTCTATCTCCAGACAAATAAAAACATCGTAACTCGTCAGGAAAAAATGCTAGAATCAAACTTATTAAATGAAATATAATAAACAAATTAAGTTACTCCGGGATATTCTTAAAATTTAATTTTATCGTGATATTTATGCGAGAAAACTAAAATATTAGTTTCTAGTTCCGGAAACATAAAAATATCGTTACTCGTCAGGAAAAAATGCTAGAAACAAATTTATTAAATAAAATCTAATAAACAAATTTAGTTACTCAGGGATATTCTTAAAATTTAATTTTATCGTGTTATTTATGTGAGAAAACTAAAATATTCTTTTCTAGCTCCAGATAATTTAAAACATCGTAACTCGACAGGAAAAAATGCTAGAATCAAACTTATTAAATGAAATATAATAAACAAATTAAGTTACTCAGGGATATTCTTTAAATTTAATTTTATCGTGATATTTATGCTAGAAAACTAAAATATTCGTTTCTAGTTCCAGAAACATAAAAACATCGTTACTCGTCAGGAAAAAATGCTAGAAACAAATTTATTAAATAAAATCTAATAAACGAATTTAGTTACTCAGGGATATTCTTAAAATTTAATTTTATTGTGATATTTATGCGAGAAAACTAAAATATTCGTTTCTAGTTCCAGAAACATAAAAACATCGTTACTCGTCAGGAAAAATTGCTAGAAACAAATTTATTAAATAAAATCTAATAAACGAATTTAGTTACTCAGGAATATTCTTAAAATTTAATTTTATTGTGATATTTATGCGAGAAAACTAAAATATTCGTTTCTATCTCCAGACAAATAAAAACATAGTATCTCGTCAGGAAAAAATGCTAGAATCAAACTTATTAAATGAAATATAATAAACAAATTAAGTTACTCAGGGATATTCTTAAAATTTAATTTTATCGTGATATTTATGCGAGAAAACTAAAATAATCGTTTCTAGTTCCAGAAACATAAAAACATCGTTACTCGTCAGGAAAAAATGCTAGAAACAAACTTATTCAATAAAATCTAATAAACAAATTTAGTTACTCAGGGATATTCTTAAAATTTAATTTTATCGTGATATTTATGCGAGAAAACTAAAATATTCGTTTCTATCTCCAGACAAATAAAAACATCGTAACTCGTCAGGATAAAATGCTAGAATCAAACTTATTAAATGAAATATAATAAACAAATTAAGTTACTCAGGGATATTCTTAAAATTTAATTTTATCGTGATATTTATGCGAGAAAACTAAAATATTCGTTTCTATCTACAGACAAATAAAAACATCGTAACTCGTCAGGAAAAAATGCTAGAATCAAACTTATTAAATGAAATATAATAAACAAATCATGTTACTCAGGGATATTCTTACAATTTAATTTTATCGTGATATTTATGCGACAAAACTAAAATATTCGTTTCTAGCTCCAGACAATTTAAAACATCGTAACTCGACAGGAAAAAATGCTAGATTCAAACTTATTAAATGAAATATAATAAACAAATTAAGTTACTCAGGGATATTCTTAAAATTAAATTTTATCATGATATTTATGCGAGAAAACTAAAATATTCGTTTCTAGTTCCAGAAACATAAAAACATCGTTACTCGTCAGGAAAAAATGCTAGAAACAAATTTATTAAATAAAATCTAATAAACAAATTTAGTTACTCAGGGATATTCTTAAAATTTAATTTTATCGTGATATTTATGCGAGAAAACTAAAATATTCGTTTCTAGTTCCAGAAACATAAAAAAATCGTTACTCGTCAGGAAAAAATGCTAGAAATAAATTTATTAAATAAAATCTAATAAACGAATTTAGTTACTCAGGGATATTCTTAAAATTTAATTTTATTGTGATATTTATGCGAGAAAACTTAAATATTCGTTTCTATCTCCAGACAAATAAAAACATAGTATCTCGTCAGGAAAAAATGCTAGAATCAAACTTATTAAATGAAATATAATAAACAAATTAAGTTACTCAGGGATATTCTTAAAATTTAATTTTATCGTGATATTTATGCGAGAAAACTAAAATATTCGTTTCTAGTTCCAGAAACATAAAAACATCGTTACTCGTCAGGAAAAAATGCTAGAAACAAATTTATTAAATAAAATCTAATAAACAAATTTAGTTACTCAGGGATATTCTTAAAATATAATTTTATCGTGATATTTTTGCGAGAAAACTAAAATATTCGTTTCTAGCTCCAGATAATTTAAAACATCGTAACTCGACAGGAAAAAATGCTAGAATCAAACTTATTAAATGAAATATAATAAACAAATTAAGTTACTCAGGGATATTCTTAAAATTAAATTTTATCGTGATATTTATGCGAGAAAACTAAAATATTCGTTTCTAGTTCCAGAAACATAAAAACATCGTAACTGCTCAGGAAAAAATGCTAGAAACAAACTTATTAAATAAAATCTAATAAACAAATTTAGTTACTCAGGGATATTCTTAAAATTTAATTTTATCGTGATATTTATGCGAGAAAATTAAAATATTCGTTTCTATCTACAGACAAATAAAAACATCGTAACTCGTCAGGAAAAAATGCTAGAATCAAACTTATTAAATGAAATATAATAAACAAATCATGTTACTCAGGGATATTCTTACAATTTAATTTTATCGTGATATTTATGCGAGAAAACTAAAATATTCGTTTCTAGCTCCAGACAATTTAAAACATCGTAACTCGACAGGAAAAAATGCTAGATTCAAACTTATTAAATGAAATATAATAAACAAATTAAGTTACTCAGGGATATTCTTAAAATTAAATTTTATCATGATATTTATGCGAGAAAACTAAAATATTCGTTTCTAGTTCCAGAAACATAAAAACATCGTTACTCTTCAGGAAAAAATGCTAGAAACAAATTTATTAAATAAAATCTAATAAACAAATTTAGTTACTCAGGGATATTCTTAAAATTTAATTTTATCGTGATATTTATGCGAGAAAACTAAAATATTCGTTTCTAGTTCCAGAAACATAAAAAAATCGTTACTCGTCAGAAAAAAATGCTAGAAACAAATTTATTAAATAAAATCGAATAAACGAATTTAGTTACTCAGGGATATTCTTAAAATTTAATTTTATTGTGATATTTATGCGAGAAAACTAAAATATTCGTTTCTAGTTCCAGAAACATAAAAACATCGTTACTCGTCAGGAAAAAATGCTACAAACAAATTTATTCAATAAAATCTAATAAACGAATTTAGTTACTCAGGGATATTCTTAAAATTTAATTTTATTGTGATATTTATGCGAGAAAACTAAAATATTCGTTTCTATCTCCAGACAAATAAAAACATAGTATCTCGTCAGGAAAAAATGCTAGAATCAAACTTATTAAATGAAATATAATAAACAAATTAAGTTACTCAGGGATATTCTTAAAATTTAATTTTATCGTGATATTTATGCGAGAAAACTAAAATATTCGTTTCTAGTTCCAGAAACATAAAAACATCGTTACTCGTCAGGAAAAAATGCTAGAAACAAATTTATTAAATAAAATCTAATAAACGAATTTAGTTACTCAGGGATATTCTTAAAATTTAATTTTATTGTGATATTTATGCGAGAAAACTAAAATATTCGTTTCTATCTCCAGACAAATAAAAACATGGTATCTCGTCAGGTAAAAATGCTAGAATCAAACTTATTAAATGAAATATAATAAACAAATTAAGTTACTCAGGGATATTCTTTAAATTTAATTTTATCGTGATATTTATGCGAGAAAACTAAAATATTCGTTTCTAGTTCCAGAAACATAAAAACATCGTTACTCGTCAGGAAAAAATGCTAGAAACAAACTTATTAAATAAAATCTAATAAACAAATTTAGTTACTCAGGGATATTCTTAAAATTTAATTTTATCGTGATATTTATGCGAGAAAACTAAAATATTCGTTTCTATCTCCAGACAAATAAAAACATCGTAACTCGTCAGGAAAAAATGCTAGCATCAAACTTATTAAATGAAATATAATAAACAAATTAAGTTACTCCGGGATATTCTTAAAATTTAATTTTATCGTGATATTTATGCGAGAAAACTAAAATATTAGTTTCTAGTTCCAGAAACATAAAAACATCGTTACTCGTCAGGAAAAAATGCTAGAAACAAATTTATTAAATAAAATCTAATAAACAAATTTAGTTACTCAGGGATATTCTTAAAATTTAATTTTATCGTGATATTTATGTGAGAAAACTAAAATATTCTTTTCTAGCTCCAGATAATTTAAAACATCGTAACTCGACAGGAAAAAATGCTAGAATCAAACTTATTAAATGAAATATAATAAACAAATTAAGTTACTCAGGGATATTCTTAAAATTAAATTTTATCGTGATATTTATGCGAGAAAACTAAAATATTCGTTTCTAGTTCCAGAAACATAAAAACATCGTAACTGCTCAGGAAAAAATGCTAGAAACAAACTTATTAAATAAAATCTAATAAACAAATTTAGTTACTCAGGGATATTCTTAAAATTTAATTTTATCGTGATATTTATGCGAGAAAATTAAAATATTCGTTTCTATCTACAGACAAATAAAAACATCGTAACTCGTCAGGAAAAAATGCTAGATTCAAACTTATTAAATGAAATATAATAAACAAATTAAGTTACTCAGGGATATTCTTTAAATTTAATTTTATCGTGATATTTATGCGAGAAAACTAAAATATTCGTTTCTAGTTCCAGAAACATAAAAACATCGTTACTCGTCAGGAAAAAATGCTAGAAACAAATTTATTAAATAAAATCTAATAAACGAATTTAGTTACTCAGGGATATTCTTAAAATTTAATTTTATTGTGATATTTATGCGAGAAAACTAAAATATTCGTTTCTAGTTCCAGAAACATAAAAACATCGTTACTCGTCAGGAAAAAATGCTAGAAACAAATTTATTAAATAAAATCTAATAAACGAATTTAGTTACTCAGGGATATTCTTAAAATTTAATTTTATTGTGATATTTATGCGAGAAAACTAAAATATTCGTTTCTATCTCCAGACAAATAAAAACATGGTATCTCGTCAGGAAAAAATGCTAGAATCAAACTTATTAAATGAAATATAATAAACAAATTAAGTTACTCAGGGATTAAAATTTAATTTTATCGTGATATTTATGCGAGAAAACTAAAATATTCGTTTCTAGTTCCAGACAACATAAAAACATCGTTACTCGTCAGGAAAAAATGCTAGAAACAAATTTATTAAATAAAATCTAATAAACGAATTTAGTTACTCAGGGATATTCTTAAAATTTAATTTTATTGTGATATTTATGCGAGAAAACTAAAATATTCGTTTCTATCTCCAGACAAATAAAAACATGGTATCTCGTCAGGAAAAAATGCTAGAATCAAACTTATTAAATGAAATATAATAAACAAATTAAGTTACTCAGGGATATTCTTTAAATTTAATTTTATCGTGATATTTATGCGAGAAAACTAAAATATTCGTTTCTAGTTCCAGAAACATAAAAACATCGTTACTCGTCAGGAAAAAATGCTAGAAACAAACTTATTCAATAAAATCTAATAAACAAATTTAGTTACTCAGGGATATTCTTAAAATTTAATTTTATCGTGATATTTATGCGAGAAAACTAAAATATTCGTTTCTATCTCCAGACAAATAAAAACATCGTAACTCGTCAGGAAAAAATGCTAGAAACAAATTTATTAAATAAAATCTAATAAACAAATTTAGTTACTCAGGGATATTCTTAAAATTTAATTTTATCGTGATATTTATGTGAGAAAACTAAAATATTCGTTTCTAGCTCCAGATAATTTAAAACATCGTAACTCGACAGGAAAAAATGCTAGAATCAAACTTATTAAATGAAATATAATAAACAAATTAAGTTACTCAGGGATATTCTTAAAATTAAATTTTATCGTGATATTTATGCGAGAAAACTAAAATATTCGTTTCTAGTTCCAGAAACATAAAAACATCGTAACTGCTCAGGAAAAAATGCTAGAAACAAACTTATTAAATAAAATCTAATAAACAAATTTAGTTACTCAGGGATATTCTTAAAATTTAATTTTATCGTGATATTTATGTGAGAAAACTAAAATATTCGTTTCTATCTCCAGACAAATAAAAACATCGTAACTCGTCAGGATAAAATGCTAGAATCAAACTTATTAAATGAAATATAATAAACAAATTAAGTTACTCAGGGATATTCTTAAAATTTAATTTTATCGTGATATTTATGCGAGAAAACTAAAATATTCGTTTCTATCTCCAGACAAATAAAAACATCGTAACTCGTCAGGAAAAAATGCTAGAATCAAACTTATTAAATGAAATATAATAAACAAATCATGTTACTCAGGGATATTCTTACAATTTAATTTTATCGTGATATTTATGCGAGAAAATTAAAATATTCGTTTCTATCTACAGACAAATAAAAACATCGTAACTCGTCAGGAAAAAATGCTAGAATCAAACTTATTAAATGAAATATAATAAACAAATCATGTTACTCAGGGATATTCTTACAATTTAATTTTATCGTGATATTTATGCGAGAAAACTAAAATATTCGTTTCTAGTTCCAGAAACATAAAAACATCGTTACTCGTCAGGAAATAATGCTAGAATCAAACCTATTAAATGAAATATAATAAACAAATTAAGTTACTCCGGGATATTCTTAAAATTTAATTTTATCGTGATATTTATGCGAGAAAACTAAAATATTCGTTTCTAGTTCCAGAAACATAAAAACATCATTACTCGTCAGGAAAAAATGCTAGAAACAAATTTATTAAATAAAATCTAATAAACAAATTTAGTTACTCAGGGATATTCTTAAAATTTAATTTTATCGTGATATTTTTGCGAGAAAACTAAAATATTCGTTTCTAGCTCCAGATAATTTAAAACATCGTAACTCGACATGAAAAAATGCTAGAATCAAACTTATTAAATGAAATATAATTAACAAATTAAGTTACTCAGGGATATTCTTAAAATTAAATTTTATCGTGATATTTATGCGAGAAAACTAAAATATTCGTTTCTAGTTCCAGAAACATAAAAACATCGTAACTGCTCAGGAAAAAATGCTAGAAACAAACTTATTAAATAAAATCTAATAAACAAATTTAGTTACTCAGGGATATTCTTAAAATTTAATTTTATCGTGATATTTATGCGAGAAAATTAAAATATTCGTTTCTATCTACAGACAAATAAAAACATCGTAACTCGTCAGGAAAAAATGCTAGAATCAAACTTATTAAATGAAATATAATAAACAAATCATGTTACTCAGGGATATTCTTACAATTTAATTTTATCGTGATATTTATGCGAGAAAACTAAAATATTCGTTTCTAGCTCCAGACAATTTAAAACATCGTAACTCGACAGGAAAAAATGCTAGATTCAAACTTATTAAATGAAATATAATAAACAAATTAAGTTACTCAGGGATATTCTTAAAATTAAATTTTATCATGATATTTATGCGAGAAAACTAAAATATTCGTTTCTAGTTCCAGAAACATAAAAACATCGTTACTCGTCAGGAAAAAATGCTAGAAACAAATTTATTAAATAAAATCTAATAAACAAATTTAGTTACTCAGGGATATTCTTAAAATTTAATTTTATCGTGATATTTATGCGAGAAAACTAAAATATTCGTTTCTAGTTCCAGAAACATAAAAAAATCGTTACTCGTCAGGAAAAAATGCTAGAAACAAATTTATTAAATAAAATCTAATAAACGAATTTAGTTACTCAGGGATATTCTTAAAATTTAATTTTATTGTGATATTTATGCGAGAAAACTAAAATATTCGTTTCTATCTCCAGACAAATAAAAACATAGTATCTCGTCAGGAAAAAATGCTAGAATCAAACTTATTAAATGAAATATAATAAACAAATTAAGTTACTCAGGGATATTCTTAAAATTTAATTTTATCGTGATATTTATGCGAGAAAACTAAAATATTCGTTTCTAGTTCCAGAAACATAAAAACATCATTACTCGTCAGGAAAAAATGCTAGAAACAAATTTATTAAATAAAATCTAATAAACAAATTTAGTTACTCAGGGATATTCTTAAAATTTAATTTTATCGTGATATTTTTGCGAGAAAACTAAAATATTCGTTTCTAGCTCCAGATAATTTAAAACATCGTAACTCGACAGGAAAAAATGCTAGAATCAAACTTATTAAATGAAATATAATAAACAAATTAAGTTACTCAGGGATATTCTTAAAATTAAATTTTATCGTGATATTTATGCGAGAAAACTAAAATATTCGTTTCTAGTTCCAGAAACATAAAAACATCGTAACTGCTCAGGAAAAAATGCTAGAAACAAACTTATTAAATAAAATCTAATAAACAAATTTAGTTACTCAGGGATATTCTTAAAATTTAATTTTATCGTGATATTTATGCGAGAAAACTAAAATATTCGTTTCTAGCTCCAGACAATTTAAAACATCGTAACTCGACAGGAAAAAATGCTAGATTCAAACTTATTAAATGAAATATAATAAACAAATTAAGTTACTCAGGGATATTCTTAAAATTAAATTTTATCATGATATTTATGCGAGAAAACTAAAATATTCGTTTCTAGTTCCAGAAACATAAAAACATCGTTACTCGTCAGGAAAAAATGCTAGAAACAAATTTATTAAATAAAATCTAATAAACAAATTTAGTTACTCAGGGATATTCTTAAAATTTAATTTTATCGTGATATTTATGCGAGAAAACTAAAATATTCGTTTCTAGTTCCAGAAACATAAAAAAATCGTTACTCGTCAGGAAAAAATGCTAGAAACAAATTTATTAAATAAAATCTAATAAACGAATTTAGTTACTCAGGGATATTCTTAAAATTTAATTTTATTGTGATATTTATGCGAGAAAACTAAAATATTCGTTTCTAGTTCCAGAAACATAAAAACATAGTTACTCGTCAGGAAAAAATGCTAGAAACAAATTTATTAAATAAAATCTAATAAACGAATTTAGTTACTCAGGGATATTCTTAAAATTTAATTTTATTGTGATATTTATGCGAGAAAACTAAAATAATCGTTTCTATCTCCAGACAAATAAAAACATAGTATCTCGGCAGGAAAAAATGCTAGAATCAAACTTATTAAATGAAATATAATAAACAAATTAAGTTACTCAGGGATATTCTTAAAATTTAATTTTATCGTGATATTTATGCGAGAAAACTAAAATATTCGTTTCTAGTTCCAGAAACATAAAAACATCGTTACTCGTCAGGAAAAAATGCTAGAAACAAATTTATTAAATAAAATCTAATAAACGAATTTAGTTACTCAGGGATATTCTTAAAATTTAATTTTATTGTGATATTTATGCGAGAAAACTAAAATATTCGTTTCTATCTCCAGACAAATAAAAACATGGTATCTCGTCAGGAAAAAATGCTAGAATCAAACTTATTAAATGAAATATAATAAACAAATTAAGTTACTCAGGGATATTCTTTAAATTTAATTTTATCGTGATATTTATGCGAGAAAACTAAAATATTCGTTTCTAGTTCCAGAAACATAAAAACATCGTTACTCGTCAGGAAAAAATGCTAGAAACAAACTTATTCAATAAAATCTAATAAACAAATTTAGTTACTCAGGGATATTCATAAAATTTAATTTTATCGTGATATTTATGCGAGAAAACTAAAATATTCGTTTCTATCTCCAGACAAATAAAAACATCATAACTCGTGAGGAAAAAATGCTAGAATCAAACTTATTAAATGAAATATAATAAACAAATTATGTTACTCCGGGATATTCTTAAAATTTAATTTTATCGTGATATTTATGCGAGAAAACTAAAATATTAGTTTCTAGTTCCAGAAACATAAAAACATCGTTACTCGTCAGGAAAAAATGCTAGAAACAAATTTATTAAATAAAATCTAATAAACAAATTTAGTTACTCAGGGATATTCTTAAAATTTAATTTTATCGTGATATTTATGTGAGAAAACTAAAATATTCTTTCCTAGCTCCAGATAAATTAAAACATCGTAACTCGACAGGAAAAAATGCTAGAATCAAACTTATTAAATGAAATATAATAAACAAATTATGTTACTCCGGGATATTCTTAAAATTTAATTTTATCGTGATATTTATGCGAGAAAACTAAAATATTCGTTTCTAGTTCCAGACAACATAAAAACATCGTTACTCGTCAGGAAAAAATGCTAGAAACAAATTTATTAAATAAAATCTAATAAACGAATTTAGTTACTCAGGGATATTCTTAAAATTTAATTTTATTGTGATATTTATGCGAGAAAACTAAAATATTCGTTTCTATCTCCAGACAAATAAAAACATGGTATCTCGTCAGGAAAAAATGCTAGAATCAAACATTATAAAATGAAATATAATAAACAAATTAAGTTACTCAGGGATATTCTTTAAATTTAATTTTATCGTGATATTTATGCGAGAAAACTAAAATATTCGTTTCTAGTTCCAGAAACATAAAAACATCGTTACTCGTCTTGAAAAAATGCTAGAAACAAACTTATTCAATAAAATCTAATAAACAAATTTAGTTACTCAGGGATATTCTTAAAATTTAATTTTATCGTGATATTTATGCGAGAAAACTAAAATATTCGTTTCTATCTCCAGACAAATAAAAACATCGTAACTCGTCAGGAAAAAATGCTAGAATCAAACTTATTAAATGAAATATAATAAACAAATTAAGTTACTCCGGGATATTCTTAAAATTTAATTTTATCGTGATATTTATGCGAGAAAACTAAAATATTAGTTTCTAGTTCCAGAAACATAAAAACATCGTTACTCGTCAGGAAAAAATGCTAGAAACAAATTTATTAAATAAAATCTAATAAACAAATTTAGTTACTCAGGAATATTCTTAAAATTTAATTTTATCGTGATATTTATGTGAGAAAACTAAAATATTCGTTTCTAGCTCCAGATAATTTAAAACATCGTAACTCGACAGGAAAAAATGCTAGAATCAAACTTATTAAATGAAATATAATAAACAAATTAAGTTACTCAGGGATATTCTTAAAATTAAATTTTATCGTGATATTTATGCGAGAAAACTAAAATATTCGTTTCTAGTTCCAGAAACATAAAAACATCGTAACTGCTCAGGAAAAAATGCTAGAAACAAACTTATTAAATAAAATCTAATAAACAAATTTAGTTACGCAGGGATATTCTTAAAATTTAATTTTACCGTGATATTTATGTGAGAAAACTAAAATATTCGTTTCTATCTCCAGACAAATAAAAACATCGTAACTCGTCAGGATAAAATGCTAGAATCAAACTTATTAAATGAAATATAATAAACAAATTAAGTTACTCAGGGATATTCTTAAAATTTAATTTTATCGTGATATTTATGCGAGAAAACTAAAATATTCGTTTCTATCTACAGACAAATAAAAACATCGTAACTCGTCAGGAAAAAATGCTAGAATCAAACTTATTAAATGAAATATAATAAACAAATCATGTTACTCAGGGATATTCTTACAATTTAATTTTATCGTGATATTTATGCGAGAAAATTAAAATATTCGTTTCTATCTACAGACAAATAAAAACATCGTAACTCGTCAGGAAAAAATGCTAGAATCAAACTTATTAAATGAAATATAATAAACAAATCATGTTGCTCAGGGATATTCTTACAATTTAATTTTATCGTGATATTTATGCGAGAAAACTAAAATATTCGTTTCTAGTTCCAGAAACATAAAAACATCGTTACTCGTCAGGAAATAATGCTAGAATCAAACCTATTAAATGAAATATAATAAACAAATTAAGTTACTCCGGGATATTCTTAAAATTTAATTTTAACGTGATATTTATGCGAGAAAACTAAAATATTCGTTTCTAGTTCCAGAAACATAAAAACATCATTACTCGTCAGGAAAAAATGCTAGAAACAAATTTATTAAATAAAATCTAATAAACAAATTTAGTTACTCAGGGATATTCTTAAAATTTAATTTTATCGTGATATTTTTGCGAGAAAACTAAAATATTCGTTTCTAGCTCCAGATAATTTAAAACATCGTAACTCGACATGAAAAAATGCTAGAATCAAACTTATTAAATGAAATATAATTAACAAATTAAGTTACTCAGGGATATTCTTAAAATTAAATTTTATCGTGATATTTATGCGAGAAAACTAAAATATTCGTTTCTAGTTCCAGAAACATAAAAACATCGTAACTGCTCAGGAAAAAATGCTAGAAACAAACTTATTAAATAAAATCTAATAAACAAATTTAGTTACTCAGGGATATTCTTAAAATTTAATTTTATCGTGATATTTATGCGAGAAAATTAAAATATTCGTTTCTATCTACAGACAAATAAAAACATCGTAACTCGTCAGGAAAAAATGCTAGAATCAAACTTATTAAATGAAATATAATAAACAAATCATGTTACTCAGGGATATTCTTACAATTTAATTTTATCGTGATATTTATGCGAGAAAACTAAAATATTCGTTTCTAGCTCCAGACAATTTAAAACATCGTAACTCGACAGGAAAAAATGCTAGATTCAAACTTATTAAATGAAATATAATAAACAAATTAAGTTACTCAGGGATATTCTTAAAATTAAATTTTAACATGATATTTATGCGAGAAAACTAAAATAATCGTTTCTAGTTCCAGAAACATAAAAACATCGTTACTCGTCAGGAAAAAATGCTAGAAACAAATTTATTAAATAAAATCTAATAAACAAATTTAGTTACTCAGGGATATTCTTAAAATTTAATTTTATCGTGATATTTATGCGAGAAAACTAAAATATTCGTTTCTAGTTCCAGAAACATAAAAAAATCGTTACTCGTCAGGAAAAAATGCTAGAAACAAATTTATTAAATAAAATCTAATAAACGAATTTAGTTACTCAGGGATATTCTTAAAATTTAATTTTATTGTGATATTTATGCGAGAAAACTAAAATATTCGTTTCTATCTCCAGACAAATAAAAACATAGTATCTCGTCAGGAAAAAATGCTAGAATCAAACTTATTAAATGAAATATAATAAACAAATTAAGTTACTCAGGGATATTCTTAAAATTTAATTTTATCGTGATATTTATGCGAGAAAATAAAATATTCGTTTCTAGTTCCAGAAACATAAAAACATCATTACTCGTCAGGAAAAAATGCTAGAAACAAATTTATTAAATAAAATCTAATAAACAAATTTAGTTACTCAGGGATATTCTTAAAATTTAATTTTATCGTGATATTTATGCGAGAAAACTAAAATATTCGTTTCTAGCTCCAGATAATTTAAAACATCGTAACTCGACAGGAAAAAATGCTAGAATCATACTTATTAAATGAAATATAATAAACAAATTAAGTTACTCAGGGATATTCTTAAAATTAAATTTTATCGTGATATTTATGCGAGAAAACTAAAATATTCGTTTCTAGTTCCAGAAACATAAAAACATCGTAACTGCTCAGGAAAAAATGCTAGAAACAAACTTATTAAATAAAATCTAATAAACAAATTTAGTTACTCAGGGATATTCTTAAAATTAAATTTTATTGTGATATTTATGCGAGAAAACTAAAATATTCGTTTCTATCTCCAGACAAATAAAAACATAGTATCTCGTCAGGAAAAAATGCTAGAATCAAACTTATTAAATGAAATATAATAAACAAATTAAGTTACTCAGGGATATTCTTAAAATTTAATTTTATCGTGATATTTATGCGAGAAAACTAAAATATTCGTTTCTAGTTCCAGAAAAAAAAAACATCATTACTCGTCAGGAAAAAATGCTAGAAACAAATTTATTAAATAAAATCTAATAAACAAATTTAGTTACTCAGGGATATTCTTAAAATTTAATTTTATCGTGATATTTTTGCGAGAAAACTAAAATATTCGTTTCTAGCTCCAGATAATTTAAAACATCGTAACTCGACAGGAAAAAATGCTAGAATCAAACTTATTAAATGAAATATAATAAACAAATTAAGTTACTCAGGGATATTCTTAAAATTAAATTTTATCGTGATATTTATGCGAGAAAACTAAAATATTCGTTTCTAGTTCCAGAAACATAAAAACATCGTAACTGCTCAGGAAAAAATGCTAGAAACAAACTTATTAAATAAAATCTAATAAACAAATTTAGTTACTCAGGGATATTCTTAAAATTTAATTTTATCGTGATATTTATGCGAGAAAATTAAAATATTCGTTTCTATCTACAGACAAATAAAAACATCGTAACTCGTCAGGAAAAAATGCTAGAATCAAACTTATTAAATGAAATATAATAAACAAATCATGTTACTCAGGGATATTCTTACAATTTAATTTTATCGTGATATTTATGCGAGAAAACTAAAATATTCGTTTCTAGCTCCAGACAATTTAAAACATCGTAACTCGACAGGAAAAAATGCTAGATTCAAACTTATTAAATGAAATATAATAAACAAATTAAGTTACTCAGGGATATTCTTAAAATTAAATTTTATCATGATATTTATGCGAGAAAACTAAAATATTCGTTTCTAGTTCCAGAAACATAAAAACATCGTTACTCGTCAGGAAAAAATGCTAGAAACAAATTTATTAAATAAAATCTAATAAACAAATTTAGTTACTCAGGGATATTCTTAAAATTTAATTTTATCGTGATATTTATGCGAGAAAACTAAAATATTCGTTTCTAGTTCCAGAAACATAAAAAAATCGTTACTCGTCAGGAAAAAATGCTAGAAACAAATTTATTAAATGAAATCTAATAAACGAATTTAGTTACTCAGGGATATTCTTAAAATTTAATTTTATTGTGATATTTATGCGAGAAAACTAAAATATTCGTTTCTATCTCCAGACAAATAAAAACATAGTATCTCGTCAGGAAAAAATGCTAGAATCAAACTTATTAAATGAAATATAATAAACAAATTAAGTTACTCAGGGATATTCTTAAAATTTAATTTTATCGTGATATTTATGCGAGAAAACTAAAATATTCGTTTCTAGTTCCAGAAACATAAAAACATCATTACTCGTCAGGAAAAAATGCTAGAAACAAATTTATTAAATAAAATCTAATAAACAAATTTAGTTACTCAGGGATATTCTTAAAATTTAATTTTATCGTGATATTTTTGCGAGAAAACTAAAATATTCGTTTCTAGCTCCAGATAATTTAAAACATCGTAACTCGACAGGAAAAAATGCTAGAATCAAACTTATTAAATGAAATATAATAAACAAATTAAGTTACTCAGGGATATTCTTAAAATTAAATTTTATCGTGATATTTATGCGAGAAAACTAAAATATTCGTTTCTAGTTCCAGAAACATAAAAACATCGTAACTGCTCAGGAAAAAATGCTAGAAACAAACTTATTAAATAAAATCTAATAAACAAATTTAGTTACTCAGGGATATTCTTAAAATTAAATTTTATTGTGATATTTATGCGAGAAAACTAAAATATTCGTTTCTATCTCCAGACAAATAAAAACATAGTATCTCGTCAGGAAAAAATGCTAGAATCAAACTTATTAAATGAAATATAATAAACAAATTAAGTTACTCAGGGATATTCTTAAAATTTAATTTTATCGTGATATTTATGCGAGAAAACTAAAATATTCGTTTCTAGTTCCAGAAACATAAAAACATCATTACTCGTCAGGAAAAAATGCTAGAAACAAATTTATTAAATAAAATCTAATAAACAAATTTAGTTACTCAGGGATATTCTTAAAATTTAATTTTATCGTGATATTTTTGCGAGAAAACTAAAATATTCGTTTCTAGCTCCAGATAATTTAAAACATCGTAACTCGACAGGAAAAAATGCTAGAATCAAACTTATTAAATGAAATATAATAAACAAATTAAGTTACTCAGGGATATTCTTAAAATTAAATTTTATCGTGATATTTATGCGAGAAAACTAAAATATTCGTTTCTAGTTCCAGAAACATAAAAACATCGTAACTGCTCAGGAAAAAATGCTAGAAACAAACTTATTAAATAAAATCTAATAAACAAATTTAGTTACTCAGGGATATTCTTAAAATTTAATTTTATCGTGATATTTATGCGAGAAAATTAAAATATTCGTTTCTATATACAGACAAATAAAAACATCGTAACTCGTCAGGAAAAAATGATAGAATCAACTTATTAAATGAAATATAATAAACAAATCATGTTACTCAGGGATATTCTTACAATTTAATTTTATCGTGATATTTATGCGAGAAAACTAAAATATTCGTTTCTAGGTCCAGACAATTTAAAACATCGTAACTCGACAGGAAAAAATGCTAGATTCAAACTTATTAAATGAAATATAATAAACAAATTAAGTTACTCAGGGATATTCTTAAAATTAAGTTTTATCATGATATTTATGCGAGAAAACTAAAATATTCGTTTCTAGTTCCAGAAACATAAAAACATCGTTACTCGTCAGGAAAAAATGCTAGAAACAAATTTATTAAATAAAATCTAATAAACAAATTTAGTTACTCAGGGATATTCTTAAAATTTAATTTTATCGTGATATTTATGCGAGAAAACTAAAATATTCGTTTCTAGTTCCAGAAACATAAAAAAATCGTTACTCGTCAGGAAAAAATGCTAGAAACAAATTTATTAAATAAAATCTAATAAACGAATTTAGTTACTCAGGGATATTCTTAAAATTTAATTTTATTGTGATATTTATGCGAGAAAACTAAAATATTCGTTTCTAGTTCCAGAAACATAAAAACATCGTTACTCGTCAGGAAAAAATGCTAGAAACAAATTTATTAAATAAAATCTAATAAACGAATTTAGTTACTCAGGGATATTCTTAAAATTTAATTTCATTGTGATATTTATGCGAGAAAACTAAAATATTCGTTTCTATCTCCAGACAAATAAAAACATAGTATCTCGTCAGGAAAAAATGCTAGAATCAAACTTATTAAATGAAATATAATAAACAAATTAAGTTACTCACGGATATTCTTAAAATTTAATTTTATCGTGATATTTATGCGAGAAAACTAAAATATTCGTTTCTAGTTCCAGAAACATAAAAACATCGTTACTCGTCAGGAAAAAATGCTAGAAACAAATTTATTAAATAAAATCTAATAAACGAATTTAGTTACTCAGGGATATTCTTAAAATTTAATTTTATTGTGATATTTATGCGAGAAAACTAAAATATTCGTTTCTATCTCCAGACAAATAAAAACATCGTAACTCGTCAGGATAAAATGCTAGAATCAAACTTATTAAATAAAATATAATAAACAAATTAAGTTACTCAGGGATATTCTTAAAATTTAATTTTATCGTGATATTTATGCGAGAAAACTAAAATATTCGTTTCTAGTTCCAGAAACATAAAAACATCGTAACTGCTCAGGAAAAAATGCTAGAAACAAACTTATTAAATAAAATCTAATAAACAAATTTAGTTACTCAGGGATATTCTTAAAATTTAATTTTATCGTGATATTTATGTGAGAAAACTAAAATATTCGTTTCTATCTCCAGACAAATAAAAACATCGTAACTCGTCAGGATAAAATGCTAGAATTAAACTTATTAAATGAAATATAATAAACAAATTAAGTTACTCAGGGATATTCTTAAAATTTAATTTTATCGTGATATTTATGCGAGAAAACTAAAATATTCATTTCTATCTACATACAAATAAAAACATCGTAACTCGTCAGGAAAAAATGCTAGAATCAAACTTATTAAATGAAATATAATAAACAAATCATGTTACTCAGGGATATTCTTACAATTTAATTTTATCGTGATATTTATGCGAGAAAACTAAAATATTCGTTTCTAGCTCCAGACAATTTAAAACATCGTAACTCGACAGGAAAAAATGCTAGATTCAAACTTATTAAATGAAATATAATAAACAAATTAAGTTACTCAGGGATATTCTTAAAATTTAATTTTATCGTGATATTTATGCGAGAAAACTAAAATATTCGTTTCTAGTTCCAGAAACATAAAAACATCGTTACTCGTCAGGAAAAAATGCTAGAAACAAATTTATTAAATAAAATCTAATAAACGAATTTAGTTACTCAGGGATATTCTTAAATTTTAATTTTATTGTGATATTTATGCGAGAAAACTAAAATATTCGTTTCTAGTTCCAGAAACATAAAAACATCGTTACTCGTCAGGAAAAAATGCTAGAAACAAATTTATTAAATAAAATCTAATAAACAAATTTAGTTACTCAGGGATATTCTTAAAATTTAATTTTATCGTGATATTTATGCGAGAAAACTAAAATATTCGTTTCTAGCTCCAGATAATTTAAAACATCGTAACTCGACAGGAAAAAATGCTAGAATCAAACTTATTAAATGAAATATAATAAACAAATTAAGTTACTCAGGGATATTCTTAAAATTTAATTTTATCGTGATATTTATGCGAGAAAACTAAAATATTCGTTTCTAGTTCCAGAAACATAAAAACATCGTAACTGCTCAGGAAAAAATGCTAGAAACAAATTTATTAAATAAAATCTAATAAACAAATTTAGTTACTCAGGGATATTCTTAAAATTTAATTTTATTGTGATATTTATGCGAGAAAACTAAAATATTCGTTTCTATCTCCAGACAAATAAAAACATAGTATCTCGTCAGGAAAAAATGCTAGAATCAAACTTATTAAATGAAATATAATAAACAAATTAAGTTACTCAGGGATATTCTTAAAATTTAATTTTATCGTGATATTTATGCGAGAAAACTAAAATATTCGTTTCTAGTTCCAGAAACATAAAAACATCGTTACTCGTCAGGAAAAAATGCTAGAAACAAACTTATTCAATAAAATCTAATAAACAAATTTAGTTACTCAGGGATATTCTTAAAATTTAATTTTATCGTGATATTTATGCGAGAAAACTAAAATATTCGTTTCTATCTACAGACAAATAAAAACATCGTAACTCGTCAGGAAATAATGCTAGAATCAAACCTATTAAATGAAATATAATAAACAAATTAAGTTACTCTGGGATATTCTTAAAATTTAATTTTATCGTGATATTTATGCGAGAAAACTAAAATATTCGTTTCTAGTTCCAGAAACATAAAAACATCATTACTCGTCAGGAAAAAATGCTAGAAACAAATTTATTAAATAAAATCTAATAAACAAATTTAGTTACTCAGGGATATTCTTAAAATTTAATTTTATCGTGATATTTTTGCGGGAAAACTAAAATATTCGTTTCTAGCTCCAGATAATTTAAAACATCGTAACTCGACATGAAAAAATGCTAGAATCAAACTTATTAAATGAAATATAATTAACAAATTAAGTTACTCAGGGATATTCTTAAAATTAAATTTTATCGTGATATTTATGCGAGAAAACTAAAATATTCGTTTCTAGTTCCAGAAACATAAAAACATCGTAACTGCTCAGGAAAAAATGCTAGAAACAAACTTATTAAATAAAATCTAATAAACAAATTTAGTTACTCAGGGATATTCTTAAAATTTAATTTTATCGTGATATTTATGCGAGAAAACTAAAATATTCGTTTCTATCTACAGACAAATAAAAACATCGTAACTCGTCAGGAAAAAATGCTAGAATCAAACTTATTAAATGAAATATAATAAACAAATCATGTTACTCAGGGATATTCTTAAAATTTAATTTTATCGTGATATTTATGCGAGAAAACTAAAATATTCGTTTCTAGTTCCAGAAACATAAAAACATCGTTACTCGTCAGGAAAAAATGCTAGAAACAAACTTATTCAATAAAATCTAATAAACAAATTTAGTTACTCAGGGATATTCTTAAAATTTAATTTTATCGTGATATTTATGCGAGAAAACTAAAATATTCGTTTCTATCTACAGACAAATAAAAACATCGTAACTCGTCAGGAAATAATGCTAGAATCAAACCTATTAAATGAAATATAATAAACAAATTAAGTTACTCCGGGATATTCTTAAAAATTAATTTTATCGTGATATTTATGCGAGAAAACTAAAATATTCGTTTATAGTTCCAGAAACATAAAAACATCATTACTCGTCAGGAAAAAATGCTAGAAACAAATTTATTAAATAAAATCTAATAACCAAATTTAGTTACTCAGGGATATTCTTAAAATTTAATTTTATCGTGATATTTTTGCCAGAAAACTAAAATATTCGTTTCTAGCTCCAGATAATTTAAAACATCGTAACTCGACAGGAAAAAATGCTAGAATCAAACTTATTAAATGAAATATAATTAACAAATTAAGTTACTCAGGGATATTCTTAAAATTAAATTTTATCGTGATATTTATGCGAGAAAACTAAAATATTCGTTTCTAGTTCCAGAAACATAAAAACATCGTAACTGCTCAGGAAAAAATGCTAGAAACAAACTTATTAAATAAAATCTAATAAACAAATTTAGTTACTCAGGGATATTCTTAAAATTTAATTTTATCGTGATATTTATGCGAGAAAATTAAAATATTCGTTTCTATCTACAGACAAATAAAAACATCGTAACTCGTCAGGAAAAAATGCTAGAATCAAACTTATTAAATGAAATATAATAAACAAATCATGTTACTCAGGGATATTCTTACAATTTAATTTTATCGTGATATTTATGCGAGAAAACTAAAATATTCGTTTCTAGCTCCAGACAATTTAAAACATCGTAACTCGACAGGAAAAAATGCTAGATTCAAACTTATTAAATGAAATATAATAAACAAATTAAGTTACTCAGGGATATTCTTAAAATTAAATTTTATCATGATATTTATGCGAGAAAACTAAAATATTCGTTTCTAGTTCCAGAAACATAAAAACATCGTTATTCGTCAGGAAAAAATGCTAGAAACAAATTTATTAAATAAAATCTAATAAACAAATTTAGTTACTCAGGGATATTCTTAAAATTTAATTTTATCGTGATATTTATGCGAGAAAACTAAAATATTCGTTTCTAGTTCCAGAAACATAAAAACATCGTTACTCGTCAGGAAAAAATGCTAGAAACAAATTTATTAAATAAAATCTAATAAACAAATTTAGTTACTCAGGGATATTCTTAAAATTTAATTTTATTGTGATATTTATGCGAGAAAACTAAAATATTCGTTTCTATCTCCAGACAAATAAAAACATAGTATCTCGTCAGGAAAAAATGCTAGAATCAAACTTATTAAATGAAATATAATAAACAAATTAAGTTACTCAGGGATATTCTTAAAATTTAATTTTATCGTGATATTTATGCGAGAAAACTAAAATATTCGTTTCTAGTTCCAGAAACATAAAAACATCGTTACTCGTCAGGAAAAAATGCTAGAAACAAATTTATTAAATAAAATCTAATAAACGAATTTAGTTACTCAGGGATATTCTTAAAATTTAATTTTATTGTGATATTTATGCGAGAAAACTAAAATATTCGTTTCTATCTCCAGACAAATAAAAACATGGTATCTCGTCAGGAAAAAATGCTAGAATCAAACTTATTAAATGAAATATAATAAACAAATTAAGTTACTCAGGGATATTCTTTAAATTTAATTTTATCGTGATATTTATGCGAGAAAACTAAAATATTCGTTTCTATCTACAGACAAATAAAAACATCGTAACTCGTCAGGAAATAATGCTAGAAACAAATTTATTAAATAAAATCTAATAAACGAATTTAGTTACTCAGGGATATTCTTAAAATTTAATTTTATTGTGATATTTATGCGAGAAAACTAAAATATTCGTTTCTATCTCCAGACAAATAAAAACATAGTATCTCGTCAGGAAAAAATGCTAGAATCAAACTTATTAAATGAAATATAATAAACAAATTAAGTTACTCAGGGATATTCTTAAAATTTAATTTTATCGTGATATTTATGCGAGAAAACTAAAATATTCGTTTCTAGTTCCAGAAACATAAAAACATCATTACTCGTCAGGAAAAAATGCTAGAAACAAATTTATTAAATAAAATCTAATAAACAAATTTAGTTACTCAGGGATATTCTTAAAATTTAATTTTATCGTGATATTTTTGCGAGAAAACTAAAATATTCGTTTCTAGCTCCAGATAATTTATAACATCGTAACTCGACAGGAAAAAATGCTAGAATCAAACTTATTAAATGAAATATAATTAACAAATTAAGTTACTCAGGGATATTCTTAAAATTAAATTTTATCGTGATATTTATGCGAGAAAACTAAAATATTCGTTTCTAGTTCCAGAAACATAAAAACATCGTAACTGCTCAGGAAAAAATGCTAGAAACAAACTTATTAAATAAAATCTAATAAACAAATTTAGTTACTCAGGGATATTCTTAAAATTTAATTTTATCGTGATATTTATGCGAGAAAATTAAAATATTCGTTTCTATCTACAGACAAATAAAAACATCGTAACTCGTCAGGAAAAAATGCTAGAATCAAACTTATTAAATGAAATATAATAAACAAATCATGTTACTCAGGGATATTCTTACAATTTAATTTTATCGTGATATTTATGCGAGAAAACTAAAATATTCGTTTCTAGCTCCAGACAATTTAAAACATCGTAACTCGACAGGAAAAAATGCTAGATTCAAACTTATTAAATGAAATATAATAAACAAATTAAGTTACTCAGTGATATTCTTAAAATTAAATTTTATCATGATATTAATGCGAGAAAACTAAAATATTCGTTTCTAGTTCCAGAAACATAAAAACATCGTAACTCGTCAGGAAAAAATGCTAGAATCAAACTTATTAAATGAAATATAATAAACAAATCATGTTACTCAGGGATATTCTTAAAATTTAATTTTATCGTGATATTTATGCGAGAAAACTAAAATATTCGTTTCTAGTTCCAGAAACATAAAAACATCGTTACTCGTCAGGAAAAAATTCTAGAAACAAACTTATTCAATAAAATCTAATAAACAAATTTAGTTACTCAGGGATATTCTTAAAATTTAATTTTATCGTGATATTTTTGCCAGAAAACTAAAATATTCGTTTCTTGCTCCAGATAATTTAAAACATCGTAACTCGACAGGAAAAAATGCTAGAATCAAACTTATTAAATGAAATATAATTAACAAATTAAGTTACTCAGGGATATTCTTAAAATTAAATTTTATCGTGATATTTATGCGAGAAAACTAAAATATTCGTTTCTAGTTCCAGAAACATAAAAACATCGTAACTGCTCAGGAAAAAATGCTAGAAACAAACTTATTAAATAAAATCTAATAAACAAATTTAGTTACTCAGGGATATTCTTAAAATTAAATTTTATCGTGATATTTATGCGAGAAAATTAAAATATTCGTTTCTATCTACAGACAAATAAAAACATCGTAACTCGTCAGGAAAAAATGCTAGAATCAAACTTATTAAATGAAATATAATAAACAAATCATGTTACTCAGGGATATTCTTACAATTTAATTTTATCGTGATATTTATGCGAGAAAACTAAAATATTCGTTTCTAGCTCCAGACAATTTAAAACATCGTAACTCGACAGGAAAAAATGCTAGATTCAAACTTATTAAATGAAATATAATAAACAAATTAAGTTACTCAGGGATATTCTTAAAATTAAATTTTATCATGATATTTAAGCGAGAAAACTAAAATATTCGTTTCTAGTTCCAGAAACATAAAAACATCGTTACTCGTCAGGAAAAAATGCTAGAAACAAATTTATTAAATAAAATCTAATAAACAAATTTAGTTACTCAGGGATATTCTTAAAATTTAATTTTATCGTGATATTTATGTGAGAAAACTAAAATATTCGTTTCTAGCTCCAGATAATTTAAAACATCGTAACTCGACAGGAAAAAATGCTAGAATCAAACTTATTAAATGAAATATAATAAACAAATTAAGTTACTCAGGGATATTCTTAAAATTTAATTTTATCGTGATATTTATGCGAGAAAACTAAAATATTCGTTTCTAGTTCCAGAAACATAAAAACATCGTTACTCGTCAGGAAAAAATGCTAGAAACAAATTTATTAAATAAAATCTAATAAACGAATTTAGTTACTCAGGGATATTCTTAAAATTTAATTTTATTGTGATATTTATGCGAGAAAACTAAAATATTCGTTTCTATCTCCAGACAAATAAAAACAAGGTATCTCGTCAGGAAAAAATGCTAGAATCAAACTTATTAAATGAAATATAATAAACAAATTAAGTTACTCAGGGATATTCTTTAAATTTAATTTTATCGTGATATTTATGCGAGAAAACTAAAATATTCGTTTCTAGTTCCAGAAACATAAAAACATCGTTACTCGTCAGGAAAAAATGCTAGAAACAAACTTATTCAATAAAATCTAATAAACAAATTTAGTTACTCAGGGATATTCTTAAAATTTAATTTTATCGTGATATTTATGCGAGAAAACTAAAATATTCGTTTCTATCTCCAGACAAATAAAAACATCGTAACTCGACAGGAAAAAATGTTAGAATCAAACTTATTAAATGAAATATAATAAACAAATTAAGTTACTCAGGGATATTCTTTAAATTTAATTTTATCGTGATATTTATGCGAGAAAACTAAAATATTCGTTTCTAGTTCCAGAAACATAAAAACATCGTTACTCGTCAGGAAAAAATGCTAGAAACAAATTTATTAAATAAAATCTAATAAACGAATTTAGTTACTCAGGGATATTCTTAAAATTTAATTTTATTGTGATATTTATGCGAGAAAACTAAAATATTCGTTTCTAGTTCCAGAAACATAAAAACATCGTAACTGCTCAGGAAAAAATGCTAGAAACAAACTTATTAAATAAAATCTAATAAACAAATTTAGTTACTCGTCAGGAAAAATTGCTAGAAACAAATTTATTAAATAAAATCTAATAAACGAATTTAGTTACTCAGGGATATTCTTAAAATTTAATTTTATCGTGATATTTATGCGAGAAAACTAAAATATTCGTTTCTATCTCCAGACAAATAAAAACATAGTATCTCGTCAGGAAAAAATGCTAGAATCAAACTTATTAAATGAAATATAATAAACAAATTAAGTTACTCAGGGATATTCTTAAAATTTAATTTTATCGTGATATTTATGCGAGAAAACTAAAATATTCGTTTCTAGTTCCAGACAACATAAAAACATCGTTACTCGTCAGGAAAAAATGCTAGAAACAAATTTATTAAATAAAATCTAATAAACGAATTTAGTTACTCAGGGATATTCTTAAAATTTAATTTTATTGTGATATTTATTCGAGAAAACTAAAATATTCGTTTCTATCTCCAGACAAATAAAAACATGGTATCTCGTCAGGAAAAAATGCTAGAATCAAACTTATTAAATGAAACATAATAAACAAATTAAGTTACTCAGGGATATTCTTTAAATTTAATTTTATCGTGATATTTATGCGAGAAAACTAAAATATTCGTTTCTAGTTCCAGAAACATAAAAACATCGTTACTCGTCAGGAAAAAATTCTAGAAACAAACTTATTCAATAAAATCTAATAAACAAATTTAGTTACTCAGGGATATTCTTAAAATTTAATTTTATCGTGATATTTATGCGAGAAAACTAAAATATTCGTTTCTATCTCCAGACAAATAAAAACATCGTAACTCGTCAGGAAAAAATGCTAGAATCAAACTTATTAAATGAAATATAATAAACAAATTAAGTTACTCCGGGATATTCTTAAAATTTAATTTTATCGTGATATTTATGCGAGAAAACTAAAATATTAGTTTCTATCTCCAGACAAATAAAAACATGGTATCTCGTCAGGAAAAAATGCTAGAATCAAACTTATTAAATGAAACATAATAAACAAATTAAGTTACTCAGGGATATTCTTTAAATTTAATTTTATCGTGATATTTATGCGAGAAAACTAAAATATTCGTTTCTAGTTCCAGAAACATAAAAACATCGTTACTCGTCAGGAAAAAATTCTAGAAACAAACTTATTCAATAAAATCTAATAAACAAATTTAGTTACTCAGGGATATTCTTAAAATTTAATTTTATCGTGATATTTATGCGAGAAAACTAAAATATTCGTTTCTATCTACAGACAAATAAAAACATCGTAACTCGTCAGGAAAAAATGCTAGAATCAAACTTATTAAATGAAATATAATAAACAAATTAAGTTACTCAGGGATATTCTTAAAATTTAATTTTATCGTGATATTTATGTGACAAAACTAAAATATTCGTTTCTAGCTCCAGATAATTTAAAACATCGTAACTCGACAGGAAAAAATGCTAGAATCAAACTTATTAAATGAAATATAATAAACAAATTAAGTTACTCAGGGATATTCTTAAAATTTAATTTTATCGTGATATTTATGCGAGAAAACTAAAATATTCGTTTCTAGTTCCAGACAACATAAAAACATCGTTACTCGTCAGGAAAAAATGCTAGAAACAAATTTATTAAATAAAATCTAATAAACGAATTTAGTTACTCAGGGATATTCTTAAAATTTAATTTTATTGTGATATTTATTCGAGAAAACTAAAATATTCGTTTCTATCTCCAGACAAATAAAAACATGGTATCTCGTCAGGAAAAAATGCTAGAATCAAACTTATTAAATGAAATATAATAAACAAATTAAGTTACTCAGGGATATTCTTAAAATTAAATTTTATCGTGATATTTATGCGAGAAAACTAAAATATTCGTTTCTAGTTCCAGAAACATAAAAACATCGTAACTGCTCAGGAAAAAATGCTAGAAACAAACTTATTAAATAAAATCTAATAAACAAATTTAGTTACTCAGGGATATTCTTAAAATTTAATTTTATCGTGATATTTATGTGAGAAAACTAAAATATTCGTTTCTATCTCCAGACAAATAAAAACATCGTAACTCGTCAGGATAAAATGCTAGAATAAAACATATTAAATGAAATATAATAAACAAATTAAGTTACACAGGGATATTCTTAAAATTTAATTATATCGTGATATTTATGCGAGAAAACTAAAATATTCGTTTCTATCTACAGACAAATAAAAACATCGTAACTCGTCAGGAAAAAATGCTAGAATCAAACTTATTAAATGAAATATAATAAACAAATCATGTTACTCAGGGATATTCTTACAATTTAATTTTATCGTGATATTTATGCGAGAAAATTAAAATATTCGTTTCTATCTACAGACAAATAAAAACATCGTAACTCGTCAGGAAAAAATGCTAGAATCAAACTTATTAAATGAAATATAATAAACAAATCATGTTACTCAGGGATATTCTTACAATTTAATTTTATCGTGATATTTATGCGAGAAAACTAAAATATTCGTTTCTAGTTCCAGAAACATAAAAACATCGTTACTCGTCAGGAAATAATGCTAGAATCAAACCTATTAAATGAAATCTAATAAACAAATTTAGTTACTCAGGGATATTCTTAAAATTTAATTTTATCGTGATATTTATGCGAGAAAACTAAAATATTCGTTTCTAGTTCCAGAAACATAAAAACATCATTACTCGTCAAGAAAAAATGCTAGAAAAAAAATTATTAAATAAAATCTAATAAACAAATTTAGTTACTCAGGGATATTCTTAAAATTTAATTTTATCGTGATATTTTTGCGAGAAAACTAAAATATTCGTTTCTATCTCCAGACAAATAAAAACATAGTATCTCGTCAGGAAAAAATGCTAGAATCAAACTTATTAAATGAAATATAATAAACAAATTAAGTTACTCAGGGATATTTTTAAAATTTAATTTTATCGTGATATTTATGCGAGAAAACTAAAATATTCGTTTCTAGTTCCAGAAACATAAAAACATCATTACTCGTCAGGAAAAAATGCTAGAAACAAATTTATTAAATAAAATCTAATAAACAAATTTAGTTACTCAGGGATATTCTTAAAATTTAATTTTATCGTGATATTTTTGCGAGAAAACTAAAATATTCGTTTCTAGCTCCAGATAATTTAAAACATCGTAACTCGACAGGAAAAAATGCTAGAATCAAACTTATTAAATGAAATATAATAAACAAATTAAGTTACTCAGGGATATTCTTAAAATTAAATTTTATCGTGATATTTATGCGAGAAAACTAAAATATTCGTTTCTAGTTCCAGAAACATAAAAACATCGTAACTGCTCAGGAAAAAATGCTAGAAACAAACTTATTAAATAAAATCTAATAAACAAATTTAGTTACTCAGGGATATTCTTAAAATTTAATTTTATCGTGATATTTATGCGAGAAAATTAAAATATTCGTTTCTATCTACAGACAAATAAAAACATCGTAACTCGTCAGGAAAAAATGCTAGAATCAAACTTATTAAATGAAATATAATAAACAAATCATGTTACTCAGGGATATTCTTACAATTTAATTTTATCGTGATATTTATGCGAGAAAACTAAAATATTCGTTTCTAGCTCCAGACAATTTAAAACATCGTAACTCGACAGGAAAAAATGCTAGATTCAAACTTATTAAATGAAATATAATAAACAAATTAAGTTACTCAGGGATATTCTTAAAATTAAATTTTATCATGATATTTATGCGAGAAAACTAAAATATTCGTTTCTAGTTCCAGAAACATAAAAACATCGTTACTCGTCAGGAAAAAATGCTAGAAACAAATTTATTAAATAAAATCTAATAAACAAATTTAGTTACTCAGGGATATTCTTAAAATTTAATTTTATCGTGATATTTATGCGAGAAAACTAAAATATTCGTTTCTAGTTCCAGAAACAAAAAAAATCGTTACTCGTCAGGAAAAAATGCTAGAAACAAATTTATTAAATAAAATCTAATAAACGAATTTAGTTACTCAGGGATATTCTTAAAATTTAATTTTATTGTGATATTTATGCGAGAAAACTAAAATATTCGTTTCTAGTTCCAGAAACATAAAAACATCGTTACTCGTCAGGAAAAAATGCTAGAAACAAACTTATTCAATAAAATCTAATAAACGAATTTAGTTACTCAGGGATATTCTTAAAATTTAATTTTATTGTGATATTTATGCGAGAAAACTAAAATATTCGTTTCTATCTCCAGACAAATAAAAACATAGTATCTCGTCAGGAAAAAATGCTAGAATCAAATTTATTAAATAAAATATAATAAACAAATTAAGTTACTCAGGGATATTCTTAAAATTTAATTTTATCGTGATATTTATGCGAGAAAACTAAAATATTCGTTTCTAGTTCCAGAAACATAAAAACATCGTTACTCGTCAGGAAAAAATGCTAGAAACAAATTTATTAAATAAAATCTAATAAACGAATTTAGTTACTCAGGGATATTCTTAAAATTTAATTTTATTGTGATATTTATGCGAGAAAACTAAAATATTCGTTTCTATCTCCAGACAAATAAAAACATGGTATCTCGTCAGGAAAAAATGCTAGAATCAAACTTATAAAATGAAATATAATAAACAAATTAAGTTACTCAGGGATATTCTTTAAATTTAATTTTATCGTGATATTTATGCGAGAAAACTAAAATATTCGTTTCTAGTTCCAGAAACATAAAAACATCGTTACTCGTCAGGAAAAAATGCTAGAAACAAACTTATTCAATAAAATCTAATAAACAAATTTAGTTACTCAGGGATATTCTTAAAATTTAATTTTATCGTGATATTTATGCGAGAAAACTAAAATATTCGTTTCTATCTCCAGACAAATAAAAACATCGTAACTCGTCAGGAAAAAATGCTAGAATCAAACTTATTAAATGAAATATAATAAACAAATTAAGTTACTCCGGGATATTCTTAAAATTTAATTTTATCGTGATATTTATGCGAGAAAACTAAAATATTAGTTTCTAGTTCCAGAAACATAAAAACATCGTTACTCGTCAGGAAAATATGCTAGAAACAAATTTATTAAATAAAATCTAATAAACAAATTTAGTTACTCAGGGATATTCTTCAAATTTAATTTTATCGTGATATTTATGTGAGAAAACTAAAATATTCTTTTCTAGCTCCAGATAATTTAAAACATCGTAACTCGACAGGAAAAAATGCTAGAATCAAACTTATTAAATGAAATATAATAAACAAATTAAGTTACTCAGGGATATTCTTAAAATTAAATTTTATCGTGATATTTATGCGAGAAAACTAAAATATTCGTTTCTAGTTCCAGAAACATAAAAACATCGTAACTGCTCAGGAAAAAATGCTAGAAACAAACTTATTAAATAAAATCTAATAAACAAATTTAGTTACTCAGGGATATTCTTAAAATTTAATTTTATCGTGATATTTATGCGAGAAAACTAAAATATTCGTTTCTATCTACAGACAAATAAAATCATCGTAACTCGTCAGGAAAAAATGCTAGAATCAAACTTATTAAATGAAATATAATAAACAAATCATGTTACTCAGGGATATTCTTACAATTTAATTTTATCGTGATATTTATGCGAGAAAACTAAAATATTCGTTTCTAGCTCCAGACAATTTAAAACATCGTAACTCGACAGGAAAAAATGCTAGATTCAAACTTATTAAATGAAATATAATAAACAAATTAAGTTACTCAGGGATATTCTTTAAATTTAATTTTATCGTGATATTTATGCGAGAAAACTAAAATATTCGTTTCTAGTTCCAGAAACATAAAAACATCGTTACTCGTCAGGAAAAAATGCTAGAAACAAATTTATTAAATAAAATCTAATAAACGAATTTAGTTACTCAGGGATATTCTTAAAATTTAATTTTATTGTGATATTTATGCGAGAAAACTAAAATATTCGTTTCTAGTCCCAGAAAAATAAAAACATCGTTACTCGTCAGGAAAAAATGCTAGAAACAAATTTATTAAATAAAATCTAATAAACGAATTTAGTTACTCAGGGATATTCTTAAAATTTAATTTTATTGTGATATTTATGCGAGAAAACTAAAATATTCGTTTCTATCTCCAGACAAATAAAAACATAGTATCTCGTCAGGAAAAAATGCTAGAATCAAACTTATTAAATGAAATATAATAAACAAATTAAGTTACTCAGGGATTAAAATTTAATTTTATCGTGATATTTATGCGAGAAAACTAAAATATTCGTTTCTAGTTCCAGACAACATAAAAACATCGTTACTCGTCAGGAAAAAATGCTAGAAACAAATTTATTAAATAAAATCTAATAAACGAATTTAGTTACTCAGGGATATTCTTAAAATTTAATTTTATTGTGATATTTATGCGAGAAAACTAAAATATTCGTTTCTATCTCCAGACAAATAAAAACATGGTATCTCGTCAGGAAAAAATGCTAGAATCAAACTTATTAAATGAAATATAATAAACAAATTAAGTTACTCAGGGATATTCTTTAAATTTAATTTTATCGTGATATTTATGCGAGAAAACTAAAATATTCGTTTCTAGTTCCAGAAACATAAAAAAATCGTTACTCGTCAGGAAAAAATGCTAGAAACAAATTTATTAAATAAAATCTAATAAACGAATTTAGTTACTCAGGGATATTCTTAAAATTTAATTTTATTGTGATATTTATGCGAGAAAACTAAAATATTCGTTTCTATCTCCAGACAAATAAAAACATAGTATCTCGTCAGGAAAAAATGCTAGAATCAAACTTATTAAATGAAATATAATAAACAAATTAAGTTACTCAGGGATATTCTTAAAATTTAATTTTATAGTGATATTTATGCGAGAAAATAAAATATTCGTTTCTAGTTCCAGAAACATAAAAACATCATTACTCGTCAGGAAAAAATGCTAGAAACAAATTTATTAAATAAAATCTAATAAACAAATTTAGTTACTCAGGGATATTCTTAAAATTTAATTTTATCGTGATATTTTTGCGAGAAAACTAAAATATTCGTTTCTAGCTCCAGATAATTTTAAACATCGTAACTCGACAGGAAAAAATGCTAGAATCATACTTATTAAATGAAATATAATAAACAAATTAAGTTACTCAGGGATATTCTTAAAATTAAATTTTATCGTGATATTTATGCGAGAAAACTAAAATATTCGTTTCTAGTTCCAGAAACATAAAAACATCGTAACTGCTCAGGAAAAAATGCTAGAAACAAACTTATTAAATAAAATCTAATAAACAAATTTAGTTACTCAGGGATTTTCTTAAAATTAAATTTTATTGTGATATTTATGCGAGAAAACTAAAATATTCGTTTCTATCTCCAGACAAATAAAAACATAGTATCTCGTCAGGAAAAAATGCTAGAATCAAACTTATTAAATGAAATATAATAAACAAATTAAGTTACTCAGGGATATTCTTAAAATTTAATTTTATCGTGATATTTATGCGAGAAAACTAAAATATTCGTTTCTAGTTCCAGAAAAAAAAAACATCATTACTCGTCAGGAAAAAATGCTAGAAACAAATTTATTAAATAAAATCTAATAAACAAATTTAGTTACTCAGGGATATTCTTAAAATTTAATTTTATCGTGATATTTTTGCGAGAAAACTAAAATACTCGTTTCTAGCTCCAGATAATTTAAAACATCGTAACTCGACAGGAAAAAATGCTAGAATCAAACTTATTAAATGAAATATAATAAACAAATTAAGTTACTCAGGGATATTCTTAAAATTAAATTTTATCGTGATATTTATGCGAGAAAACTAAAATATTCGTTTCTAGTTCCAGAAACATAAAAACATCGTAACTGCTCAGGAAAAAATGCTAGAAACAAACTTATTAAATAAAATCTAATAAACAAATTTAGTTACTCAGGGATATTCTTAAAATTTAATTTTATCGTGATATTTATGCGAGAAAATTAAAATATTCGTTTCTATCTACAGACAAATAAAAACATCGTAACTCGTCAGGAAAAAATGCTAGAATCAAACTTATTAAATGAAATATAATAAACAAATCATGTTACTCAGGGATATTCTTACAATTTAATTTTATCGTGATATTTATGCGAGAAAACTAAAATATTCGTTTCTAGCTCCAGACAATTTAAAACATCGTAGCTCGACAGGAAAAAATGCTAGATTCAAACTTATTAAATGAAATATAATAAACAAATTAAGTTACTCAGGGATATTCTTAAAATTAAATTTTATCGTGATATTTATGCGAGAAAACTAAAATATTCGTTTCTAGTTCCAGAAACATAAAAACATCGTTACTCGTCAGGAAAAAATGCTAGAAACAAATTTATTAAATAAAATCTAATAAACAAATTTAGTTACTCAGGGATATTCTTAAAATTTAATTTTATCGTGATATTTATGCGAGAAAACTAAAATATTCGTTTCTAGTTCCAGAAACATAAAAAAATCGTTACTCGTCAGGAAAAAATGCTAGAAACAAATTTATTAAATAAAATCTAATAAACGAATTTAGTTACTCAGGGATATTCTTAAAATTTAATTTTATTGTGATATTTATGCGAGAAAACTAAAATATTCGTTTCTATCTCCAGACAAATAAAAACATGGTATCTCGTAAGGAAAAAATGCTAGAATCAAACTTATTAAATGAAATATAATAAACAAATTAAGTTACTCAGGGATATTCTTTAAATTTAATTTTATCGTGATATTTATGCGAGAAAACTAAAATATTCGTTTCTAGTTCCAGAAACATAAAAAAATCGTTACTCGTCAGGAAAAAATGCTAGAAACAAATTTATTAAATAAAATCTAATAAACGAATTTAGTTACTCAGGGATATTCTTAAAATTTAATTTTATTGTGATATTTATGCGAGAAAACTAAAATATTCGTTTCTATCTCCAGACAAATAAAAACATAGTATCTCGTCAGGAAAAAATGCTAGAATCAAACTTATTAAATGAAATATAATAAACAAATTAAGTTACTCAGGGATATTCTTAAAATTTAATTTTATCGTGATATTTATGCGAGAAAATAAAATATTCGTTTCTAGTTCCAGAAACATAAAAACATCATTACTCGTCAGGAAAAAATGCTAGAAACAAATTTATTAAATAAAATCTAATAAACAAATTTAGTTACTCAGGGATATTCTTAAAATTTAATTTTATCGTGATATTTTTGCGAGAAAACTAAAATATTCGTTTCTAGCTCCAGATAATTTTAAACATCGTAACTCGACAGGAAAAAATGCTAGAATCATACTTATTAAATGAAATATAATAAACAAATTAAGTTACTCAGGGATATTCTTAAAATTAAATTTTATCGTGATATTTATGCGAGAAAACTAAAATATTCGTTTCTAGTTCCAGAAACATAAAAACATCGTAACTGCTCAGGAAAAAATGCTAGAAACAAACTTATTAAATAAAATCTAATAAACAAATTTAGTTACTCAGGGATTTTCTTAAAATTAAATTTTATTGTGATATTTATGCGAGAAAACTAAAATATTCGTTTCTATCTCCAGACAAATAAAAACATAGTATCTCGTCAGGAAAAAATGCTAGAATCAAACTTATTAAATGAAATATAATAAACAAATTAAGTTACTCAGGGATATTCTTAAAATTTAATTTTATCGTGATATTTATGCGAGAAAACTAAAATATTCGTTTCTAGTTCCAGAAAAAAAAAACATCATTACTCGTCAGGAAAAAATGCTAGAAACAAATTTATTAAATAAAATCTAATAAACAAATTTAGTTACTCAGGGATATTCTTAAAATTTAATTTTATCGTGATATTTTTGTGAGAAAACTAAAATACTCGTTTCTAGCTCCAGATAATTTAAAACATCGTAACTCGACAGGAAAAAATGCTAGAATCAAACTTATTAAATGAAATATAATAAACAAATTAAGTTACTCAGGGATATTCTTAAAATTAAATTTTATCGTGATATTTATGCGAGAAAACTAAAATATTCGTTTCTAGTTCCAGAAACATAAAAACATCGTAACTGCTCAGGAAAAAATGCTAGAAACAAACTTATTAAATAAAATCTAATAAACAAATTTAGTTACTCAGGGATATTCTTAAAATTTAATTTTATCGTGATATTTATGCGAGAAAATTAAAATATTCGTTTCTATCTACAGACAAATAAAAACATCGTAACTCGTCAGGAAAAAATGCTAGAATCAAACTTATTAAATGAAATATAATAAACAAATCATGTTACTCAGGGATATTCTTACAATTTAATTTTATCGTGATATTTATGCGAGAAAACTAAAATATTCGTTTCTAGCTCCAGACAATTTAAAACATCGTAGCTCGACAGGAAAAAATGCTAGATTCAAACTTATTAAATGAAATATAATAAACAAATTAAGTTACTCAGGGATATTCTTAAAATTAAATTTTATCGTGATATTTATGCGAGAAAACTAAAATATTCGTTTCTAGTTCCAGAAACATAAAAACATCGTTACTCGTCAGGAAAAAATGCTAGAAACAAATTTATTAAATAAAATCTAATAAACAAATTTAGTTACTCAGGGATATTCTTAAAATTTAATTTTATCGTGATATTTATGCGAGAAAACTAAAATATTCGTTTCTAGTTCCAGAAACATAAAAAAATCGTTACTCGTCAGGAAAAAATGCTAGAAACAAATTTATTAAATAAAATCTAATAAACGAATTTAGTTACTCAGGGATATTCTTAAAATTTAATTTTATTGTGATATTTATGCGAGAAAACTAAAATATTCGTTTCTATCTCCAGACAAATAAAAACATAGTATCTCGTCAGGAAAAAATGCTAGAATCAAACTTATTAAATGAAATATAATAAACAAATTAAGTTACTCAGGGATATTCTTTAAATTTAATTTTATCGTGATATTTATGCGAGAAAACTAAAATATTCGTTTCTAGTTCCAGAAACATAAAAACATCGTTACTCGTCAGGAAAAAATGCTAGAAACAAATTTATTAAATAAAATCTAATAAACGAATTTAGTTACTCAGGGATATTCTTAAAATTTAATTTTATTGTGATATTTATGCGAGAAAACTAAAATATTCGTTTCTAGTTCCAGAAACATAAAAACATCGTAACTGCTCAGGAAAAAATGCTAGAAACAAACTTATTAAATAAAATCTAATAAACAAATTTAGTTACTCGTCAGGAAAAATTGCTAGAAACAAATTTATTAAATAAAATCTAATAAACGAATTTAGTTACTCAGGGATATTCTTAAAATTTAATTTTATTGTGATATTTATGCGAGAAAACTAAAATATTCGTTTCTATCTCCAGACAAATAAAAACATAGTATCTCGTCAGGAAAAAATGCTAGAATCAAACTTATTAAATGAAATATAATAAACAAATTAAGTTACTCAGGGATATTCTTAAAATTTAATTTTATCGTGATATTTATGCGAGAAAACTAAAATATTCGTTTCTAGTTCCAGACAACATAAAAACATCGTTACTCGTCAGGAAAAAATGCTAGAAACAAATTTATTAAATAAAATCTAATAAACGAATTTAGTTACTCAGGGATATTCTTAAAATTTAATTTTATTGTGATATTTATGCGAGAAAACTAAAATATTCGTTTCTAGTTCCAGAAACATAAAAACATCGTAACTGCTCAGGAAAAAATGCTAGAAACAAACTTATTAAATAAAATCTAATAAACAAATTTAGTTACTCGTCAGGAAAAATTGCTAGAAACAAATTTATTAAATAAAATCTAATAAACGAATTTAGTTACTCAGGGATATTCTTAAAATTTAATTTTATTGTGATATTTATGCGAGAAAACTAAAATATTCGTTTCTATCTCCAGACAAATAAAAACATAGTATCTCGTCAGGAAAAAATGCTAGAATCAAACTTATTAAATGAAATATAATAAACAAATTAAGTTACTCAGGGATATTCTTAAAATTTAATTTTATCGTGATATTTATGCGAGAAAACTAAAATATTCGTTTCTAGTTCCAGACAACATAAAAACATCGTTACTCGTCAGGAAAAAATGCTAGAAACAAATTTATTAAATAAAATCTAATAAACGAATTTAGTTACTCAGGGATATTCTTAAAATTTAATTTTATTGTGATATTTATTCGAGAAAACTAAAATATTCGTTTCTATCTCCAGACAAATAAAAACATGGTATCTCGTCAGGAAAAAATGCTAGAATCAAACTTATTAAATGAAACATAATAAACAAATTAAGTTACTCAGGGATATTCTTTAAATTTAATTTTATCGTGATATTTATGCGAGAAAACTAAAATATTCGTTTCTAGTTCCAGAAACATAAAAACATCGTTACTCGTCAGGAAAAAATTCTAGAAACAAACTTATTCAATAAAATCTAATAAACAAATTTAGTTACTCAGGGATATTCTTAAAATTTAATTTTATCGTGATATTTATGCGAGAAAACTAAAATATTCGTTTCTATCTCCAGACAAATAAAAACATCGTAACTCGTCAGGAAAAAATGCTAGAATCAAACTTATTAAATGAAATATAATAAACAAATTAAGTTACTCCGGGATATTCTTAAAATTTAATTTTATCGTGATATTTATGCGAGAAAACTAAAATATTAGTTTCTATCTCCAGACAAATAAAAACATAGTATCTCGTCAGGAAAAAATGCTAGAATCAAACTTATTAAATGAAATATAATAAACAAATTAAGTTACTCAGGGATTAAAATTTAATTTTATCGTGATATTTATGCGAGAAAATTAAAATATTCGTTTCTATCTACAGACAAATAAAAACATCGTAACTCGTCAGGAAAAAATGCTAGAATCAAACTTATTAAATGAAATATAATAAACAAATCATGTTACTCAGGGATATTCTTACAATTTAATTTTATCGTGATATTTATGCGAGAAAACTAAAATATTCGTTTCTAGCTCCAGACAATTTAAAACATCGTAACTCGACAGGAAAAAATGCTAGATTCAAACTTATTAAATGAAATATAATAAACAAATTAAGTTACTCAGGGATATTCTTAAAATTAAATTTTATCATGATATTTATGCGAGAAAACTAAAATATTCGTTTCTAGTTCCAGAAACATAAAAACATCGTTACTCGTCAGGAAAAAATGCTAGAAACAAATTTATTAAATAAAATCTAATAAACAAATTTAGTTACTCAGGGATATTCTTAAAATTTAATTTTATCGTGATATTTATGCGAGAAAACTAAAATATTCGTTTCTAGTTCCAGAAACATAAAAAAATCGTTACTCGTCAGGAAAAAATGCTAGAAACAAATTTATTAAATAAAATCTAATAAACGAATTTAGTTACTCAGGGATATTCTTAAAATTTAATTTTATTGTGATATTTATGCGAGAGAACTAAAATATTCGTTTCTATCTCCAGACAAATAAAAACATAGTATCTCGTCAGGAAAAAATGCTAGAATCAAACTTATTAAATGAAATATAATAAACAAATTAAGTTACTCAGGGATATTCTTTAAATTTAATTTTATCGTGATATTTATGCGAGAAAACTAAAATATTCGTTTCTAGTTCCAGAAACATAAAAACATCGTTACTCGTCAGGAAAAAATGCTAGAAACAAATTTATTAAATAAAATCTAATAAACGAATTTAGTTACTCAGGGATATTCTTAAAATTTAATTTTATTGTGATATTTATGCGAGAAAACTAAAATATTCGTTTCTAGTTCCAGAAACATAAAAACATCGTAACTGCTCAGGAAAAAATGCTAGAAACAAACTTATTAAATAAAATCTAATAAACAAATTTAGTTACTCGTCAGGAAAAAATGCTAGAAACAAATTTATTAAATAAAATCTAATAAACAAATTTAGTTACTCAGGGATATTCTTAAAATTTAATTTTATTGTGATATTTATGCGAGAAAACTAAAATATTCGTTTCTATCTCCAGACAAATAAAAACATAGTATCTCGTCAGGAAAAAATGCTAGAATCAAACTTATTAAATGAAATATAATAAACAAATTAAGTTACTCAGGGATATTCTTAAAATTTAATTTTATCGTGATATTTATGCGAGAAAACTAAAATATTCGTTTCTAGTTCCAGACAACATAAAAACATCGTTACTCGTCAGGAAAAAATGCTAGAAACAAATTTATTAAATAAAATCTAATAAACGAATTTAGTTACTCAGGGATATTCTTAAAATTTAATTTTATTGTGATATTTATTCGAGAAAACTAAAATATTCGTTTCTATCTCCAGACAAATAAAAACATGGTATCTCGTCAGCAAAAAATGCTAGAATCAAACTTATTAAATGAAACATAATAAACAAATTAAGTTACTCAGGGATATTCTTTAAATTTAATTTTATCGTGATATTTATGCGAGAAAACTAAAATATTCGTTTCTAGTTCCAGAAACATAAAAACATCGTTACTCGTCAGGAAAAAATTCTAGAAACAAACTTATTCAATAAAATCTAATAAACAAATTTAGTTACTCAGGGATATTCTTAAAATTTAATTTTATCGTGATATTTATGCGAGAAAACTAAAATATTCGTTTCTATCTCCAGACAAATAAAAACATCGTAACTCGTCAGGAAAAAATGCTAGAATCAAACTTATTAAATGAAATATAATAAACAAATTAAGTTACTCCGGGATATTCTTAAAATTTAATTTTATCGTGATATTTATGCGAGAAAACTAAAATATTAGTTTCTATCTCCAGACAAATAAAAACATGGTATCTCGTCAGGAAAAAATGCTAGAATCAAACTTATTAAATGAAACATAATAAACAAATTAAGTTACTCAGGGATATTCTTTAAATTTAATTTTATCGTGATATTTATGCGAGAAAACTAAAATATTCGTTTCTAGTTCCAGAAACATAAAAACATCGTTACTCGTCAGGAAAAAATTCTAGAAACAAACTTATTAAATAAAATCTAATAAACAAATTTAGTTACTCAGGGATATTCTTAAAATTTAATTTTATCGTGATATTTATGCGAGAAAACTAAAATATTCGTTTCTATCTCCAGACAAATAAAAACATCGTAACTCGTCAGGAAAAAATGCTAGAATCAAACTTATTAAATGAAATATAATAAACAAATTAAGTTACTCAGGGATATTCTTAAAATTTAATTTTATCGTGATATTTATGTGACAAAACTAAAATATTCGTTTCTAACTCCAGATAATTTAAAACATCGTAACTCGACAGGAAAAAATGCTAGAATCAAACTTATTAAATGAAATATAATAAACAAATTAGGTTACTCAGGTATATTCTTAAAATTTAATTTTATCGTGATATTTATGCGAGAAAACTAAAATATTCGTTTCTAGTTCCAGAAACATAAAAACATCGTAACTGCTCAGGAAAAAATGCTAGAAACAAACTTATTAAATAAAATCTAATAAACAAATTTAGTTACTCAGGGATATTCTTAAAATTTAATTTTATCGTGATATTTATGTGAGAAAACTAAAATATTCGTTTCTATCTCCAGACAAATAAAAACATCGTAACTCGTCAGGATAAAATGCTAGAATCAAACTTATTAAATGAAATATAATAAACAAATTAAGTTACTCCGGGATATTCTTAAAATTTAATTTTATCGTGATATTTATGTGAGAAAACTAAAATATTCGTTTCTAGCTCCAGATAATTTAAAACATCGTAACTCGACAGGAAAAAATGCTAGAATCAAACTTATTAAATGAAATATAATAAACAAATTAAGTTACTCAGGGATATTCTTAAAATTAAATTTTATCGTGATATTTATGCGAGAAAACTAAAATATTCGTTTCTAGTTCCAGAAACATAAAAACATCGTAACTGCTCAGGAAAAAATGCTAGAAACAAACTTAATAAATAAAATCTAATAAACAAATTTAGTTACTCAGGGATATTCTTAAAATTTAATTTTATCGTGATATTTATGTGAGAAAACTAAAATATTCCTTTCTATCTCCAGACAAATAAAAACATCGTAACTCGTCAGGATAAAATGCTAGAATCAAACTTATTAAATGAAATATAATAAACAAATTAAGTTACTCAGGGATATTCTTAAAATTTAATTTTATCGTGATATTTATGCGAGAAAACTAAAATATTCGTTTCTATCTACAGACAAATAAAAACATCGTAACTCGTCAGGAAAAAATGCTAGAATCAAACTTATTAAATGAAATATAATAAACAAATCATGTTACTCAGGGATATTCTTACAATTTAATTTTATCGTGATATTTATGCGAGAAAATTAAAATATTCGTTTCTATCTACAGACAAATAAAAACATCGTAACTCGTCAGGAAAAAATGCTAGAATCAAACTTATTAAATGAAATATAATAAACAAATCATGTTACTCAGGGATATTCTTACAATTTAATTTTATCGTGATATTTATGCGAGAAAACTAAAATATTCGTTTCTAGTTCCAGAAACATAAAAACATCGTTACTCGTCAGGAAATAATGCTAGAATCAAACCTATTAAATGAAATCTAATAAACAAATTTAGTTACTCAGGGATATTCTTAAAATTTAATTTTATCGTGATATTTATGCGAGAAAACTAAAATATTCGTTTCTAGTTCCAGAAACATAAAAACATCATTACTCGTCAGGAAAAAATGCTAGAAAAAAATTTATTAAATAAAATCTAATAAACAAATTTAGTTACTCAGGGATATTCTTAAAATTTAATTTTATCGTGATATTTTTGCGAGAAAACTAAAATATTCGTTTCTATCTCCAGACAAATAAAAACATAGTATCTCGTCAGGAAAAAATGCTAGAATCAAACTTATTAAATGAAATATAATAAACAAATTAAGTTACTCAGGGATATTCTTAAAATTTAATTTTATCGTGATATTTATGCGAGAAAACTAAAATATTCGTTTCTAGTTCCAGAAACATAAAAACATCATTACTCGTCAGGAAAAAATGCTAGAAACAAATTTATTAAATAAAATCTAATAAACAAATTTAGTTACTCAGGGATATTCTTAAAATTTAATTTTATCGTGATATTTTTGCGAGAAAACTAAAATATTCGTTTCTAGCTCCAGATAATTTAAAACATCGTAACTCGACAGGAAAAAATGCTAGAATCAAACTTATTAAATGAAATATAATAAACAAATTAAGTTACTCAGGGATATTCTTAAAATTAAATTTTATCGTGATATTTATGCGAGAAAACTAAAATATTCGTTTCTAGTTCCAGAAACATAAAAACATCGTAACTGCTCAGGAAAAAATGCTAGAAACAAACTTATTAAATAAAATCTAATAAACAAATTTAGTTACTCAGGGATATTCTTAATATTTAATTTTATCGTGATATTTATGCGAGAAAATTAAAATATTCGTTTCTATCTACAGACAAATAAAAACATCGTAACTCGTCAGGAAAAAATGCTAGAATCAAACTTATTAAATGAAATATAATAAACAAATCATGTTACTCAGGGATATTCTTACAATTTAATTTTATCGTGATATTTATGCGAGAAAACTAAAATATTCGTTTCTAGCTCCAGACAATTTAAAACATCGTAACTCGACAGGAAAAAATGCTAGATTCAAACTTATTAAATGAAATATAATAAACAAATTAAGTTACTCAGGGATATTCTTAAAATTAAATTTTATCATGATATTTATGCGAGAAAACTAAAATATTCGTTTCTAGTTCCAGAAACATAAAAACATCGTTACTCGTCAGGAAAAAATGCTAGAAACAAATTTATTAAATAAAATCTAATAAACAAATTTAGTTACTCAGGGATATTCTTAAAATTTAATTTTATCGTGATATTTATGCGAGAAAACTATAATATTCGTTTCTAGTTCCAGAAACAAAAAAAATCGTTACTCGTCAGGAAAAAATGCTAGAAACAAATTTATTAAATAAAATCTAATAAACGAATTTAGTTACTCAGGGATATTCTTAAAATTTAATTTTATTGTGATATTTATGCGAGAAAACTAAAATATTCGTTTCTAGTTCCAGAAACATAAAAACATCGTTCCTCGTCAGGAAAAAATGCTAGAAACAAATTTATTCAATAAAATCTAATAAACGAATTTAGTTACTCAGGGATATTCTTAAAATTTAATTTTATTGTGATATTTATGCGAGAAAACTAAAATATTCGTTTCTATCTCCAGACAAATAAAAACATAGTATCTCGTCAGGAAAAAATGCTAGAATCAAATTTATTAAATGAAATATAATAAACAAATTAAGTTACTCAGGGATATTCTTAAAATTTAATTTTATCGTGATATTTATGCGAGAAAACTAAAATATTCGTTTCTAGTTCCAGAAACATAAAAACATCGTTACTCGTCAGGAAAAAATGCTAGAAACAAATTTATTAAATAAAATCTAATAAACGAATTTAGTTACTCAGGGATATTCTTAAAATTTAATTTTATTGTGATATTTATGCGAGAAAACTAAAATATTCGTTTCTATCTCCAGACAAATAAAAACATGGTATCTCGTCAGGAAAAAATGCTAGAATCAAACTTATAAAATGAAATATAATAAACAAATTAAGTTACTCAGGGATATTCTTTAAATTTAATTTTATCGTGATATTTATGCGAGAAAACTAAAATATTCGTTTCTAGTTCCAGAAACATAAAAACATCGTTACTCGTCAGGAAAAAATGCTAGAAACAAACTTATTCAATAAAATCTAATAAACAAATTTAGTTACTCAGGGATATTCTTAAAATTTAATTTTATCGTGATATTTATGCGAGAAAACTAAAATATTCGTTTCTATCTCCAGACAAATAAAAACATCGTAACTCGTCAGGAAAAAATGCTAGAATCAAACTTATTAAATGAAATATAATAAACAAATTAAGTTACTCCGGGATATTCTTAAAATTTAATTTTATCGTGATATTTATGCGAGAAAACTAAAATATTAGTTTCTAGTTCCAGAAACATAAAAACATCGTTACTCGTCAGGAAAATATGCTAGAAACAAATTTATTAAATAAAATCTAATAAACAAATTTAGTTACTCAGGGATATTCTTCAAATTTAATTTTATCGTGATATTTATGTGAGAAAACTAAAATATTCTTTTCTAGCTCCAGATAATTTAAAACATCGTAACTCGACAGGAAAAAATGCTAGAATCAAACTTATTAAATGAAATATAATAAACAAATTAAGTTACTCAGGGATATTCTTAAAATTAAATTTTATCGTGATATTTATGCGAGAAAACTAAAATATTCGTTTCTAGTTCCAGAAACATAAAAACATCGTAACTGCTCAGGAAAAAATGCTAGAAACAAACTTATTAAATAAAATCTAATAAACAAATTTAGTTACTCAGGGATATTCTTAAAATTTAATTTTATCGTGATATTTATGCGAGAAAACTAAAATATTCGTTTCTATCTACAGACAAATAAAAACATCGTAACTCGTCAGGAAAAAATGCTAGAATCAAACTTATTAAATGAAATATAATAAACAAATCATGTTACTCAGGGATATTCTTACAATTTAATTTTATCGTGATATTTATGCGAGAAAACTAAAATATTCGTTTCTAGCTCCAGACAATTTAAAACATCGTAACTCGACAGGAAAAAATGCTAGATTCAAACTTATTAAATGAAATATAATAAACAAATTAAGTTACTCAGGGATATTCTTTAAATTTAATTTTATCGTGATATTTATGCGAGAAAACTAAAATATTCGTTTCTAGTTCCAGAAACATAAAAACATCGTTACTCGTCAGGAAAAAATGCTAGAAACAAATTTATTAAATAAAATCTAATAAACGAATTTAGTTACTCAGGGATATTCTTAAAATTTAATTTTATTGTGATATTTATGCGAGAAAACTAAAATATTCGTTTCTAGTCCCAGAAAAATAAAAACATCGTTACTCGTCAGGAAAAAATGCTAGAAACAAATTTATTAAATAAAATCTAATAAACGAATTTAGTTACTCAGGGATATTCTTAAAATTTAATTTTATTGTGATATTTATGCGAGAAAACTAAAATATTCGTTTCTATCTCCAGACAAATAAAAACATAGTATCTCGTCAGGAAAAAATGCTAGAATCAAACTTATTAAATGAAATATAATAAACAAATTAAGTTACTCAGGGATTAAAATTTAATTTTATCGTGATATTTATGCGAGAAAACTAAAATATTCGTTTCTAGTTCCAGACAACATAAAAACATCGTTACTCGTCAGGAAAAAATGCTAGAAACAAATTTATTAAATAAAATCTAATAAACGAATTTAGTTACTCAGGGATATTCTTAAAATTTAATTTTATTGTGATATTTATGCGAGAAAACTAAAATATTCGTTTCTATCTCCAGACAAATAAAAACATGGTATCTCGTAAGGAAAAAATGCTTGAATCAAACTTATTAAATGAAATATAATAAACAAATTAAGTTACTCAGGGATATTCTTTAAATTTAATTTTATCGTGATATTTATGCGAGAAAACTAAAATATTCGTTTCTAGTTCCAGAAACATAAAAAAATCGTTACTCGTCAGGAAAAAATGCTAGAAACAAATTTATTAAATAAAATCTAATAAACGAATTTAGTTACTCAGGGATATTCTTAAAATTTAATTTTATTGTGATATTTATGCGAGAAAACTAAAATATTCGTTTCTATCTCCAGACAAATAAAAACATAGTATCTCGTCAGGAAAAAATGCTAGAATCAAACTTATTAAATGAAATATAATAAACAAATTAAGTTACTCAGGGATATTCTTAAAATTTAATTTTATCGTGATATTTATGCGAGAAAATAAAATATTCGTTTCTAGTTCCAGAAACATAAAAACATCATTACTCGTCAGGAAAAAATGCTAGAAACAAATTTATTAAATAAAATCTAATAAACAAATTTAGTTACTCAGGGATATTCTTAAAATTTAATTTTATCGTGATATTTTTGCGAGAAAACTAAAATATTCGTTTCTAGCTCCAGATAATTTAAAACATCGTAACTCGACAGGAAAAAATGCTAGAATCATACTTATTAAATGAAATATAATAAACAAATTAAGTTACTCAGGGATATTCTTAAAATTAAATTTTATCGTGATATTTATGCGAGAAAACTAAAATATTCGTTTCTAGTTCCAGAAACATAAAAACATCGTAACTGCTCAGGAAAAAATGCTAGAAACAAACTTATTAAATAAAATCTAATAAACAAATTTAGTTACTCAGGGATTTTCTTAAAATTAAATTTTATTGTGATATTTATGCGAGAAAACTAAAATATTCGTTTCTATCTCCAGACAAATAAAAACATAGTATCTCGTCAGGAAAAAATGCTAGAATCAAACTTATTAAATGAAATATAATAAACAAATTAAGTTACTCAGGGATATTCTTTAAATTTAATTTTATCGTGATATTTATGCGAGAAAACTAAAATATTCGTTTCTAGTTCCAGAAACATAAAAACATCGTTACTCGTCAGGAAAAAATGCTAGAAACAAATTTATTAAATAAAATCTAATAAACGAATTTAGTTACTCAGGGATATTCTTAAAATTTAATTTTATTGTGATATTTATGCGAGAAAACTAAAATATTCGTTTCTAGTCCCAGAAAAATAAAAACATCGTTACTCGTCAGGAAAAAATGCTAGAAACAAATTTATTAAATAAAATCTAATAAACAAATTTAGTTACTCAGGGATATTCTTAAAATTTAATTTTATTGTGATATTTATGCGAGAAAACTAAAATATTCGTTTCTATCTCCAGACAAATAAAAACATAGTATCTCGTCAGGAAAAAATGCTAGAATCAAACTTATTAAATGAAATATAATAAACAAATTAAGTTACTCAGGGATTAAAATTTAATTTTATCGTGATATTTATGCGAGAAAACTAAAATATTCGTTTCTAGTTCCAGACAACATAAAAACATCGTTACTCGTCAGGAAAAAATGCTAGAAACAAATTTATTAAATAAAATCTAATAAACGAATTTAGTTACTCAGGGATATTCTTAAAATTTAATTTTATTGTGATATTTATGCGAGAAAACTAAAATATTCGTTTCTATCTCCAGACAAATAAAAACATGGTATCTCGTCAGGAAAAAATGCTAGAATCAAACTTATTAAATGAAATATAATAAACAAATTAAGTTACTCAGGGATATTCTTTAAATTTAATTTTATCGTGATATTTATGCGAGAAAACTAAAATATTCGTTTCTAGTTCCAGAAACATAAAAAAATCGTTACTCGTCAGGAAAAAATGCTAGAAACAAATTTATTAAATAAAATCTAATAAACGAATTTAGTTACTCAGGGATATTCTTAAAATTTAATTTTATTGTGATATTTATGCGAGAAAACTAAAATATTCGTTTCTATCTCCAGACAAATAAAAACATAGTATCTCGTCAGGAAAAAATGCTAGAATCAAACTTATTAAATGAAATATAATAAACAAATTAAGTTACTCAGGGATATTCTTAAAATTTAATTTTATCGTGATATTTATGCGAGAAAATAAAATATTCGTTTCTAGTTCCAGAAACATAAAAACATCATTACTCGTCAGGAAAAAATGCTAGAAACAAATTTATTAAATAAAATCTAATAAACAAATTTAGTTACTCAGGGATATTCTTAAAATTTAATTTTATCGTGATATTTTTGCGAGAAAACTAAAATATTCGTTTCTAGCTCCAGATAATTTAAAACATCGTAACTCGACAGGAAAAAATGCTAGAATCATACTTATTAAATGAAATATAATAAACAAATTAAGTTACTCAGGGATATTCTTAAAATTAAATTTTATCGTGATATTTATGCGAGAAAACTAAAATATTCGTTTCTAGTTCCAGAAACATAAAAACATCGTAACTGCTCAGGAAAAAATGCTAGAAACAAACTTATTAAATAAAATCTAATAAACAAATTTAGTTACTCAGGGATTTTCTTAAAATTAAATTTTATTGTGATATTTATGCGAGAAAACTAAAATATTCGTTTCTATCTCCAGACAAATAAAAACATAGTATCTCGTCAGGAAAAAATGCTAGAATCAAACTTATTAAATGAAATATAATAAACAAATTAAGTTACTCAGGGATATTCTTAAAATTTAATTTTATCGTGATATTTATGCGAGAAAACTAAAATATTCGTTTCTAGTTCCAGAAAAAAAAAACATCATTACTCGTCAGGAAAAAATGCTAGAAACAAATTTATTAAATAAAATCTAATAAACAAATTTAGTTACTCAGGGATATTCTTAAAATTTAATTTTATCGTGATATTTTTGCGAGAAAACTAAAATACTCGTTTCTAGCTCCAGATAATTTAAAACATCGTAACTCGACAGGAAAAAATGCTAGAATCAAACTTATTAAATGAAATATAATAAACAAATTAAGTTACTCAGGGATATTCTTAAAATTAAATTTTATCGTGATATTTATGCGAGAAAACTAAAATATTCGTTTCTAGTTCCAGAAACATAAAAACATCGTAACTGCTCAGGAAAAAATGCTAGAAACAAACTTATTCAATAAAATCTAATAAACAAATTTAGTTACTCAGGGATATTCTTAAAATTTAATTTTATCGTGATATTTATGCGAGAAAATTAAAATATTCGTATCTATCTACAGACAAATAAAAACATCGTAACTCGTCAGGAAAAAATGCTAGAATCAAACTTATTAAATGAAATATAATAAACAAATTAAGTTACTCAGGGATATTCTTAAAATTTAATTTTATCGTGATATTTATGCGAGAAAACTAAAATATTCGTTTCTAGTTCCAGAAACATAAAAACATCGTTACTCGTCAGGAAAAAATGCTAGAAACAAATTTATTAAATAAAATCTAATAAACAAATTTAGTTACTCAGGGATATTCTTAAAATTTAATTTTATCGTGATATTTATGCGAGAAAACTAAAATATTCGTTTCTAGTTCCAGAAACATAAAAAAATCGTTACTCGTCAGGAAAAAATGCTAGAAACAAATTTATTAAATAAAATCTAATAAACGAATTTAGTTACTCAGGGATATTCTTAAAATTTAATTTTATTGTGATATTTATGCGAGAAAACTAAAATATTCGTTTCTATCTCCAGACAAATAAAAACATAGTATCTCGTCAGGAAAAAATGCTAGAATCAAACTTATTAAATGAAATATAATAAACAAATTAAGTTACTCAGGGATATTCTTAAAATTTAATTTTATCGTGATATTTATGCGAGAAAACTAAAATATTCGTTTCTAGTTCCAGAAACATAAAAACATCATTACTCGTCAGGAAAAAATGCTAGAAACAAATTTATTAAATAAAATCTAATAAACAAATTTAGTTACTCAGGGATATTCTTAAAATTTAATTTTATCGCGATATTTTTGCGAGAAAACTAAAATATTCGTTTCTAGCTCCAGATAATTTAAAACATCGTAACTCGACAGGAAAAAATGCTAGAATCAAACTTATTAAATGAAATATAATAAACAAATTAAGTTACTCAGGGATATTCTTAAAATTAAATTTTATCGTGATATTTATGCGAGAAAACTAAAATATTCGTTTCTAGTTCCAGAAACATAAAAACATCGTAACTGCTCAGGAAAAAATGCTAGAAACAAACTTATTAAATAAAATCTAATAAACAAATTTAGTTACTCAGGGATATTCTTAAAATTAAATTTTATTGTGATATTTATGCGAGAAAACTAAAATATTCGTTTCTATCTCCAGACAAATAAAAACATAGTATCTCGTCAGGAAAAAATGCTAGAATCAAACTTATTAAATGAAATATAATAAACAAATTAAGTTACTCAGGGATATTCTTAAAATTTAATTTTATCGTGATATTTATGCGAGAAAACTAAAATATTCGTTTCTAGTTCCAGAAACATAAAAACATCATTAATCGTCAGGAAAAAATGCTAGAAACAAATTTATTAAATAAAATCTAATAAACAAATTTAGTTACTCAGGGATATTCTTAAAATTTAATTTTATCGTGATATTTATGCGAGAAAACTAAAATATTCGTTTCTAGCTCCAGATAATTTAAAACATCGTAACTCGACAGGAAAAAATGCTAGAATCAAACTTATTAAATGAAATATAATAAACAAATTAAGTTACTCAGGGATATTCTTAAAATTAAATTTTATCGTGATATTTATGCGAGAAAACTAAAATATTCGTTTCTAGTTCCAGAAACATAAAAACATCGTAACTGCTCAGGAAAAAATGCTAGAAACAAACTTATTAAATAAAATCTAATAAACAAATTTAGTTACTCAGGGATATTCTTAAAATTTAATTTTATCGTGATATTTATGCGAGAAAATTAAAATATTCGTTTCTATATACAGACAAATAAAAACATCGTAACTCGTCAGGAAAAAATGCTAGAATCAAACTTATTTAATGAAATATAATAAACAAATCATGTTACTCAGGGATATTCTTACAATTTAATTTTATCGTGATATTTATGCGAGAAAACTAAAATATTCGTTTCTAGCTCCAGACAATTTAAAACATCGTAACTCGACAGCAAAAAATGCTAGATTTAAACTTATTAAATGAAATATAATAAACAAATTAAGTTACTCAGGGATATTCTTAAAATTAAGTTTTATCATGATATTTATGCGAGAAAACTAAAATATTCGTTTCTAGTTCCAGAAACATAAAAACATCGTTACTCGTCAGGAAAAAATGCTAGAAACAAATTTATTAAATAAAATCTAATAAACAAATTTAGTTACTCAGGGATATTCTTAAAATTTAATTTTATCGTGATATTTATGCGAGAAAACTAAAATATTCGTTTCTAGTTCCAGAAACATAAAAAAATCGTTACTCGTCAGGAAAAAATGCTAGATACAAATTTATTAAATAAAATCTAATAAACGAATTTAGTTACTCAGGGATATTCTTAAAATTTAATTTTATTGTGATATTTATACGAGAAAACTAAAATATTCGTTTCTAGTTCCAGAAACATAAAAACATCGTTACTCGTCAGGAAAAAATGCTAGAAACAAATTTATTAAATAAAATCTAATAAACGAATTTAGTTACTCAGGGATATTCTTAAAATTTAATTTTATTGTGATATTTATGCGAGAAAACTAAAATATTCGTTTCTATCTCCAGACAAATAAAAACATAGTATCTCGTCAGGAAAAAATGCTAGAATCAAACTTATTAAATGAAATATAATAAACAAATTAAGTTACTCAGGGATATTCTTAAAATTTAATTTTATCGTGATATTTATGCGAGAAAACTAAAATATTCGTTTCTAGTTCCAGAAACATAAAAACATCGTTACTCGTCAGGAAAAAATGCTAGAAACAAATTTATTAAATAAAATCTAATAAACGAATTTAGTTACTCAGGGATATTCTTAAAATTTAATTTTATTGTGATATTTATGCGAGAAAACTAAAATATTCGTTTCTATCTCCAGACAAATAAAAACATAGTATCTCGTCAGGATAAAATGCTAGAATCAAACTTATTAAATGAAATATAATAAACAAATTAAGTTACTCAGGGATATTCTTAAAATTTAATTTTATCGTGATATTTATGCGAGAAAACTAAAATATTCGTTTCTAGTTCCAGAAACATAAAAACATCGTAACTGCTCAGGAAAAAATGCTAGAAACAAACTTATTAAATAAAATCTAATAAACAAATTTAGTTACTCAGGGATATTCTTAAAATTTAATTTTATCGTGATATTTATGTGAGAAAACTAAAATATTCGTTTCTATCTCCAGACAAATAAAAACATCGTAACTCGTCAGGATAAAATGCTAGAATCAAACTTATTAAATGAAATATAATAAACAAATTAAGTTACTCAGGGATATTCTTAAAATTTAATTTTATCGTGATATTTATGCGAGAAAACTAAAATATTCGTTTCTATCTACAGACAAATAATAACATCGTAACTCGTCAGGAAAAAATGCTAGAATCAAACTTATTAAATGAAATATAATAAACAAATCATGTTACTCAGGGATATTCTTACAATTTAATTTTATCGTGATATTTATGCGAGAAAACTAAAATATTCGTTTCTAGCTCCAGACAATTTAAAACATCGTAACTCGACAGGAAAAAATGCTAGATTCAAACTTATTAAATGAAATATAATAAACAAATTAAGTTACTCAGGGATATTCTTAAAATTTAATTTTATCGTGATATTTATGCGAGAAAACTAAAATATTCGTTTCTAGTTCCAGAAACATAAAAACATCGTTACTCGTCAGGAAAAAATGCTAGAAACAAATTTATTAAATAAAATCTAATAAACGAATTTAGTTACTCAGGGATATTCTTAAATTTTAATTTTATTGTGATATTTATGCGAGAAAACTAAAATATTCGTTTCTAGTTCCAGAAACATAAAAACATCGTTACTCGTCAGGAAAAAATGCTAGAAACAAATTTATTAAATAAAATCTAATAAACAAATTTAGTTACTCAGGGATATTCTTAAAATTTAATTTTATCGTGATATTTATGTGAGAAAACTAAAATATTCGTTTCTAGCTCCAGATAATTTAAAACATCGTAACTCGACAGGAAAAAATGCTAGAAACAAACTTATTCAATAAAATCTAATAAACAAATTTAGTTACTCAGGGATATTCTTAAAATTTAATTTTATTGTGATATTTATGCGAGAAAACTAAAATATTCGTTTCTATCTCCAGACAAATAAAAACATCGTAACTCGTCAGGATAAAATGCTAGAATCAAACTTATTAAATGAAATATAATAAACAAATTAAGTTACTCAGGGATATTCTTAAAATTGAATTTTATCGTGATATTTATGCGAGAAAACTAAAATATTCGTTTCTAGTTCCAGAAACATAAAAACATCGTAACTGCTCAGGAAAAAATGCTAGAAACAAACTTATTAAATAAAATCTAATAAACAAATTTAGTTACTCAGGGATATTCTTAAAATTTAATTTTATCGTGATATTTATGTGAGAAAACTAAAATATTCGTTTCTATCTCCAGACAAATAAAAACATCGTAACTCGTCAGGATAAAATGCTAGAATCAAACTTATTAAATGAAATATAATAAACAAATTAAGTTACTCAGGGATATTCTTAAAATTTATTTTTATCGTGATATTTATGCGAGAAAACTAAAATATTCGTTTCTAGTTCCAGAAACATAAAAACATCGTTACTCGTCAGGAAAAAATTCTAGAAACAAACTTATTCAATAAAATCTAATAAACAAATTTAGTTACTCAGGGATATTCTTAAAATTTAATTTTATCGTGATATTTATGCGAGAAAACTAAAATATTCGTTTCTATCTCCAGACAAATAAAAACATCGTAACTCGTCAGGAAAAAATGCTAGAATCAAACTTATTAAATGAAATATAATAAACAAATTAAGTTACTCAGGGATATTCTTAAAATTTAATTTTATCGTGATATTTATGTGACAAAACTAAAATATTCGTTTCTAGCTCCAGATAATTTAAAACATCGTAACTCGACAGGAAAAAATGCTAGAATCAAACTTATTAAATGAAATATAATAAACAAATTAAGTTACTCAGGGATATTCTTAAAATTTAATTTTATCGTGATATTTATGCGAGAAAACTAAAATATTCGTTTCTAGTTCCAGACAACATAAAAACATCGTTACTCGTCAGGAAAAAATGCTAGAAACAAATTTATTAAATAAAATCTAATAAACGAATTTAGTTACTCAGGGATATTCTTAAAATTTAATTTTATTGTGATATTTATTCGAGAAAACTAAAATATTCGTTTCTATCTCCAGACAAATAAAAACATGGTATCTCGTCAGGAAAAAATGCTAGAATCAAACTTATTAAATGAAATATAATAAACAAATTAAGTTACTCAGGGATATTCTTAATATTAAATTTTATCGTGATATTTATGCGAGAAAACTAAAATATTCGTTTCTAGTTCCAGAAACATAAAAACATCGTAACTGCTCAGGAAAAAATGCTAGAAACAAACTTATTAAATAAAATCTAATAAACAAATTTAGTTACTCAGGGATATTCTTAAAATTTAATTTTATCGTGATATTTATGTGAGAAAACTAAAATATTCGTTTCTATCTCCAGACAAATAAAAACATCGTAACTCGTCAGGATAAAATGCTAGAATCAAACTTATTAATTGAAATATAATAAACAAATTAAGTTACTCCGGGATATTCTTAAAATTTAATTTTATCGTGATATTTATGTGAGAAAACTAAAATATTCGTTTCTAGCTCCAGATAATTTAAAACATCGTAACTCGACAGGAAAAAATGCTAGAATCAAACTTATTAAATGAAATATAATAAACAAATTAAGTTACTCAGGGATATTCTTAAAATTAAATTTTATCGTGATATTTATGCGAGAAAACTAAAATATTCGTTTCTAGTTCCAGAAACATAAAAACATCGTAACTGCTCAGGAAAAAATGCTAGAAACAAACTTATTAAATAAAATCTAATAAACAAATTTAGTTACTCAGGGATATTCTTAAAATTTAATTTTATCGTGATATTTATGTGAGAAAACTAAAATATTCGTTTCTATCTCCAGACAAATAAAAACATCGTAACTCGTCAGGATAAAATGCTAGAATCAAACTTATTAAATGAAATATAATAAACAAATTAAGTTACTCAGGGATATTCTTAAAATTTAATTTTATCGTGATATTTATGCGAGAAAACTAAAATATTCGTTTCTATCTACAGACAAATAAAAACATCGTAACTCGTCAGGAAAAAATGCTAGAATCAAACTTATTAAATGAAATATAATAAACAAATCATGTTACTCAGGGATATTCTTACAATTTAATTTTATCGTGATATTTATGCGAGAAAATTAAAATATTCGTTTCTATCTACAGACAAATAAAAACATCGTAACTCGTCAGGAAAAAATGCTAGAATCAAACTTATTAAATGAAATATAATAAACAAATCATGTTACTCAGGGATATTCTTACAATTTAATTTTATCGTGATATTTATGCGAGAAAACTAAAATATTCGTTTCTAGTTCCAGAAACATAAAAACATCGTTACTCGTCAGGAAATAATGCTAGAATCAAACCTATTAAATGAAATCTAATAAACAAATTTAGTTACTCAGGGATATTCTTAAAATTTAATTTTATCGTGATATTTATGCGAGAAAACTAAAATATTCGTTTCTAGTTCCAGAAACATAAAAACATCATTACTCGTCAGGAAAAAATGCTAGAAAAAAATTTATTAAATAAAATCTAATAAACAAATTTAGTTACTCAGGGATATTCTTAAAATTTAATTTTATCGTGATATTTTTGCGAGAAAACTAAAATATTCGTTTCTATCTCCAGACAAATAAAAACATAGTATCTCGTCAGGAAAAAATGCTAGAATCAAACTTATTAAATGAAATATAATAAACAAATTAAGTTACTCAGGGATATTCTTAAAATTTAATTTTATCGTGATATTTATGCGAGAAAACTAAAATATTCGTTTCTAGTTCCAGAAACATAAAAACATCATTACTCGTCAGGAAAAAATGCTAGAAACAAATTTATTAAATAAAATCTAATAAACAAATTTAGTTACTCAGGGATATTCTTAAAATTTAATTTTATCGTGATATTTTTGCGAGAAAACTAAAATATTCGTTTCTAGCTCCAGATAATTTAAAACATCGTAACTCGACAGGAAAAAATGCTAGAATCAAACTTATTAAATGAAATATAATAAACAAATTAAGTTACTCAGGGATATTCTTAAAATTAAATTTTATCGTGATATTTATGCGAGAAAACTAAAATATTCGTTTCTAGTTCCAGAAACATAAAAACATCGTAACTGCTCAGGAAAAAATGCTAGAAACAAACTTATTAAATAAAATCTAATAAACAAATTTAGTTACTCAGGGATATTCTTAAAATTTAATTTTATCGTGATATTTATGCGAGAAAATTAAAATATTCGTTTCTATCTACAGACAAATAAAAACATCGTAACTCGTCAGGAAAAAATGCTAGAATCAAACTTATTAAATGAAATATAATAAACAAATCATGTTACTCAGGGATATTCTTACAATTTAATTTTATCGTGATATTTATGCGAGAAAACTAAAATATTCGTTTCTAGCTCCAGACAATTTAAAACATCGTAACTCGACAGGAAAAAATGCTAGATTCAAACTTATTAAATGAAATATAATAAACAAATTAAGTTACTCAGGGATATTCTTAAAATTAAATTTTATCGTGATATTTATGCGAGAAAACTAAAATATTCGTTTCTAGTTCCAGAAACATAAAAACATCGTTACTCGTCAGGAAAAAATGCTAGAAACAAATTTATTAAATAAAATCTAATAAACAAATTTAGTTACTCAGGGATATTCTTAAAATTTAATTTTATCGTGATATTTATGCGAGAAAACTAAAATATTCGTTTCTAGTTCCAGAAACAAAAAAAATCGTTACTCGTCAGGAAAAAATGCTAGAAACAAATTTATTAAATAAAATCTAATAAACGAATTTAGTTACTCAGGGATATTCTTAAAATTTAATTTTATTGTGATATTTATGCGAGAAAACTAAAATATTCGTTTCTAGTTCCAGAAACATAAAAACATCGTTACTCGTCAGGAAAAAATGCTAGAAACAAATTTATTCAATAAAATCTAATAAACGAATTTAGTTACTCAGGGATATTCTTAAAATTTAATTTTATTGTGATATTTATGCGAGAAAACTAAAATATTCGTTTCTATCTCCAGACAAATAAAAACATAGTATCTCGTCAGGAAAAAATGCTAGAATCAAATTTATTAAATGAAATATAATAAACAAATGAAGTTACTCAGGGATATTCTTAAAATTTAATTTTATCGTGATATTTATGCGAGAAAACTAAAATATTCGTTTCTAGTTCCAGAAACATAAAAACATCGTTACTCGTCAAGAAAAAATGCTAGAAACAAATTTATTAAATAAAATCTAATAAACGAATTTAGTTACTCAGGGATATTCTTAAAATTTAATTTTATTGTGATATTTATGCGAGAAAACTAAAATATTCGTTTCTATCTCCAGACAAATAAAAACATGGTATCTCGTCAGGAAAAAATGCTAGAATCAAACTTATAAAATGAAATATAATAAACAAATTAAGTTACTCAGGGATATTCTTTAAATTTAATTTTATCGTGATATTTATGCGAGAAAACTAAAATATTCGTTTCTAGTTCCAGAAACATAAAAACATCGTTACTCGTCAGGAAAAAATGCTAGAAACAAACTTATTCATTAAAATCTAATAAACAAATTTAGTTACTCAGGGATATTCTTAAAATTTAATTTTATCGTGATATTTATGCGAGAAAACTAAAATATTCGTTTCTATCTCCAGACAAATAAAAACATCGTAACTCGTCAGGAAAAAATGCTAGAATCAAACTTATTAAATGAAATATAATAAACAAATTTATTTACTCAGGGATATTCTTAAAATTTAATTTTATCGTGATATTTATGCGAGAAAACTAAAATATTCGTTTCTATCTACAGACAAATAAAATCGTCGTAACTCGTCAGGAAAAAATGCTAGAATCAAACTTATTAAATGAAATATAATAAACAAATCATGTTACTCAGGGATATTCTTACAATTTAATTTTATCGTGATATTTATGCGAGAAAACTAAAATATTCGTTTCTAGCTCCAGACAATTTAAAACATCGTAACTCGACAGGAAAAAATGCTAGATTCAAACTTATTAAATGAAATATAATAAACAAATTAAGTTACTCAGGGATATTCTTAAAATTAAATTTTATCATGATATTTATGCGAGAAAACTAAAATATTCGTTTCTAGTTCCAGAAACATAAAAACATCGTTACTCGTCAGGAAAAAATGCTAGAAACAAACTTATTAAATAAAATCTAATAAACAAATTTAGTTACTCAGGGATATTCTTAAAATTTAATTTTATCGTGATATTTATGCGAGAAAACTAAAATATTCGTTTCTAGTTCCAGAAACATAAAAAAATCGTTACTCGTCAGGAAAAAATGCTAGAAACAAATTTATTAAATAAAATCTAATAAACGAATTTAGTTACTCAGGGATATTCTTAAAATTTAATTTTATTGTGATATTTATGCGAGAAAACTAAAATATTCGTTTCTATTTCCAGACAAATAAAAACATAGTATCTCGTCAGGAAAAAATGCTAGAATCAAACTTATTAAATGAAATATAATAAACAAATTAAGTTACTCAGGGATATTCTTTAAATTTAATTTTATCGTGATATTTATGCGAGAAAACTAAAATATTCGTTTCTAGTTCCAGAAACATAAAAACATCGTAACTCGTCAGGAAAAAATGCTAGAAACAAATTTATTAAATAAAATCTAATAAACGAATTTAGTTACTCAGGGATATTCTTAAAATTTAATTTTATTGTGATATTTATGCGAGAAAACTAAAATATTCGTTTCTAGTTCCAGAAACATAAAAACATCGTAACTGCTCAGGAAAAAATGCTAGAAACAAACTTATTAAATAAAATCTAATAAACAAATTTAGTTACTCGTCAGGAAAAAATGCTAGAAACAAATTTATTAAATAAAATCTAATAAACGAATTTAGTTACTCAGGGATATTCTTAAAATTTAATTTTATTGTGATATTTATGCGAGAAAACTAAAATATTCGTTTCTATCTCCAGACAAATAAAAACATAGTATCTCGTCAGGAAAAAATGCTAGAATCAAACTTATTAAATGAAATATAATAAACAAATTAAGTTACTCAGGGATATTCTTAAAATTTAATTTTATCGTGATATTTATGCGAGAAAACTAAAATATTCGTTTCTAGTTCCAGACAACATAAAAACATCGTTACTCGTCAGGAAAAAATGCTAGAAACAAATTTATTAAATAAAATCTAATAAACGAATTTAGTTACTCAGGGATATTCTTAAAATTTTATTTTATTGTGATATTTATTCGAGAAAACTAAAATATTCGTTTCTATCTCCAGACAAATAAAAACATGGTATCTCGTCAGGAAAAAATGCTAGAATCAAACTTATTAAATGAAACATAATAAACAAATTAAGTTACTCAGGGATATTCTTTGAATTTAATTTTATCGTGATATTTATGCGAGAAAACTAAAATATTCGTTTCTAGTTCCAGAAACATAAAAACATCGTTACTCGTCAGGAAAAAATTCTAGAAACAAACTTATTCAATAAAATCTAATAAAAAAATTTAGTTACTCAGGGATATTCTTAAAATTTAATTTTATCGTGATATTTATGCGAGAAAACTAAAATATTCGTTTCTATCTCCAGACAAATAAAAACATCGTAACTCGTCAGGAAAAAATGCTAGAATCAAACTTATTAAATGAAATATAATAAACAAATTAAGTTACTCCGGGATATTCTTAAAATTTAATTTTATCGTGATATTTATGCGAGAAACTAAAATATTAGTTTCTATCTCCAGACAAATAAAAACATGGTATCTCGTCAGGAAAAAATGCTAGAATCAAACTTATTAAATGAAACATAATAAACAAATTAAGTTACTCAGGGATATTCTTTAAATTTAATTTTATCGTGATATTTATGCGAGAAAACTAAAATATTCGTTTCTAGTTCCAGAAACATAAAAACATCGTTACTCGTCAGGAAAAAATTCTAGAAACAAACTTATTCAATAAAATCTAATAAACAAATTTAGTTACTCAGGGATATTCTTAAAATTTAATTTTATCGTGATATTTATGCGAGAAAACTAAAATATTCGTTTCTATCTCCAGACAAATAAAAACATCGTTACTCGTCAGGAAAAAATGCTAGAATCAAACTTATTAAATGAAATATAATAAACAAATTAAGTTACTCAGGGATATTCTTAAAATTTAATTTTATCGTGATATTTATGTGACAAAACTAAAATATTCGTTTCTAGCTCCAGATAATTTAAAACATCGTAACTCGACAGGAAAAAATGCTAGAATCAAACTTATTAAATGAAATATAATAAACAAATTAAGTTACTCAGGGATATTCTTAAAATTTAATTTTATCGTGATATTTATGCGAGAAAACTAAAATATTCGTTTCTAGTTCCAGAAACATAAAAACATCGTAACTGCTCAGGAAAAAATGCTAGAAACAAACTTATTAAATAAAATCTAATAAACAAATTTAGTTACTCAGGGATATTCTTAAAATTTAATTTTATCGTGATATTTATGTGAGAAAACTAAAATATTCGTTTCTATCTCCAGACAAATAAAAACATCGTAACTCGTCAGGATAAAATGCTAGAATCAAACTTATTAAATGAAATATAATAAACAAATTAAGTTACTCCGGGATATTCTTAAAATTTAATTTTATCGTGATATTTATGTGAGAAAACTAAAATATTCGTTTCTAGCTCCAGATAATTTAAAACATCGTAACTCGACAGGAAAAAATGCTAGAATCAAACTTATTAAATGAAATATAATAAACAAATTAAGTTACTCAGGGATATTCTTAAAATTAAATTTTATCGTGATATTTATGCGAGAAAACTAAAATATTCGTTTCTAGTTCCAGAAACATAAAAACATCGTAACTGCTCAGGAAAAAATGCTAGAAACAAACTTAATAAATAAAATCTAATAAACAAATTTAGTTACTCAGGGATATTCTTAAAATTTAATTTTATCGTGATATTTATGTGAGAAAACTAAAATATTCGTTTCTATCTCCAGACAAATAAAAACATCGTAACTCGTCAGGATAAAATGCTAGAATCAAACTTATTAAATGAAATATAATAAACAAATTAAGTTACTCAGGGATATTCTTAAAATTTAATTTTATCGTGATATTTATGCGAGAAAACTAAAATATTCGTTTCTATCTACAGACAAATAAAAACATCGTAACTCGTCAGGAAAAAATGCTAGAATCAAACTTATTAAATGAAATATAATAAACAAATCATGTTACTCAGGGATATTCTTACAATTTAATTTTATCGTGATATTTATGCGAGAAAATTAAAATATTCGTTTCTATCTACAGACAAATAAAAACATCGTAACTCGTCAGGAAAAAATGCTAGAATCAAACTTATTAAATGAAATATAATAAACAAATCATGTTACTCAGGGATATTCTTACAATTTAATTTTATCGTGATATTTATGCGAGAAAACTAAAATATTCGTTTCTAGTTCCAGAAACATAAAAACATCGTTACTCGTCAGGAAAAAATGCTAGAATCAAACCTATTAAATGAAATCTAATAAACAAATTTAGTTACTCAGGGATATTCTTAAAATTTAATTTTATCGTGATATTTATGCGAGAAAACTAAAATATTCGTTTCTAGTTCCAGAAACATAAAAACATCATTACTCGTCAGGAAAAAATGCTAGAAAAAAATTTATTAAATAAAATCTAATAAACAAATTTAGTTACTCAGGGATATTCTTAAAATTTAATTTTATCGTGATATTTATGCGAGAAAACTAAAATATTCGTTTCTATCTCCAGACAAATAAAAACATAGTATCTCGTCAGGAAAAAATGCTAGAATCAAACTTATTAAATGAAATATAATAAACAAATTAAGTTACTCAGGGATATTCTTAAAATTTAATTTTATCGTGATATTAATGCGAGAAAACTAAAATATTCGTTTCTAGTTCCAGAAACATAAAAACATCATTACTCGTCAGGAAAAAATGCTAGAAACAAATTTATTAAATAAAATCTAATAAACAAATTTAGTTACTCAGGGATATTCTTAAAATTTAATTTTATCGTGATATTTTTGCGAGAAAACTAAAATATTCGTTTCTAGCTCCAGATAATTTAAAACATCGTAACTCGACAGGAAAAAATGCTAGAATCAAACTTATTAAATGAAATATAATAAACAAATTAAGTTACTCAGGGATATTCTTAAAATTAAATTTTATCGTGATATTTATGCGAGAAAACTAAAATATTCGTTTCTAGTTCCAGAAACATAAAAACATCGTAACTGCTCAGGAAAAAATGCTAGAATCAAACTTATTAAATAAAATCTAATAAACAAATTTAGTTACTCAGGGATATTCTTAATATTTAATTTTATCGTGATATTTATGCGAGAAAATTAAAATATTCGTTTCTATCTACAGACAAATAAAAACATCGTAACTCGTCAGGAAAAAATGCTAGAATCAAACTTATTAAATGAAATATAATAAACAAATCATGTTACTCAGGGATATTCTTACAATTTAATTTTATCGTAATATTTATGCGAGAAAACTAAAATATTCGTTTCTAGCTCCAGACAATTTAAAACATCGTAACTCGACAGGAAAAAATGCTAGATTCAAACTTATTAAATGAAATATAATAAACAAATTAAGTTACTCAGGGATATTCTTAAAATTAAATTTTATCATGATATTTATGCGAGAAAACTAAAATATTCGTTTCTAGTTCCAGAAACATAAAAACATCGTTACTCGTCAGGAAAAAATGCTAGAAACAAATTTATTAAATAAAATCTAATAAACAAATTTAGTTACTCAGGGATATTCTTAAAATTTAATTTTATCGTGATATTTATGCGAGAAAACTAAAATATTCGTTTCTAGTTCCAGAAACAAAAAAAATCGTTACTCGTCAGGAAAAAATGCTAGAAACAAATTTATTAAATAAAATCTAATAAACGAATTTAGTTACTCAGGGATATTCTTAAAATTTAATTTTATTGTGATATTTATGCGAGAAAACTAAAATATTCGTTTCTAGTTCCAGAAACATAAAAACATCGTTACTCGTCAGGAAAAAATGCTAGAAACAAATTTATTCAATAAAATCTAATAAACGAATTTAGTTACTCAGGGATATTCTTAAAATTTAATTTTATTGTGATATTTATGCGAGAAAACTAAAATATTCGTTTCTATCTCCAGACAAATAAAAACATAGTATCTCGTCAGGAAAAAATGCTAGAATCAAATTTATTAAATGAAATATAATAAACAAATTAAGTTACTCAGGGATATTCTTAAAATAAATTTTATCGTGATATTTATGCGAGAAAACTAAAATATTCGTTTCTAGTTCCAGAAACATAAAAACATCGTAACTGCTCAGGAAAAAATGCTAGAAACAAACTTAATAAATAAAATCTAATAAACAAATTTAGTTACTCAGGGATATTCTTAAAATTTAATTTTATCGTGATATTTATGTGAGAAAACTAAAATATTCGTTTCTATCTCCAGACAAATAAAAACATCGTAACTCGTCAGGATAAAATGCTAGAATCAAACTTATTAAATGAAATATAATAAACAAATTAAGTTACTCAGGGATATTCTTAAAATTTAATTTTATCGTGATATTTATGCGAGAAAACTAAAATATTCGTTTCTATCTACAGACAAATAAAAACATCGTAACTCGTCAGGAAAAAATGCTAGAATCAAACTTATTAAATGAAATATAATAAACAAATCATGTTACTCAGGGATATTCTTACAATTTAATTTTATCGTGATATTTATGCGAGAAAATTAAAATATTCGTTTCTATCTACAGACAAATAAAAACATCGTAACTCGTCAGGAAAAAAATGCTAGAATCAAACTTATTAAATGAAATATAATAAACAAATCATGTTACTCAGGGATATTCTTACAATTTAATTTTATCGTGATATTTATGCGAGAAAACTAAAATATTCGTTTCTAGTTCCAGAAACATAAAACATCGTTACTCGTCAGGAAATAATGCTAGAATCAAACCTATTAAATGAAATCTAATAAACAAATTTAGTTACTCAGGATATCTTAAAATTTATTTTATCGTGATATTTATGCGAGAAAACTAAAATATTCGTTTCTAGTTCCAGAAACATAAAAACATCATTACTCGTCAGGAAAAAATGCTAGAAACAAATTTATTAAATAAAATCTAATAAACAAATTTAGTTACTCAGGGATATTCTTAAAATTTAATTTTATCGTGATATTTTTGCGAGAAAACTAAAATATTCGTTTCTAGCTCCAGATAATTTAAAACATCGTAACTCGACAGGAAAAAATGCTAGAATCAAACTTATTAAATGAAATATAATAAACATATTAAGTTACTCAGGGATATTCTTAAAATTAAATTTTATCGTGATATTTATGCGAGAAAACTAAAATATTCGTTTCTAGTTCCAGAAACATAAAAACATCGTAACTGCTCAGGAAAAATGCTAGAAACAAACTTATTAAATAAAATCTAATAAACAAATTTAGTTACTCAGGGATATTCTTAAAATTTAATTTTATCGTGATATTTATGCGAGAAAACTAAAATATTCGTTTCTATCTACAGACAAATAAAACATCGTAACTCGTCAGGAAAAAATGCTAGAATCAAACTTATTAAATGAAATATAATAAACAAATCATGTTACTCAGGGATATTCTTACAATTTAATTTTATCGTGATATTTATGCGAGAAAACTAAAATATTCGTTTCTAGCTCCAGACAATTTAAAACATCGTAACTCGACAGGAAAAAATGCTAGATTCAAACTTATTAAATGAAATATAATAAACAAATTAAGTTACTCAGGGATATTCTTAAAATTAAATTTTATCATGATATTTATGCGAGAAAACTAAAATATTCGTTTCTAGTTCCAGAAACATAAAAACATCGTTACTCGTCAGGAAAAAATGCTAGAAACAAATTTATTAAATAAAATCTAATAAACAAATTTAGTTACTCAGGGATATTCTTAAAATTTAATTTTATCGTGATATTTATGCGAGAAAACTAAAATATTCGTTTCTAGTTCCAGAAACAAAAAAAATCGTTACTCGTCAGGAAAAAATGCTAGAAACAAATTTATTAAATAAAATCTAATAAACGAATTTAGTTACTCAGGGATATTCTTAAAATTTAATTTTATTGTGATATTTATGCGAGAAAACTAAAATATTCGTTTCTAGTTCCAGAAACATAAAAACATCGTTACTCGTCAGGAAAAAATGCTAGAAACAAATTTATTCAATAAAATCTAATAAACGAATTTAGTTACTCAGGGATATTCTTAAAATTTAATTTTATTGTGATATTTATGCGAGAAAACTAAAATATTCGTTTCTATCTCCAGACAAATAAAAACATAGTATCTCGTCAGGAAAAATGCTAGAATCAAATTTATTAAATAAAATATAATAAACAAATTAAGTTACTCAGGGATATTCTTAAAATTTAATTTTATCGTGATATTTATGCGAGAAAACTAAAATATTCGTTTCTAGTTCCAGAAACATAAAAACATCGTTACTCGTCAGGAAAAAATGCTAGAAACAAATTTATTAAATAAATCTAATAAACGAATTTAGTTACTCAGGGATATTCTTAAAATTTAATTTTATTGTGATATTTATGCGAGAAAACTAAAATATTCGTTTCTATCTCCAGACAAATAAAAACATGGTATCTCGTCAGGAAAAAATGCTAATCAAACTTATAAAATGAAATATAATAAACAAATTAAGTTACTCAGGGATATTCTTTAAATTTAAATTTATCGTGATATTTATGCGAGAAAACTAAAATATTCGTTTCTAGTTCCAGAAACATAAAAACATCGTTACTCGTCAGGAAAAAATGCTAGAAACAAACTTATTCAATAAAATCTAATAAACAAATTTAGTTACTCAGGGATATTCTTAAAATTTAATTTTATCGTGATATTTATGCGAGAAAACTAAAATATTCGTTTCTATCTCCAGACAAATAAAAACATCGTAACTCGTCAGGAAAAAATGCTAGAATCAAACTTATTAAATGAAATATAATAAACAAATAAAGTTACTCCGGGATATTCTTAAAATTTAATTTTATCGTGATATTTATGCGAGAAAACTAAAATATTAGTTTCTAGTTCCAGAAACATAAAAACATCGTTACTCGTCAGGAAAATATGCTAGAAACAAATTTATTAAATAAAATCTAATAAACAAATTTAGTTACTCAGGGATATTCTTCAAATTTAATTTTATCGTGATATTTATGTGAGAAAACTAAAATATTCTTTTCTAGCTCCAGATAATTTAAAACATCGTAACTCGACAGGAAAAAATGCTAGAATCAAACTTATTAAATGAAATATAATAAACAAATTAAGTTACTCAGGGATATTCTTAAAATTAAATTTTATCGTGATATTTATGCGAGAAAACTAAAATATTCGTTTCTAGTTCCAGAAACATAAAAACATCGTAACTGCTCAGGAAAAAATGCTAGAAACAAACTTATTAAATAAAATCTAATAAACAAATTTAGTTACTCAGGGATATTCTTAAAATTTAATTTTATCGTGATATTTATGCGAGAAAACTAAAATATTCGTTTCTATCTACAGACAAATAAAAACATCGTAACTCGTCAGGAAAAAATGCTAGAATCAAACTTATTAAATGAAATATAATAAACAAATCATGTTACTCAGGGATATTCTTACAATTTAATATTATCGTGATATTTATGCGAGAAAACTAAAATATTCCTTTTCTAGCTCCAGACAATTTAAAACATCGTAACTCGACAGGAAAAAATGCTAGATTCAAACTTATTAAATGAAATATAATAAACAAATTAAGTTACTCAGGGATATTCTTAAAATTTAATTTTATCGTGATATTTATGCGAGAAAACTAAAATATTCGTTTCTAGTTCAGAAACATAAAAACATCGTTACTCGTCAGGAAAAAATGCTAGAAACAAATTTATTAAATAAAATCTAATAAACGAATTTAGTTACTCAGGGATATTCTTAAAATTTAATTTTATTGTGATATTTATGCGAGAAAACTAAAATATTCGTTTCTAGTCCCAGAAAAATAAAAACATCGTTACTCGTCAGGAAAAAATGCTAGAAACAAATTTATTAAATAAAATCTAATAAACGAATTTAGTTACTCAGGGATATTCTTAAAATTTAATTTTATTGTGATATTTATGCGAGAAAACTAAAATATTCGTTTCTATCTCCAGACAAATAAAAACATAGTATCTCGTCAGGAAAAAATGCTAGAATCAAACTTATTAAATGAAATATAATAAACAAATTAAGTTACTCAGGGATTAAATTTAATTTTATCGTGATATTTATGCGAGAAAACTAAAATATTCGTTTCTAGTTCCAGACAACATAAAAACATCGTTACTCGTCAGGAAAAAATGCTAGAAACAAATTTATTAAATAAAATCTAATAAACGAATTTAGTTACTCAGGGATATTCTTAAAATTTAATTTTATTGTGATATTTATGCGAGAAAACTAAAATATTCGTTTCTATCTCCAGACAAATAAAAACATGGTATCTCGTCAGGAAAAAATGCTAGAATCAAACTTATTAAATGAAATATAATAAACAAATTAAGTTACTCAGGGATATTCTTTAAATTTAATTTTATCGTGATATTTATGCGAGAAAACTAAAATATTCGTTTCTAGTTCCAGAAACATAAAAAAATCGTTACTCGTCAGGAAAAAATGCTAGAAACAAATTTATTAAATAAAATCTAATAAACGAATTTAGTTACTCAGGGATATTCTTAAAATTTAATTTTATTGTGATATTTATGCGAGAAAACTAAAATATTCGTTTCTATCTCCAGACAAATAAAAACATAGTATCTCGTCAGGAAAAAATGCTAGAATCAAACTTATTAAATGAAATATAATAAACAAATTAAGTTACTCAGGGATATTCTTAAAATTTAATTTTATCGTGATATTTATGCGAGAAAATAAAATATTCGTTTCTAGTTCCAGACACATAAAAACATCATTACTCGTCAGGAAAAAATGCTAGAAACAAATTTATTAAATAAAATCTAATAAACAAATTTAGTTACTCAGGGATATTCTTAAAATTTAATTTTATCGTGATATTTTTGCGAGAAAACTAAAATATTCGTTTCTAGCTCCAGATAATTTAAAACATCGTAACTCGACAGGAAAAAATGCTAGAATCATACTTATTAAATGAAATATAATAAACAAATTAAGTTACTCAGGGATATTCTTAAAATTAAATTTTATCGTGATATTTATGCGAGAAAACTAAAATATTCGTTTCTAGTTCCAGAAACATAAAAACATCGTAACTGCTCAGGAAAAAATGCTAGAAACAAACTTATTAAATAAAATCTAATAAACAAATTTAGTTACTCAGGGATTTTCTTAAAATTAAATTTTATTGTGATATTTATGCGAGAAAACTAAAATATTCGTTTCTATCTCCAGACAAATAAAAACATAGTATCTCGTCAGGAAAAAATGCTAGAATCAAACTTATTAAATGAAATATAATAAACAAATTAAGTTACTCAGGGATATTCTTAAAATTTAATTTTATCGTGATATTTATGCGAGAAAACTAAAATATTCGTTTCTAGTTCCAGAAAAAAAAAACATCATTACTCGTCAGGAAAAAATGCTAGAAACAAATTTATTAAATAAAATCTAATAAACAAATTTAGTTACTCAGGGATATTCTTAAAATTTAATTTTATCGTGATATTTTTGCGAGAAAACTAAAATACTCGTTTCTAGCTCCAGATAATTTAAAACATCGTAACTCGACAGGAAAAAATGCTAGAATCAAACTTATTAAATGAAATATAATAAACAAATTAAGTTACTCAGGGATATTCTTAAAATTAAATTTTATCGTGATATTTATGCGAGAAAACTAAAATATTCGTTTCTAGTTCCAGAAACATAAAAACATCGTAACTGCTCAGGAAAAAATGCTAGAAACAAACTTATTAAATAAAATCTAATAAACAAATTTAGTTACTCAGGGATATTCTTAAAATTTAATTTTATCGTGATATTTATGCGAGAAAATTAAAATATTCGTTTCTATCTACAGACAAATAAAAACATCGTAACTCGTCAGGAAAAAATGCTAGAATCAAACTTATTAAATGAAATATAATAAACAAATCATGTTACTCAGGGATATTCTTACAATTTAATTTTATCGTGATATTTATGCGAGAAAACTAAAATATTCGTTTCTAGCTCCAGACAATTTAAAACATCGTAACTCGACAGGAAAAAATGCTAGATTCAAACTTATTAAATGAAATATAATAAACAAATTAAGTTACTCAGGGATATTCTTAAAATTAAATTTTATCATGATATTTATGCGAGAAAACTAAAATATTCGTTTCTAGTTCCAGAAACATAAAAACATCGTTACTCGTCAGGAAAAAATGCTAGAAACAAATTTATTAAATAAAATCTAATAAACAAATTTAGTTACTCAGGGATATTCTTAAAATTTAATTTTATCGTGATATTTATGCGAGAAAACTAAAATATTCGTTTCTAGTTCCAGAAACATAAAAACATCATTACTCGTCAGGAAAAAATGCTAGAAACAAATTTATTAAATAAAATCTAATAAACAAATTTAGTTACTCTGGGATATTCTTAAAATTTAATTTTATCGCGATATTTTTGCGAGAAAACTAAAATATTCGTTTCTAGCTCCAGATAATTTAAAACATCGTAACTCGACAGGAAAAAATGCTAGAATCAAACTTATTAAATGAAATATAATAAACAAATTAAGTTACTCAGGGATATTCTTAAAATTAAATTTTATCGTGATATTTATGCGAGAAAACTAAAATATTCGTTTCTAGTTCCAGAAACATAAAAACATCGTAACTGCTCAGGAAAAAATGCTAGAAACAAACTTATTAAATAAAATCTAATAAACAAATTTAGTTACTCAGGGATATTCTTAAAATTAAATTTTATTGTGATATTTATGCGAGAAAACTAAAATATTCGTTTCTATCTCCAGACAAATAAAAACATAGTATCTCGTCAGGAAAAAATGCTAGAATCAAACTTATTAAATGAAATATAATAAACAAATTAAGTTACTCAGGGATATTCTTAAAATTTAATTTTATCGTGATATTTATGCGAGAAAACTAAAATATTCGTTTCTAGTTCCAGAAACATAAAAACATCATTAATCGTCAGGAAAAAATGCTAGAAACAAATTTATTAAATAAAATCTAATAAACAAATTTAGTTACTCAGGGATATTCTTAAAATTTAATTTTATCGTGATATTTATGCGAGAAAACTAAAATATTCGTTTCTAGCTCCAGATAATTTAAAACATCGTAACTCGACAGGAAAAAATGCTAGAATCAAACTTATTAAATGAAATATAATAAACAAATTAAGTTACTCAGGGATATTCTTAAAATTAAATTTTATCGTGATATTTATGCGAGAAAACTAAAATATTCGTTTCTAGTTCCAGAAACATAAAAACATCGTAACTGCTCAGGAAAAAATGCTAGAAACAAACTTATTAAATAAAATCTAATAAACAAATTTAGTTACTCAGGGATATTCTTAAAATTTAATTTTATCGTGATATTTATGCGAGAAAATTAAAATATTCGTTTCTATATACAGACAAATAAAAACATCGTAACTCGTCAGGAAAAAATGCTAGAATCAAACTTATTAAATGAAATATAATAAACAAATCATGTTACTCAGGGATATTCTTACAATTTAATTTTATCGTGATATTTATGCGAGAAAACTAAAATATTCGTTTCTAGCTCCAGACAATTTAAAACATCGTAACTCGACAGCAAAAAATGCTAGATTTAAACTTATTAAATGAAATATAATAAACAAATTAAGTTACACAGGGATATTCTTAAAATTAAATTTTATCGTGATATTTATGCGAGAAAACTAAAATATTCGTTTCTAGTTCCAGAAACATAAAAACATCGTTACTCGTCAGGAAAAAATGCTAGAAACAAATTTATTAAATAAAATCTAATAAACAAATTTAGTTACTCAGGGATATTCTTAAAATTTAATTTTATCGTGATATTTATGCGAGAAAACTAAAATATTCGTTTCTAGTTCCAGAAACATAAAAAAATCGTTACTCGTCAGGAAAAAATGCTAGATACAAATTTATTAAATAAAATCTAATAAACGAATTTAGTTACTCAGGGATATTCTTAAAATTTAATTTTATTGTGATATTTATGCGAGAAAACTAAAATATTCGTTTCTAGTTCCAGAAACATAAAAACATCGTTACTCGTCAGGAAAAAATGCTAGAAACAAATTTATTAAATAAAATCTAATAAACGAATTTAGTTACTCAGGGATATTCTTAAAATTTAATTTTATTGTGATATTTATGCGAGAAAACTAAAATATTCGTTTCTATCTCCAGACAAATAAAAACATAGTATCTCGTCAGGAAAAAATGCTAGAATCAAACTTATTAAATGAAATATAATAAACAAATTAAGTTACTCACGGATATTCTTAAAATTTAATTTTATCGTGATATTTATGCGAGAAAACTAAAATATTCGTTTCTAGTTCCAGAAACATAAAAACATCGTTACTCGTCAGGAAAAAATGCTAGAAACAAATTTATTAAATAAAATCTAATAAACGAATTTAGTTACTCAGGGATATTCTTAAAATTTAATTTTATTGTGATATTTATGCGAGAAAACTAAAATATTCGTTTCTATCTCCAGACAAATAAAAACATCGTAACTCGTCAGGATAAAATGCTAGAATCAAACTTATTAAATGAAATATAATAAACAAATTAAGTTACTCAGGGATATTCTTAAAATTTAATTTTATCGTGATATTTATGCGAGAAAACTAAAATATTCGTTTCTAGTTCCAGAAACATAAAAACATCGTAACTGCTCAGGAAAAAATGCTAGAAACAAACTTATTAAATAAAATCTAATAAACAAATTTAGTTACTCAGGGATATTCTTAAAATTTAATTTTATCGTGATATTTATGTGAGAAAACTAAAATATTCGTTTCTATCTCCAGACAAATAAAAACATCGTAACTCGTCAGGATAAAATGCTAGAATCAAACTTATTAAATGAAATATAATAAACAAATTAAGTTACTCAGGGATATTCTTAAAATTTAATTTTATCGTGATATTTATGCGAGAAAACTAAAATATTCGTTTCTAGTTCCAGAAACATAAAAACATCGTTACTCGTCAGGAAAAAATGCTAGAAACAAATTTATTAAATAAAATCTAATAAACAAATTTAGTTACTCAGGGATATTCTTAAAATTTAATTTTATCGTGATATTTATGTGAGAAAACTAAAATATTCGTTTCTAGCTCCAGATAATTTAAAACATCGTAACTCGACAGGAAAAAATGCTAGAAACAAACTTATTCAATAAAATCTAATAAACAAATTTAGTTACTCAGGGATATTCTTAAAATTTAATTTTATTGTGATATTTATGCGAGAAAACTAAAATATTCGTTTCTATCTCCAGACAAATAAAAACATCGTAACTCGTCAGGATAAAATGCTAGAATCAAACTTATTAAATGAAATATAATAAACAAATTAAGTTACTCAGGGATATTCTTAAAATTTAATTTTATCGTGATATTTATGCGAGAAAACTAAAATATTCGTTTCTAGTTCCAGAAACATAAAAACATCGTAACTGCTCAGGAAAAAATGCTAGAAACAAACTTATTAAATAAAATCTAATAAACAAATTTAGTTACTCAGGGATATTCTTAAAATTTAATTTTATCGTGATATTTATGTGAGAAAACTAAAATATTCGTTTCTATCTCCAGACAAATAAAAACATCGTAACTCGTCAGGATAAAATGCTAGAATCAAACTTATTAAATGAAATATAATAAACAAATTAAGTTACTCAGGGATATTCTTAAAATTTAATTTTATCGTGATATTTATGCGAGAAAACTAAAATATTCGTTTCTATCTACAGACAAATAATAACATCGTAACTCGTCAAGAAAAAATGCTAGAATCAAACTTATTAAATGAAATATAATAAACAAATCATGTTACTCAGGGATATTCTTACAATTTAATTTTATCGTGATATTTATGCGAGAAAACTAAAATATTCGTTTCTAGCTCCAGACAATTTAAAACATCGTAACTCGACAGGAAAAAATGCTAGATTCAAACTTATTAAATGAAATATAATAAACAAATTAAGTTACTCAGGGATATTCTTAAAATTTAATTTTATCGTGATATTTATGCGAGAAAACTAAAATATTCGTTTCTAGTTCCAGAAACATAAAAACATCGTTACTCGTCAGGAAAAAATGCTAGAAACAAATTTATTAAATAAAATCTAATAAACGAATTTAGTTACTCAGGGATATTCTTAAATTTTAATTTTATTGTGATATTTATGCGAGAAAACTAAAATATTCGTTTCTAGTTCCAGAAACATAAAAACATCGTTACTCGTCAGGAAAAAATGCTAGAAACAAATTTATTAAATAAAATCTAATAAACAAATTTAGTTACTCAGGGATATTCTTAAAATTTAATTTTATCGTGATATTTATGTGAGAAAACTAAAATATTCGTTTCTAGCTACAGATAATTTAAAACATCGTAACTCGACAGGAAAAAATGCTAGAATCAAACTTATTAAATGAAATATAATAAACAAATTAAGTTACTCAGGGATATTCTTAAAATTTAATTTTATCGTGATATTTATGCGAGAAAACTAAAATATTCGTTTCTAGTTCCAGAAACATAAAAACATCGTAACTGCTCAGGAAAAAATGCTAGAAACAAATTTATTAAATAAAATCTAATAAACAAATTTAGTTACTCAGGGATATTCTTAAAATTTAATTTTATCGTGATATTTATGCGAGAAAACTAAAATATTCGTTTCTATCTCCAGACAAATAAAAACATAGTATCTCGTCAGGAAAAAATGCTAGAATCAAACTTATTAAATGAAATATAATAAACAAATTAAGTTACTCAGGGATATTCTTAAAATTTAATTTTATCGTGATATTTATGCGAGAAAACTAAAATATTCGTTTCTAGTTCCAGAAACATAAAAACATCGTTACTCGTCAGGAAAAAATGCTAGAAACAAACTTATTCAATAAAATCTAATAAAGAAATTTAGTTACTCAGGGATATTCTTAAAATTTAATTTTATCGTGATATTTATGCGAGAAAACTAAAATATTCGTTTCTATCTACAGACAAATAAAAACATCGTAACTCGTCAGGAAATAATGCTAGAATCAAACCTATTAAATGAAATATAATAAACAAATTAAGTTACTCTGGGATATTCTTAAAATTTAATTTTATCGTGATATTTATGCGAGAAAACTAAAATATTCGTTTCTAGTTCCAGAAACATAAAAACATCATTACTCGTCAGGAAAAAATGCTAGAAACAAATTTATTAAATAAAATCTAATAAACAAATTTAGTTACTCAGGGATATTCTTAAAATTTAATTTTATCGTGATATTTTTGCGAGAAAACTAAAATATTCGTTTCTAGCTCCAGATAATTTAAAACATCGTAACTCGACATGAAAAAATGCTAGAATCAAACTTATTAAATGAAATATAATTAACAAATTAAGTTACTCAGGGATATTCTTAAAATTAAATTTTATCGTGATATTTATGCGAGAAAACTAAAATATTCGTTTCTAGTTCCAGAAACATAAAAACATCGTAACTGCTCAGGAAAAAATGCTAGAAACAAACTTATTAAATAAAATCTAATAAACAAATTTAGTTACTCAGGGATATTCTTAAAATTTAATTTTATCGTGATATTTATGCGAGAAAATTAAAATATTCGTTTCTATCTACAGACAAATAAAAACATCGTAACTCGTCAGGAAAAAATGCTAGAATCAAACTTATTAAATGAAATATAATAAACAAATCATGTTACTCAGGGATATTCTTAAAATTTAATTTTATCGTGATATTTATGCGAGAAAACTAAAATATTCGTTTCTAGTTCCAGAAACATAAAAACATCGTTACTCGTCAGGAAAAAATGCTAGAAACAAACTTATTCAATAAAATCTAATAAACAAATTTAGTTACTCAGGGATATTCTTAAAATTTAATTTTATCGTGATATTTATGCGAGAAAACTAAAATATTCGTTTCTATCTACAGACAAATAAAAACATCGTAACTCGTCAGGAAATAATGCTAGAATCAAACCTATTAAATGAAATATAATAAACAAATTAAGTTACTCCGGGATATTCTTAAAAATTAATTTTATCGTGATATTTATGCGAGAAAACTAAAATATTCGTTTATAGTTCCAGAAACATAAAAACATCATTACTCGTCAGGAAAAAATGCTAGAAACAAATTTATTAAATAAAATCTAATAAACAAATTTAGTTACTCAGGGATATTCTTAAAATTTAATTTTATCGTGATATTTTTGCCAGAAAACTAAAATATTCGTTTCTAGCTCCAGATAATTTAAAACATCGTAACTCGACAGGAAAAAATGCTAGAATCAAACTTATTAAATGAAATATAATTAACAAATTAAGATACTCAGGGATATTCTTAAAATTAAATTTTATCGTGATATTTATGCGAGAAAACTAAAATATTCGTTTCTAGTTCCAGAAACATAAAAACATCGTAACTGCTCAGGAAAAAATGCTAGAAACAAACTTATTAAATAAAATCTAATAAACAAATTTAGTTACTCAGGGATATTCTTAAAATTAAATTTTATCGTGATATTTATGCGAGAAAATTAAAATATTCGTTTCTATCTACAGACAAATAAAAACATCGTAACTCGTCAGGAAAAAATGCTAGAATCAAACTTATTAAATGAAATATAATAAACAAATCATGTTACTCAGGGATATTCTTACAATTTAATTTTATCGTGATATTTATGCGAGAAAACTAAAATATTCGTTTCTAGCTCCAGACAATTTAAAACATCGTAACTCGACAGGAAAAAATGCTAGATTCAAACTTATTAAATGAAATATAATAAACAAATTAAGTTACTCAGGGATATTCTTAAAATTAAATTTTATCATGATATTTATGCGAGAAAACTAAAATATTCGTTTCTAGTTCCAGAAACATAAAAACATCGTTACTCGTCAGGAAAAAATGCTAGAAACAAATTTATTAAATAAAATCTAATAAACAAATTTAGTTACTCAGGGATATCTTAAAATTTAATTTTATCGTGATATTTATGCGAGAAAACTAAAATATTCGTTTCTAGTTCCAGAAACATAAAAAAATCGTTACTCGTCAGGAAAAAATGCTAGAAACAAATTTATTAAATAAAATCTAATAAACAAATTTAGTTACTCAGGGATATTCTTAAAATTTAATTTTATCGTGATATTTATGCGAGAAAACTAAAATATTCGTTTCTAGTTCCAGAAACATAAAAAAATCGTTACTCGTCAGGAAAAAATGCTAGATACAAATTTATTAAATAAAATCTAATAAACGAATTTAGTTACTCAGGGATATTCTTAAAATTTAATTTTATTGTGATATTTATGCGAGAAAACTAAAATATTCGTTTCTATCTCCAGACAAATAAAAACATAGTATCTCGTCAGGAAAAAATGCTAGAATCAAACTTATTAAATGAAATATAATAAACAAATTAAGTTACTCAGGGATATTCTTAAAATTTAATTTTATCGTGATATTTATGCGAGAAAACTAAAATATTCGTTTCTAGTTCCAGAAACATAAAAACATCGTTACTCGTCAGGAAAAAATGCTAGAAACAAATTTATTAAATAAAATCTAATAAACGAATTTAGTTACTCAGGGATATTCTTAAAATTTAATTTTATTGTGATATTTATGCGAGAAAACTAAAATATTCGTTTCTATCTCCAGACAAATAAAAACATGGCATCTCGTCAGGAAAAAATGCTAGAATCAAACTTATTAAATGAAATATAATAAACAAATTAAGTTACTCAGGGATATTCTTTAAATTTAATTTTATCGTGATATTTATGCGAGAAAACTAAAATATTCGTTTCTATCTACAGACAAATAAAAACATCGTAACTCGTCAGGAAATAATGCTAGAAACAAATTTATTAAATAAAATCTAATAAACGAAATTAGTTACTCAGGGATATTCTTAAAATTTAATTTTATTGTGATATTTATGCGAGAAAACTAAAATATTCGTTTCTATCTCCAGACAAATAAAAACATAGTATCTCGTCAGGAAAAAATGCTAGAATCAAACTTATTAAATGAAATATAATAAACAAATTAAGTTACTCAGGGATATTCTTAAAATTTAATTTTATCGTGATATTTATGCGAGAAAACTAAAATATTCGTTTCTAGTTCCAGAAACATAAAAACATCATTACTCGTCAGGAAAAAATGCTAGAAACAAATTTATTAAATAAAATCTAATAAACAAATTTAGTTACTCAGGGATATTCTTAAAATTTTATTTTATCGTGATATTTTTGCGAGAAAACTAAAATATTCGTTTCTAGCTCCAGATAATTTATAACATCGTAACTCGACAGGAAAAAATGCTAGAATCAAACTTATTAAATGAAATATAATTAACAAATTAAGTTACTCAGGGATATTCTTAAAATTAAATTTTATCGTGATATTTATGCGAGAAAACTAAAATATTCGTTTCTAGTTCCAGAAACATAAAAACATCGTAACTGCTCAGGAAAAAATGCTAGAAACAAACTTATTAAATAAAATCTAATAAACAAATTTAGTTACTCAGGGATATTCTTAAAATTTAATTTTATCGTGATATTTATGCGAGAAAATTAAAATATTCGTTTCTATCTACAGACAAATAAAAACATCGTAACTCGTCAGGAAAAAATGCTAGAATCAAACTTATTAAATGAAATATAATAAACAAATCATGTTACTCAGGGATATTCTTACAATTTAATTTTATCGTGATATTTATGCGAGAAAACTAAAATATTCGTTTCTAGCTCCAGACAATTTAAAACATCGTAACTCGACAGGAAAAAATGCTAGATTCAAACTTATTAAATGAAATATAATAAACAAATTAAGTTACTCAGTGATATTCTTAAAATTAAATTTTATCATGATATTAATGCGAGAAAACTAAAATATTCGTTTCTAGTTCCAGAAACATAAAAACATCGTTACTCGTCAGGAAAAAATGCTAGAAACAAATTTATTAAATAAAATCTAATAAACAAATTTAGTTACTCAGGGATATTCTTAAAATTTAATTTTATCGTGATATTTATGCGAGAAAACTAAAATATTCGTTTCTAGTTCCAGAAACATAAAAAAATCGTTACTCGTCAGGAAAAAATGCTAGAAACAAATTTATTAAATATAATCTAATAAACAAATTTAGTTACTCAGGGATATTCTTAAAATTTAATTTTATCGTGATATTTTTGCGAGAAAACTAAAATATTCGTTTCTAGCTCCAGATAATTTAAAACATCGTAACTCGACATGAAAAAATGCTAGAATCAAACTTATTAAATGAAATATAATTAACAAATTAAGTTACTCAGGGATATTCTTAAAATTAAATTTTATCGTGATATTTATGCGAGAAAACTAAAATATTCGTTTCTAGTTCCAGAAACATAAAAACATCGTAACTGCTCAGGAAAAAATGCTAGAAACAAACTTATTAAATAAAATCTAATAAACAAATTTAGTTACTCAGGGATATTCTTAAAATTTCATTTTATCGTGATATTTATGCGAGAAAATTAAAATATTCGTTTCTATCTACAGACAAATAAAAACATCGTAACTCGTCAGGAAAAAATGCTAGAATCAAACTTATTAAATGAAATATAATAAACAAATCATGTTACTCAGGGATATTCTTAAAATTTAATTTTATCGTGATATTTATGCGAGAAAACTAAAATATTCGTTTCTAGTTCCAGAAACATAAAAACATCGTTACTCGTCAGGAAAAAATGCTAGAAACAAACTTATTCAATAAAATCTAATAAACAAATTTAGTTACTCAGGGATATTCTTAAAATTTAATTTTATCGTGATATTTTTGCCAGAAAACTAAAATATTCGTTTCTTGCTCCAGATAATTTAAAACATCGTAACTCGACAGGAAAAAATGCTAGAATCAAACTTATTAAATGAAATATAATTAACAAATTAAGTTACTCAGGGATATTCTTAAAATTAAATTTTATCGTGATATTTATGCGAGAAAACTAAAATATTCGTTTCTAGTTCCAGAAACATAAAAACATCGTAACTGCTCAGGAAAAAATGCTAGAAACAAACTTATTAAATAAAATCTAATAAACAAATTTAGTTACTCAGGGATATTCTTAAAATTAAATTTTATCGTGATATTTATGCGAGAAAATTAAAATATTCGTTTCTATCTACAGACAAATAAAAACATCGTAACTCGTCAGGAAAAAATGCTATCAAACTTATTAAATGAAATATAATAAACAAATCATGTTACTCAGGGATATTCTTACAATTTAATTTTATCGTGATATTTATGCGAGAAAACTAAAATATTCGTTTCTAGCTCCAGACAATTTAAAACATCGTAACTCGACATGAAAAAATGCTAGATTCAAACTTATTAAATGAAATATAATAAACAAATCATGTTACTCAGGGATATTCTTACAATTTAATTTTATCGTGATATTTATGCGAGAAAACTAAAATATTCGTTTCTAGCTCCAGACAATTTAAAACATCGTAACTCGACAGGAAAAAATGCTAGATTCAAACTTATTAAATGAAATATAATAAACAAATTAAGTTACTCAGGGATATTCTTAAAATTAAATTTTATCATGATATTTATGCGAGAAAACTAAAATATTCGTTTCTAGTTCCAGAAACATAAAAACATCGTTACTCGTCAGGAAAAAATGCTAGAAACAAATTTATTAAATAAAATCTAATAAACAAATTTAGTTACTCAGGGATATTCTTAAAATTTAATTTTATTGTGATATTTATGCGAGAAAACTAAAATATTCGTTTCTATCTCCAGACAAATAAAAACATAGTATCTCGTCAGGAAAAAATGCTAGAATCAAACTTATTAAATGAAATATAATAAACAAATTAAGTTACTCAGGGATATTCTTAAAATTTAATTTTATCGTGATATTTATGCGAGAAAACTAAAATATTCGTTTCTAGTTCCAGAAACATAAAAACATCGTTACTCGTCAGGAAAAAATGCTAGAAACAAATTTATTAAATAAAATCTAATAAACGAATTTAGTTACTCAGGGATATTCTTAAAATTTAATTTTATTGTGATATTTATGCGAGAAAACTAAAATATTCGTTTCTATCTCCAGACAAATAAAAACATGGTATCTCGTCAGGAAAAAATGCTAGAATCAAACTTATTAAATGAAATATAATAAACAAATTAAGTTACTCAGGGATATTCTTTAAATTTAATTTTATCGTGATATTTATGCGAGAAAACTAAAATATTCGTTTCTATCTACAGACAAATAAAAACATCGTAACTCGTCAGGAAATAATGCTAGAAACAAATTTATTAAATAAAATCTAATAAACGAAATTAGTTACTCAGGGATATTCTTAAAATTTAATTTTATTGTGATATTTATGCGAGAAAACTAAAATATTCGTTTCTATCTCCAGACAAATAAAAACATAGTATCTCGTCAGGAAAAAATGCTAGAATCAAACTTATTAAATGAAATATAATAAACAAATTAAGTTACTCAGGGATATTCTTAAAATTTAATTTTATCGTGATATTTATGCGAGAAAACTAAAATATTCGTTTCTAGTTCCAGAAACATAAAAACATCATTACTCGTCAGGAAAAAATGCTAGAAACAAATTTATTAAATAAAATCTAATAAACAAATTTAGTTACTCAGGGATATTCTTAAAATTTAATTTTATCGTGATATTTTTGCGAGAAAACTAAAATATTCGTTTCTAGCTCCAGATAATTTATAACATCGTAACTCGACAGGAAAAAATGCTAGAATCAAACTTATTAAATGAAATATAATTAACAAATTAAGTTACTCAGGGATATTCTTAAAATTAAATTTTATCGTGATATTTATGCGAGAAAACTAAAATATTCGTTTCTAGTTCCAGAAACATAAAAACATCGTAACTGCTCAGGAAAAAATGCTAGAAACAAACTTATTAAATAAAATCTAATAAACAAATTTAGTTACTCAGGGATATTCTTAAAATTTAATTTTATCGTGATATTTATGCGAGAAAATTAAAATATTCGTTTCTATCTACATACAAATAAAAACATCGTAACTCGTCAGGAAAAAATGCTAGAATCAAACTTATTAAATGAAATATAATAAACAAATCATGTTACTCAGGGATATTCTTACAATTTAATTTTATCGTGATATTTATGCGAGAAAACTAAAATATTCGTTTCTAGCTCCAGACAATTTAAAACATCGTAACTCGACAGGAAAAAATGCTAGATTCAAACTTATTAAATGAAATATAATAAACAAATTAAGTTACTCAGTGATATTCTTAAAATTAAATTTTATCATGATATTAATGCGAGAAAACTAAAATATTCGTTTCTAGTTCCAGAAACATAAAAACATCGTTACTCGTCAGGAAAAAATGCTAGAAACAAATTTATTAAATAAAATCTAATAAACAAATTTAGTTACTCAGGGATATTCTTAAAATTTAATTTTATCGTGATATTTATGCGAGAAAACTAAAATATTCGTTTCTAGTTCCAGAAACATAAAAAAATCGTTACTCGTCAGGAAAAAATGCTAGAAACAAATTTATTAAATAAAATCTAATAAACAAATTTAGTTACTCAGGGATATTCTTAAAATTTAATTTTATCGTGATATTTTTGCGAGAAAACTAAAATATTCGTTTCTAGCTCCAGATAATTTAAAACATCGTAACTCGACATGAAAAAATGCTAGAATCAAACTTATTAAATGAAATATAATTAACAACTTAAGTTACTCAGGGATATTCTTAAAATTAAATTTTATCGTGATATTTATGCGAGAAAACTAAAATATTCGTTTCTAGTTCCAGAAACATAAAAACATCGTAACTGCTCAGGAAAAAATGCTAGAAACAAACTTATTAAATAAAATCTAATAAACAAATTTAGTTACTCAGGGATATTCTTAAAATTTCATTTTATCGTGATATTTATGCGAGAAAATTAAAATATTCGTTTCTATCTACAGACAAATAAAAACATCGTAACTCGTCAGGAAAAAATGCTAGAATCAAACTTATTAAATGAAATATAATAAACAAATCATGTTACTCAGGGATATTCTTAAAATTTAATTTTATCGTGATATTTATGCGAGAAAACTAAAATATTCGTTTCTAGTTCCAGAAACATAAAAACATCGTTACTCGTCAGGAAAAAATGCTAGAAACAAACTTATTCAATAAAATCTAATAAACAAATTTAGTTACTCAGGGATATTCTTAAAATTTAATTTTATCGTGATATTTTTGCCAGAAAACTAAAATATTTGTTTCTTGCTCCAGATAATTTAAAACATCGTAACTCGACAGGAAAAAATGCTAGAATCAAACTTATTAAATGAAATATAATTAACAAATTAAGTTACTCAGGGATATTCTTAAAATTAAATTTTATCGTGATATTTATGCGAGAAAACTAAAATATTCGTTTCTAGTTCCAGAAACATAAAAACATCGTAACTGCTCAGGAAAAAATGCTAGAAACAAACTTATTAAATAAAATCTAATAAACAAATTTAGTTACTCAGGGATATTCTTAAAATTAAATTTTATCGTGATATTTATGCGAGAAAATTAAAATATTCGTTTCTATCTACAGACAAATAAAAACATCGTAACTCGTCAGGAAAAAATGCTAGAATCAAACTTATTAAATGAAATATAATAAACAAATCATGTTACTCAGGGATATTCTTACAATTTAATTTTATCGTGATATTTATGCGAGAAAACTAAAATATTCGTTTCTAGCTCCAGACAATTTAAAACATCGTAACTCGACAGGAAAAAATGCTAGATTCAAACTTATTAAATGAAATATAATAAACAAATTAAGTTACTCAGGGATATTCTTAAAATTAAATTTTATCATGATATTTAAGCGAGAAAACTAAAATATTCGTTTCTAGTTCCAGAAACATAAAAACATCGTTACTCGTCAGGAAAAAATGCTAGAAACAAATTTATTAAATAAAATCTAATAAACGAATTTAGTTACTCAGGGATATTCTTAAAATTTAATTTTATTGTGATATTTATGCGAGAAAACTAAAATATTCGTTTCTATCTCCAGACAAATAAAAACATGGTATCTCGTCAGGAAAAAATGCTAGAATCAAACTTATTAAATGAAATATAATAAACAAATTAAGTTACTCAGGGATATTCTTTAAATTTAATTTTATCGTGATATTTATGCGAGAAAACTAAAATATTCGTTTCTAGTTCCAGAAACATAAAAACATCGTTACTCGTCAGGAAAAAATGCTAGAAACAAACTTATTCAATAAAATCTAATAAACAAATTTAGTTACTCAGGGATATTCTTAAAATTTAATTTTATCGTGATATTTATGCGAGAAAACTAAAATATTCGTTTCTATCTCCAGACAAATAAAAACATCGTAACTCGACAGGAAAAAATGCTTGAATCAAACTTATTAAATGAAATATAATAAACAAATTAAGTTACTCAGGGATATTCTTTAAATTTAATTTTATCGTGATATTTATGCGAGAAAACTAAAATATTCGTTTCTAGTTCCAGAAACATAAAAACATCGTTACTCGTCAGGAAAAAATGCTAGAAACAAATTTATTAAATAAAATCTAATAAACGAATTTAGTTACTCAGGGATATTCTTAAAATTTAATTTTATTGTGATATTTATGCGAGAAAACTAAAATATTCGTTTCTAGTTCCAGAAACATAAAAACATCGTAACTGCTCAGGAAAAAATGCTAGAAACAAACTTATTAAATAAAATCTAATAAACAAATTTAGTTACTCGTCAGGAAAAATTGCTAGAAACAAATTTATTAAATAAAATCTAATAAACTAATTTAGTTACTCAGGGATATTCTTAAAATTTAATTTTATTGTGATATTTATGCGAGAAAACTAAAATATTCGTTTCTATCTCCAGACAAATAAAAACATAGTATCTCGTCAGGAAAAAATGCTAGAATCAAACTTATTAAATGAAATATAATAAACAAATTAAGTTACTCAGGGATATTCTTAAAATTTAATTTTATCGTGATATTTATGCGAGAAAACTAAAATATTCGTTTCTAGTTCCAGACAACATAAAAACATCGTTACTCGTCAGGAAAAAATGCTAGAAACAAATTTATTAAATAAAATCTAATAAACGAATTTAGTTACTCAGGGATATTCTTAAAATTTAATTTTATTGTGATATTTATTCGAGAAAACTAAAATATTCGTTTCTATCTCCAGACAAATAAAAACATGGTATCTCGTCAGGAAAAAATGCTAGAATCAAACTTATTAAATGAAACATAATAAACAAATTAAGTTACTCAGGGATATTCTTTAAATTTAATTTTATCGTGATATTTATGCGAGAAAACTAAAATATTCGTTTCTAGTTCCAGAAACATAAAAACATCGTTACTCGTCAGGAAAAAATTCTAGAAACAAACTTATTCAATAAAATCTAATAAACAAATTTAGTTACTCAGGGATATTCTTAAAATTTAATTTTATCGTGATATTTATGCGAGAAAACTAAAATATTCGTTTCTATCTCCAGACAAATAAAAACATCGTAACTCGTCAGGAAAAAATGCTAGAATCAAACTTATTAAATGAAATATAATAAACAAATTAAGTTACTCCGGGATATTCTTAAAATTTAATTTTATCGTGATATTTATGCGAGAAAACTAAAATATTAGTTTCTAGTTCCAGAAACATAAAAACATCGTTACTCGTCAGGAAAAAATTCTAGAAACAAATTTATTAAATAAAATCTAATAAACAAATTTAGTTACTCAGGGATATTCTTAAAATTTAATTTTATCGTGATATTTATGTGACAAAACTAAAATATTCGTTTCTAGCTCCAGATAATTTAAAACATCGTAACTCGACAGGAAAAAATGCTAGAATCAAACTTATTAAATGAAATATAATAAACAAATTAAGTTACTCAGGGATATTCTTAAAATTAAATTTTATCGTGATATTTATGCGAGAAAACTAAAATATTCGTTTCTAGTTCCAGAAACATAAAAACATCGTAACTGCTCAGGAAAAAATGCTAGAAACAAACTTATTAAATAAAATCTAATAAACAAATTTAGTTACTCAGGGATATTCTTAAAATTTAATTTTATCGTGATATTTATGTGAGAAAACTAAAATATTCGTTTCTATCTCCAGACAAATAAAAACATCGTAACTCGTCAGGATAAAATGCTAGAATCAAACTTATTAAATGAAATATAATAAACAAATTAAGTTACTCCGGGATATTCTTAAAATTTAATTTTATCGTGATATTTATGTGAGAAAACTAAAATATTCGTTTCTAGCTCCAGATAATTTAAAACATCGTAACTCGACAGGAAAAAATGCTAGAATCAAACTTATTAAATGAAATATAATAAACAAATAAAGTTACTCAGGGATATTCTTAAAATTAAATTTTATCGTGATATTTATGCGAGAAAACTAAAATATTCGTTTCTAGTTCCAGAAACATAAAAACATCGTAACTGCTCAGGAAAAAATGCTAGAAACAAACTTATTAAATAAAATCTAATAAACAAATTTAGTTACTCAGGGATATTCTTAAAATTTAATTTTATCGTGATATTTATGTGAGAAAACTAAAATATTCGTTTCTATCTCCAGACAAATAAAAACATCGTAACTCGTCAGGATAAAATGCTAGAATCAAACTTATTAAATGAAATATAATAAACAAATTAAGTTACTCAGGGATATTCTTAAAATTTAATTTTATCGTGATATTTATGCGAGAAAACTAAAATATTCGTTTCTAGTTCCAGAAACATAAAAACATCGTTACTCGTCAGGAAATAATGCTAGAATCAAACCTATTAAATGAAATCTAATAAACAAATTTAGTTACTCAGGGATATTCTTAAAATTTAATTTTATCGTGATATTTATGCGAGAAAACTAAAATATTCGTTTCTAGTTCCAGAAACATAAAAACATCATTACTCGTCAGGAAAAAATGCTAGAAAAAAATTTATTACATAAAATCTAATAAACAAATTTAGTTACTCAGGGATATTCTTAAAATTTAATTTTATCGTGATATTTTTGCGAGAAAACTAAAATATTCGTTTCTATCTCCAGACAAATAAAAACATAGTATCTCGTCAGGAAAAAATGCTAGAATCAAACTTATTAAATGAAATATAATAAACAAATTAAGTTACTCAGGGATATTCTTAAAATTTAATTTTATCGTGATATTTATGCGAGAAAACTAAAATATTCGTTTCTAGTTCCAGAAACATAAAAACATCATTACTCGTCAGGAAAAAATGCTAGAAACAAATTTATTAAATAAAATCTAATAAACAAATTTAGTTACTCAGGGATATTCTTAAAATTTAATTTTATCGTGATATTTTTGCGAGAAAACTAAAATATTCGTTTCTAGCTCCAGATAATTTAAAACATCGTAACTCGACAGGAAAAAATGCTAGAATCAAACTTATTAAATGAAATATAATAAACAAATTAAGTTACTCAGGGATATTCTTAAAATTAAATTTTATCGTGATATTTATGCGAGAAAACTAAAATATTCGTTTCTAGTTCCAGAAACATAAAAACATCGTAACTGCTCAGGAAAAAATGCTAGAAACAAACTTATTAAATAAAATCTAATAAACAAATTTAGTTACTCAGGGATATTCTTAAAATTTAATTTTATCGTGATATTTATGCGAGAAAATTAAAATATTCGTTTCTATCTACAGACAAATAAAAACATCGTAACTCGTCAGGAAAAAATGCTAGAATCAAACTTATTAAATGAAATATAATAAACAAATCATGTTACTCAAGGATATTCTTACAATTTAATTTTATCGTGATATTTATGCGAGAAAACTAAAATATTCGTTTCTAGCTCCAGACAATTTAAAACATCGTAACTCGACAGGAAAAAATGCTAGATTCAAACTTATTAAATGAAATATAATAAACAAATTAAGTTACTCAGGGATATTCTTAAAATTAAATTTTATCATGATATTTATGCGAGAAAACTAAAATATTCGTTTCTAGTTCCAGAAACATAAAAACATCGTTACTCGTCAGGAAAAAATGCTAGAAACAAATTTATTAAATAAAATCTAATAAACAAATTTAGTTACTCAGGGATATTCTTAAAATTTAATTTTATCGTGATATTTATGCGAGAAAACTAAAATATTCGTTTCTAGTTCCAGAAACATAAAAAAATCGTTACTCGTCAGGAAAAAATGCTAGAAACAAATTTATTAAATAAAATCTAATAAACGAATTTAGTTACTCAGGGATATTCTTAAAATTTAATTTTATTGTGATATTTATGCGAGAAAACTAAAATATTCGTTTCTAGTTCCAGAAACATAAAAACATCGTTACTCGTCAGGAAAAAATGCTAGAAACAAATTTATTCAATAAAATCTAATAAACGAATTTAGTTACTCAGGGATATTCTTAAAATTTAATTTTATTGTGATATTTATGCGAGAAAACTAAAATATTCGTTTCTATCTCCAGACAAATAAAAACATAGTATCTCGTCAGGAAAAAATGCTAGAATCAAATTTATTAAATGAAATATAATAAACAAATTAAGTTACTCAGGGATATTCTTTAAATTTAATTTTATCGTGATATTTATGCGAGAAAACTAAAATATTCGTTTCTAGTTCCAGAAACATAAAAACATCGTTACTCGTCAGGAAAAAATGCTAGAAACAAACTTATTCAATAAAATCTAATAAACAAATTTAGTTACTCAGGGATATTCTTAAAATTTAATTTTATCGTGATATTTATGCGAGAAAACTAAAATATTCGTTTCTATCTCCAGACAAATAAAAACATCGTAACTCGTCAGGAAAAAATGCTAGAATCAAACTTATTAAATGAAATATAATAAACAAATTAAGTTACTCCGGGATATTCTTAAAATTTAATTTTATCGTGATATTTATGCGAGAAAACTAAAATATTAGTTTCTAGTTCCAGAAACATAAAAACATCGTTACTCGTCAGGAAAATATGCTAGAAACAAATTTATTAAATAAAATCTAATAAACAAATTTAGTTACTCAGGGATATTCTTCAAATTTAATTTTATCGTGATATTTATGTGAGAAAACTAAAATATTCTTTTCTAGCTCCAGATAATTTAAAACATCGTAACTCGACAGGAAAAAATGCTAGAATCAAACTTATTAAATGAAATATAATAAACAAATTAAGTTACTCAGGGATATTCTTAAAATTAAATTTTATCGTGATATTTATGCGAGAAAACTAAAATATTCGTTTCTAGTTCCAGAAACATAAAAACATCGTAACTGCTCAGGAAAAAATGCTAGAAACAAACTTATTAAATAAAATTTAATAAACAAATTTAGTTACTCAGGGATATTCTTAAAATTTAATTTTATCGTGATATTTATGCGAGAAAACTAAAATATTCGTTTCTATCTACAGACAAATAAAAACATCGTAACTCGTCAGGAAAAAATGCTAGAATCAAACTTATTAAATGAAATATAATAAACAAATCATGTTACTCAGGGATATTCTTACAATTTAATTTTATCGTGATATTTATGCGAGAAAACTAAAATATTCGTTTCTAGCTCCAGACAATTTAAAACATCGTAACTCGACAGGAAAAAATGCTAGATTCAAACTTATTAAATGAAATATAATAAACAAATTAAGTTACTCAGGGATATTCTTTAAATTTAATTTTATCGTGATATTTATGCGAGAAAACTAAAATATTCGTTTCTAGTTCCAGAAACATAAAAACATCGTTACTCGTCAGGAAAAAATGCTAGAAACAAATTTATTAAATAAAATCTAATAAACGAATTTAGTTACTCAGGGATATTCTTAAAATTTAATTTTATTGTGATATTTATGCGAGAAAACTAAAATATTCGTTTCTAGTCCCAGAAAAATAAAAACATCGTTACTCGTCAGGAAAAAATGCTAGAAACAAATTTATTAAATAAAATCTAATAAACGAATTTAGTTACTCAGGGATATTCTTAAAATTTAATTTTATTGTGATATTTATGCGAGAAAACTAAAATATTCGTTTCTATCTCCAGACAAATAAAAACATAGTATCTCGTCAGGAAAAAATGCTAGAATCAAACTTATTAAATGAAATATAATAAACAAATTAAGTTACTCAGGGATTAAAATTTAATTTTATCGTGATATTTATGCGAGAAAACTAAAATATTCGTTTCTAGTTCCAGACAACATAAAAACATCGTTACTCGTCAGGAAAAAATGCTAGAAACAAATTTATTAAATAAAATCTAATAAACGAATTTAGTTACTCAGGGATATTCTTAAAATTTAATTTTATCGTGATATTTATGCGAGAAAACTAAAATATTCGTTTCTATCTCCAGACAAATAAAAACATCGTAACTCGTCAGGAAAAAATGCTAGAATCAAACTTATTAAATGAAATATAATAAACAAATTAAGTTACTCCGGGATATTCTTAAAATTTAATTTTATCGTGATATTTATGCGAGAAAACTAAAATATTAGTTTCTAGTTCCAGAAACATAAAAACATCATTACTCGTCAGGAAAAAATGCTAGAAACAAATTTATTAAATAAAATCTAATAAACGAATTTAGTTACTCAGGGATATTCTTAAAATTTAATTTTATTGTGATATTTATGCGAGAAAACTAAAATATTCGTTTCTATCTCCAGACAAATAAAAACATAGTATCTCGTCAGGAAAAAATGCTAGAATCAAACTTATTAAATGAAATATAATAAACAAATTAAGTTACTCAGGGATATTCTTAAAATTTAATTTTATCGTGATATTTATGCGAGAAAACTAAAATATTCGTTTCTAGTTCCAGAAACATAAAAACATCATTACTCGTCAGGAAAAAATGCTAGAAACAAATTTATTAAATAAAATCTAATAAACAAATTTAGTTACTCAGGGATATTCTTAAAATTTAATTTTATCGTGATATTTTTGCGAGAAAACTAAAATATTCGTTTCTAGCTCCAGATAATTTAAAACATCGTAACTCGACAGGAAAAAATGCTAGAATCAAACTTATTAAATGAAATATAATAAACAAATTAAGTTACTCAGGGATATTCTTAAAATTAAATTTTATCGTGATATTTATGCGAGAAAACTAAAATATTCGTTTCTAGTTCCAGAAACATAAAAACATCGTAACTGCTCAGGAAAAAATGCTAGAAACAAACTTATTAAATAAAATCTAATAAACAAATTTAGTTACTCAGGGATATTCTTAAAATTAAATTTTATTGTGATATTTATGCGAGAAAACTAAAATATTCGTTTCTATCTCCAGACAAATAAAAACATAGTATCTCGTCAGGAAAAAATGCTAGAATCAAACTTATTAAATGAAATATAATAAACAAATTAAGTTACTCAGGGATATTCTTAAAATTTAATTTTATCGTGATATTTATGCGAGAAAACTAAAATATTCGTTTCTAGTTCCAGAAACATAAAAACATCATTACTCGTCAGGAAAAAATGCTAGAAACAAATTTATTAAATAAAATCTAATAAACAAATTTAGTTACTCAGGGATATTCTTAAAATTTAATTTTATCGTGATATTTTTGCGAGAAAACTAAAATATTCGTTTCTAGCTCCAGATAATTTAAAACATCGTAACTCGACAGGAAAAAATGCTAGAATCAAACTTATTAAATGAAATATAATAAACAAATTAAGTTACTCAGGGATATTCTTAAAATTAAATTTTATCGTGATATTTATGCGAGAAAACTAAAATATTCGTTTCTAGTTCCAGAAACATAAAAACATCGTAACTGCTCAGGAAAAAATGCTAGAAACAAACTTATTAAATAAAATCTAATAAACAAATTTAGTTACTCAGGGATATTCTTATAATTTAATTTTATCGTGATATTTATGCGAGAAAATTAAAATATTCGTTTCTATATACAGACAAATAAAAACATCGTAACTCGTCAGGAAAAAATGCTAGAATCAAACTTATTAAATGAAATATAATAAACAAATCATGTTACTCAGGGATATTCTTACAATTTAATTTTATCGTGATATTTATGCGAGAAAACTAAAATATTCGTTTCTAGCTCCAGACAATTTAAAACATCGTAACTCGACAGGAAAAAATGCTAGATTCAAACTTATTAAATGAAATATAATAAACAAATTAAGTTACTCAGGGATATTATTAAAATTAAGTTTTATCATGATATTTATGCGAGAAAACTAAAATATTCGTTTCTAGTTCCAGAAACATAAAAACATCGTTACTCGTCAGGAAAAAATGCTAGAAACAAATTTATTAAATAAAATCTAATAAACAAATTTAGTTACTCAGGGATATTCTTAAAATTTAATTTTATCGTGATATTTATGCGAGAAAACTAAAATATTCGTTTCTAGTTCCAGAAACATAAAAAAATCGTTACTCGTCAGGAAAAAATGCTAGAAACAAATTTATTAAATAAAATCTAATAAACGAATTTAGTTACTCAGGGATATTCTTAAAATTTAATTTTATTGTGATATTTATGCGAGAAAACTAAAATATTCGTTTCTATCTCCAGACAAATAAAAACATAGTATCTCGTCAGGAAAAAATGCTAGAATCAAACTTATTAAATGAAATATAATAAACAAATTAAGTTACTCAGGGATATTCCTAAAATTTAATTTTATCGTGATATTTATGCGAGAAAACTAAAATATTCGTTTCTAGTTCCAGAAACATAAAAACATCGTCACTCGTCAGGAAAAAATGCTAGAAACAAATTTATTAAATAAAATCTAATAAACGAATTTAGTTACTCAGGGATATTCTTAAAATTTAATTTTATTGTGATATTTATGCGAGAAAACTAAAATATTCGTTTCTATCTCCAGACAATTAAAAACATAGTATCTCGTCAGGAAAAAATGCTAGAATCAAACTTATTAAATGAAATATAATAAACAAATTAAGTTACTCAGGGATATTCTTTAAATTTAATTTTATCGTGATATTTATGCGAGAAAACTAAAATATTCGTTTCTAGTTCCAGAAACATAAAAACATCGTTACTCGTCAGGAAAAAATGCTAGAAACAAACTTATTCAATAAAATCTAATAAACAAATTTAGTTACTCAGGGATATTCTTAAAATTTAATTTTCTCGTGATATTTATGCGAGAAAACTAAAATATTCGTTTCTATCTCCAGACAAATAAAAACATCGTAACTCGTCAGGAAAAAATGCTAGAATCAAACTTATTAAATGAAATATAATAAACAAATTAAGTTACTCCGGGATATTCTTAAAATTTAATTTTATCGTGATATTTATGCGAGAAAACTAAAATATTAGTTTCTAGTTCCAGAAACATAAAAACATCGTTACTCGTCAGGAAAAAATGCTAGAAACAAATTTATTAAATAAAATCTAATAAACAAATTTAGTTACTCAGGGATATTCTTAAAATTTAATTTTATCGTGATATTTATGTGAGAAAACTAAAATATTCTTTTCTAGCTCCAGATAATTTAAAACATCGTAACTCGACAGGAAAAAATGCTAGAATCAAACTTATTAAATGAAATATAATAAACAAATTAAGTTACTCAGGGATATTCTTAAAATTAAATTTTATCGTGATATTTATGCGAGAAAACTAAAATATTCGTTTCTAGTTCCAGAAACATAAAAACATCGTAACTGCTCAGGAAAAAATGCTAGAAACAAACTTATTAAATAAAATCTAATAAACAAATTTAGTTACTCAGGGATATTCTTAAAATTTATTTTTATCGTGATATTTATGTGAGAAAACTAAAATATTCGTTTCTATCTCCAGACAAATAAAAACATCGTAACTCGTCAGGATAAAATGCTAGAATCAAACTTATTAAATGAAATATAATAAACAAATTAAGTTACTCAGGGATATTCTTAAAATTTAATTTTATCGTGATATTTATGCGAGAAAACTAAAATATTCGTTTCTATCTACAGACAAATAAAAACATCGTAACTCGTCAGGAAAAAATGCTAGAATCAAACTTATTAAATGAAATATAATAAACAAATCATGTTACTCAGGGATATTCTTACAATTTAATTTTATCGTGATATTTATGCGAGAAAATTAAAATATTCGTTTCTATCTACAGACAAATAAAAACATCGTAACTCGTCAGGAAAAAATGCTAGAATCAAACTTATTAAATGAAATATAATAAACAAATCATGTTACTCAGGGATATTCTTACAATTTAATTTTATCGTGATATTTATGCGAGAAAACTAAAATATTCGTTTCTAGCTCCAGACAATTTAAAACATCGTAACTCGACAGGAAAAAATGCTAGATTCAAACTTATTAAATGAAATATAATAAACAAATTAAGTTACTCAGGGATATTCTTAAAATTAAATTTTATCATGATATTTATGCGAGAAAACTAAAATATTCGTTTCTAGTTCCAGAAACATAAAAACATCGTTACTCGTCAGGAAAAAATGCTAGAAACAAATTTATTAAATAAAATCTAATAAACAAATTTAGTTACTCAGGGATATTCTTAAAATTTAATTTTATCGTGATATTTATGCGAGAAAACTAATATATTCGTTTCTAGTTCCAGAAACATAAAAAAATCGTTACTCGTCAGAAAAAAATGCTAGAAACAAATTTATTAAATAAAATCTAATAAACGAATTTAGTTATTCAGGGATATTCTTAAAATTTAATTTTATTGTGATATTTATGCGAGAAAACTAAAATATTCGTTTCTATCTCCAGACAAATAAAAACATAGTATCTCGTCAGGAAAAAATGCTAGAATCAAACTTATTAAATGAAATATAATAAACAAATTAAGTTACTCAGGGATATTCTTAAAATTTAATTTTATCGTGATATTTATGCGAGAAAACTAAAATATTCGTTTCTAGTTCCAGAAACATAAAAACATCATTACTCGTCAGGAAAAAATGCTAGAAACAAATTTATTAAATAAAATCTAATAAACAAATTTAGTTACTCAGGGATATTCTTAAAATTTAATTTTATCGTGATATTTTTGCGAGAAAACTAAAATATTCGTTTCTAGCTCCAGATAATTTAAAACATCGTAACTCGACAGGAAAAAATGCTAGAATCAAACTTATTAAATGAAATATAATAAACAAATTAAGTTACTCAGGGATATTCTTAAAATTAAATTTTATCGTGATATTTATGCGAGAAAACTAAAATATTCGTTTCTAGTTCCAGAAACATAAAAACATCGTAACTGCTCAGGAAAAAATGCTAGAAACAAACTTATTAAATAAAATCTAATAAACAAATTTAGTTACTCAGGGATATTCTTAAAATTAAATTTTATTGTGATATTTATGCGAGAAAACTAAAATATTCGTTTCTATCTCCAGACAAATAAAAACATAGTATCTCGTCAGGAAAAAATGCTAGAATCAAACTTATTAAATGAAATATAATAAACAAATTAAGTTACTCAGGGATATTCTTAAAATTTAATTTTATCGTGATATTTATGCGATAAAACTAAAATATTCGTTTCTAGTTCCAGAAACATAAAAACATCATTACTCGTCAGGAAAAAATGCTAGAAACAAATTTATTAAATAAAATCTAATAAACAAATTTAGTTACTCAGGGATATTCTTAAAATTTAATTTTATCGTGATATTTTTGCGAGAAAACTAAAATATTCGTTTCTAGCTCCAGATAATTTAAAACATCGTAACTCGACAGGAAAAAATGCTAGAATCAAACTTATTAAATGAAATATAATAAACAAATTAAGTTACTCAGGGATATTCTTAAAATTAAATTTTATCGTGATATTTATGCGAGAAAACTAAAATATTCGTTTCTAGTTCCAGAAACATAAAAACATCGTAACTGCTCAGGAAAAAATGCTAGAAACAAACTTATTAAATAAAATCTAATAAACAAATTTAGTTACTCAGGGATATTCTTAAAATTTAATTTTATCGTGATATTTATGCGAGAAAATTAAAATATTCGTTTCTATATACAGACAAATAAAAACATCGTAACTCGTCAGGAAAAAATGATAGAATCAAACTTATTAAATGAAATATAATAAACAAATTATGTTACTCAGGGATATTCTTACAATTTAATTTTATCGTGATATTTATGCGAGAAAACTAAAATATTCGTTTCTAGCTCCAGACAATTTAAAACATCGTAACTCGACAGGAAAAAATGCTAGATTCAAACTTATTAAATGAAATATAATAAACAAATTAAGTTACTCAGGGATATTCTTAAAATTAAGTTTTATCATGATATTTATGCGAGAAAACTAAAATATTCGTTTCTAGTTCCAGAAACATAAAAACATCGTTACTCGTCAGGAAAAAATGCTAGAAACAAATTTATTAAATAAAATCTAATAAACAAATTTAGTTACTCAGGGATATTCTTAAAATTTAATTTTATCGTGATATTTATGCGAGAAAACTAAAATATTCGTTTCTAGTTCCAGAAACATAAAAAAATCGTTACTCGTCAGGAAAAAATGCTAGAAACAAATTTATTAAATAAAATCTAATAAACGAATTTAGTTACTCAGGGATATTCTTAAAATTTAATTTTATTGTGATATTTATGCGAGAAAACTAAAATATTCGTTTCTAGTTCCAGAAACATAAAAACATCGTTACTCGTCAGGAAAAAATGCTAGAAACAAATTTATTAAATAAAATCTAATAAACGAATTTAGTTACTCAGGGATATTCTTAAAATTTAATTTTATTGTGATATTTATGCGAGAAAACTAAAATATTCGTTTCTATCTCCAGACAAATAAAAACATAGTATCTCGTCAGGAAAAAATGCTAGAATCAAACTTATTAAATGAAATATAATAAACAAATTAAGTTACTCAGGGATATTCTTAAAATTTAATTTTATCGTGATATTTATGCGAGAAAACTAAAATATTCGTTTCTATCTCCAGAAACAAAAAACATCGTTACTCGTCAGGAAAAAATGCTAGAAACAAATTTATTAAATAAAATCTAATAAACGAATTTAGTTACTCAGGGATATTCTTAAAATTTAATTTTATTGTGATATTTATGCGAGAAAACTAAAATATTCGTTTCTATCTCCAGACAAATAAAAACATGGTATCTCGTCAGGAAAAAATGCTAGAATCAAACTTATTAAATGAAATATAATAAACAAATTAAGTTACTCAGGGATATTCTTTAAATTTAATTTTATCGTGATATTTATGCGAGAAAACTAAAATATTCGTTTCTAGTTCCAGAAACATAAAAACATCGTTACTCGTCAGGAAAAAATGCTAGAAATAAACTTATTCAATAAAATCTAATAAACAAATTTAGTTACTCAGGGATATTCTTAAAATTTAATTTTATCGTGATATTTATGCGAGAAAACTAAAATATTCGTTTCTATCTCCAGACAAATAAAAACATCGTAACTCGTCAGGAAAAAATGCTAGAATCAAACTTATTAAATGAAATATAATAAACAAATTAAGTTACTCCGGGATATTCTTAAAATTTAATTTTATCGTGATATTTATGCGAGAAAACTAAAATATTAGTTTCTAGTTCCAGAAACATAAAAACATCGTTACTCGTCAGGAAAAAATGCTAGAAACAAATTTATTAAATAAAATCTAATAAACAAATTTAGTTACTCAGGGATATTCTTAAAATTTAATTTTATCGTGATATTTATGTGAGAAAACTAAAATATTCTTTTCTAGCTCCAGAAAATTTAAAACATCGTAACTCGACAGGAAAAAATGCTAGAATCAAACTTATTAAATGAAATATAATAAACAAATTAAGTTACTCAGGGATATTCTTAAAATTAAATTTTATCGTGATATTTATGCGAGAAAACTAAAATATTCGTTTCTAGTTCCAGAAACATAAAAACATCGTAACTGCTCAGGAAAAAATGCTAGAAACAAACTTATTAAATAAAATCTAATAAACAAATTTAGTTACTCAGGGATATTCTTAAAATTTAATTTTATCGTGATATTTATGTGAGAAAACTAAAATATTCGTTTCTATCTCCAGACAAATAAAAACATCGTAACTCGTCAGGATAAAATGCTAGAATCAAACTTATTAAATGAAATATAATAAACAAATTAAGTTACTCAGGGATATTCTTAAAATTTAATTTTATCGTGATATTTATGCGAGAAAACTAAAATATTCGTTTCTATCTACAGACAAATAAAAACATCGTAACTCGTCAGGAAAAAATGATAGAATCAAACTTATTAAATGAAATATAATAAACAAATCATGTTACTCAGGGATATTCTTACAATTTAATTTTATCGTGATATTTATGCGAGAAAACTAAAATATTCGTTTCTAGCTCCAGACAATTTAAAACATCGTAACTCGACAGGAAAAAATGCTAGATTCAAACTTATTAAATGAAATATAATAAACAAATAAAGTTACTCAGGGATATTCTTTAAATTTAATTTTATCGTGATATTTATGCGAGAAAACTAAAATATTCGTTTCTAGTTCCAGAAACATAAAAACATCGTTACTCGTCAGGAAAAAATGCTAGAAACAAATTTATTAAATAAAATCTAATAAACGAATTTAGTTACTCAGGGATATTCTTAAAATTTAATTTTATTGTGATATTTATGCGAGAAAACTAAAATATTCGTTTCTAGTTCCAGAAACATAAAAACATCGTTACTCGTCAGGAAAAAATGCTAGAAACAAATTTATTAAATAAAATCTAATAAACAAATTTAGTTACTCAGGGATATTCTTAAAATTTAATTTTATCGTGATATTTATGTGAGAAAACTAAAATATTCGTTTCTAGCTCCAGATAATTTAAAACATCGTAACTCGACAGGAAAAAATGCTAGAATCAAACTTATTAAATAAAATCTAATAAACAAATTTAGTTACTCAGGGATATTCTTTAAATTTAATTTTATCGTGATATTTATGCGAGAAAACTAAAATATTCGTTTCTAGTTCCAGAAACATAAAAACATCGTTACTCGTCAGGAAAAAATGCTAGAAACAAATTTATTAAATAAAATCTAATAAACAAATTTAGTTACTCAGGGATATTCTTAAAATTTAATTTTATCGTGATATTTATGCGAGAAAACTAAAATATTCGTTTCTAGTTCCAGAAACATAAAAACATCGTTACTCGTCAGGAAAAAATGCTAGAAACAAATTTATTAAATAAAATCTAATAAACGAATTTAGTTACTCAGGGATATTCTTAAAATTTAATTTTATTGTGATATTTATGCGAGAAAACTAAAATATTCGTTTCTATCTCCAGACAAATAAAAACATAGTATCTCGTCAGGAAAAAATGCTAGAATCAAACTTATTAAATGAAATATAATAAACAAATTAAGTTACTCAGGGATATTCTTAAAATTTAATTTTATCGTGATATTTATGCGAGAAAACTAAAATATTCGTTTCTATCTACAGACAAATAAAAACATCGTAACTCGTCAGGAAATAATGCTAGAATCAAACCTATTAAATGAAATATAATAAACAAATTAAGTTACTCTGGGATATTCTTAAAATTAAATTTTATCGTGATATTTATGCGAGAAAACTAAAATATTCGTTTCTAGTTCCAGAAACATAAAAACATCGTAACTGCTCAGGAAAAAATGCTAGAAACAAACTTATTAAATAAAATCTAATAAACAAATTTAGTTACTCAGGGATATTCTTAAAATTTAATTTTATCGTGATATTTATGCGAGAAAATTAAAATATTCGTTTCTATCTACAGACAAATAAAAACATCGTAACTCGTCAGGAAAAAATGATAGAATCAAACTTATTAAATGAAATATAATAAACAAATCATGTTACTCAGGGATATTCTTAAAATTTAATTTTATCGTGATATTTATGCGAGAAAACTAAAATATTCGTTTCTAGTTCCAGAAACATAAAAACATCGTTACTCGTCAGGAAAAAATGCTAGAAACAAACTTATTCAATAAAATCTAATAAACAAATTTAGTTACTCAGGGATATTCTTAAAATTTAATTTTATCGTGATATTTACGCGAGAAAACTAAAATATTCGTTTCTATCTACAGACAAATAAAAACATCGTAACTCGTCAGGAAATAATGCTAGAATCAAACCTATTAAATGAAATATAATAAACAAATTAAGTTACTCCGGGATATTCTTAAAATTTAATTTTATCGTGATATTTATGCGAGAAAACTAAAATATTCGTTTATAGTTCCAGAAACATAAAAACATCATTACTCGTCAGGAAAAAATGCTAGAAACAAATTTATTAAATAAAATCTAATAAACAAATTTAGTTACTCAGGGATATTCTTAAAATTTAATTTTATCGTGATATTTTTGCCAGAAAACTAAAATATTCGTTTCTAGCTCCAGATAATTTAAAACATCGTAACTCGACAGGAAAAAATGCTAGAATCAAACTTATTAAATGAAATATAATTAACAAATTAAGTTACTCAGGGATATTCTTAAAATTAAATTTTATCGTGATATTTATGCGAGAAAACTAAAATATTCGTTTCTAGTTCCAGAAACATAAAAACATCGTAACTGCTCAGGAAAAAATGCTAGAAACAAACTTATTAAATAAAATCTAATAAACAAATTTAGTTACTCAGGGATATTCTTAAAATTAAATTTTATCGTGATATTTATGCGAGAAAATTAAAATATTCGTTTCTATCTACAGACAAATAAAAACATCGTAACTCGTCAGGAAAAAATGCTAGAATCAAACTTAATAAATGAAATATAATAAACAAATCATGTTACTCAGGGATATTCTTACAATTTAATTTTATCGTGATATTTATGCGAGAAAACTAAAATATTCGTTTCTAGCTCCAGACAATTTAAAACATCGTAACTCGACAGGAAAAAATGCTAGATTCAAACTTATTAAATGAAATATAATAAACAAATTAAGTTACTCAGGGATATTCTTAAAATTAAATTTTATTGTGATATTTATGCGAGAAAACTAAAATATTCGTTTCTAGTTCCAGAAACATAAAAACATCGTAACTGCTCAGGAAAAAATGCTAGAAACAAACTTATTAAATAAAATCTAATAAACAAATTTAGTTACTCAGGGATATTCTTAAAATTTAATTTTATCGTGATATTTTTGCCAGAAAACTAAAATATTCGTTTCTAGCTCCAGATAATTTAAAACATCGTAACTCGACAGGAAAAAATGCTAGAATCAAACTTATTAAATGAAATATAATTAACAAATTAAGTTACTCAGGGATATTCTTAAAATTAAATTTTATCGTGATATTTATGCGAGAAAACTAAAATATTCGTTTCTAGTTCCAGAAACATAAAAACATCGTAACTGCTCAGGAAAAAATGCTAGAAACAAACTTATTAAATAAAATCTAATAAACAAATTTAGTTACTCAGGGATATTCTTAAAATTAAATTTTATCGTGATAATTATGCGAGAAAATTAAAATATTCGTTTCTATCTACAGACAAATAAAAACATCGTAACTCGTCAGGAAAAAATGCTAGAATCAAACTTAATAAATGAAATATAATAAACAAATCATGTTACTCAGGGATATTCTTACAATTTAATTTTATCGTGATATTTATGCGAGAAAACTAAAATATTCGTTTCTAGCTCCAGACAATTTAAAACATCGTAACTCGACAGGAAAAAATGCTAGATTCAAACTTATTAAATGAAATATAATAAACAAATTAAGTTACTCAGGGATATTCTTAAAATTAAATTTTATCATGATATTTATGCGAGAAAACTAAAATATTCGTTTCTATCTCCAGACAAATAAAAACATAGTATCTCGTCAGGAAAAAATGCTAGAATCAAACTTATTAAATGAAATATAATAAACAAATTAAGTTACTCAGGGATATTCTTAAAATTTAATTTTATCGTGATATTTATGCGAGAAAACTAAAATATTCGTTTCTAGTTCCAGAAACATAAAAACATCATTACTCGTCAGGAAAAAATGCTAGAAACAAATTTATTAAATAAAATCTAATAAACAAATTTAGTTACTCAGGGATATTCTTAAAATTTAATTTTATTGTGATATTTATGCGAGAAAACTAAAATATTCGTTTCTATCTCCAGACAAATAAAAACATAGTATCTCGTCAGGAAAAAATGCTAGAATCAAACTTATTAAATGAAATATAATAAACAAATTCAGTTACTCAGGGATATTCTTAAAATTTAATTTTATCGTGATATTTATGCGAGAAAACTAAAATATTCGTTTCTAGTTCCAGAAACATAAAAACATCGTTACTCGTCAGGAAAAAATGCTAGAAACAAATTTATTAAATAAAATCTAATAAACGAATTTAGTTACTCAGGGATATTCTTAAAATTTAATTTTATTGTGATATTTATGCGAGAAAACTAAAATATTCGTTTCTATCTACAGACAAATAAAAACATGGTATCTCGTCAGGAAAAAATGCTAGAATCAAACTTATTAAATGAAATATAATAAACAAATTAAGTTACTCAGGGATATTCTTTAAATTTAATTTTATCGTGATATTTATGCGAGAAAACTAAAATATTCGTTTCAATCTACAGACAAATAAAAACATCGTAACTCGTCAGGAAATAATGCTAGAAACAAATTTATTAAATAAAATCTAATAAACGAAATAAGTTACTCAGGGATATTCTTAAAATTTAATTTTATTGTGATATTTATGCGAGAAAACTAAAATATTCGTTTCTATCTCCAGACAAATAAAAACATAGTATCTCGTCAGGAAAAAATGCTAGAATCAAACTTATTAAATGAAATATAATAAACAAATTAAGTTACTCAGGGATATTCTTAAAATTTAATTTTATCGTGATATTTATGCGAGAAAACTAAAATATTCGTTTCTAGTTCCAGAAACATAAAAACATCATTACTCGTCAGGAAAAAATGCTAGAAACAAATTTATTAAATAAAATCTAATAAACAAATTTAGTTACTCAGGGATATTCTTAAAATTTAATTTTATCGTGATATTTTTGCGAGAAAACTAAAATATTCGTTTCTAGCTCCAGATAATTTATAACATCGTAACTCGACAGGAAAAAATGCTAGAATCAAACTTATTAAATGAAATATAATAAACAAATTAAGTTACTCAGGGATATTCTTAAAATTAAATTTTATCGTGATATTTATGCGAGAAAACTAAAATATTCGTTTCTAGTTCCAGAAACATAAAAACATCGTAACTGCTCAGGAAAAAATGCTAGAAACAAACTTATTAAATAAAATCTAATAAACAAATTTAGTTACTCAGGGATATTCTTAAAATTTAATTTTATCGTGATATTTATGCGAGAAAATTAAAATATTCGTTTCTATCTACAGACAAATAAAAACATCGTAACTCGTCAGGAAAAAATGCTAGAATCAAACTTATTAAATGAAATATAATAAACAAATCATGTTACTCAGGGATATTCTTACAATTTAATTTTATCGTGATATTTATGCGAGAAAACTAAAATATTCGTTTCTAGCTCCAGACAATTTAAAACATCGTAACTCGACAGGAAAAAATGCTAGATTCAAACTTATTAAATGAAATATAATAAACAAATTAAGTTACTCAGTGATATTCTTAAAATTAAATTTTATCATGATATTAATGCGAGAAAACTAAAATATTCGTTTCTAGTTCCAGAAACATAAAAACATCGTTACTCGTCAGGAAAAAATGCTAGAAACAAATTTATTAAATAAAATCTAATAAACAAATTTAGTTACTCAGGGATATTCTTAAAATTTAATTTTATCGTGATATTTATGCGAGAAAACTAAAATATTCGTTTCTAGTTCCAGAAACATAAAAAAATCGTTACTTGTCAGGAAAAAATGCTAGAAACAAATTTATTAAATAAAATCTAATAAACGAATTTAGTTACTCAGGGATATTCTTAAAATTTAATTTTATTGTGATATTTATGCGAGAAAACTAAAATATTCGTTTCTATCTCCAGACAAATAAAAACATAGTATCTCGTCAGGAAAAAATGCTAGAATCAAACTTATTAAATGAAATATAATAAACAAATTAAGTTACTCAGGGATATTCTTAAAATTTAATTTTATTGTTATATTTATGCGAGAAAACTAAAATATTCGTTTCTATCTCCAGACAAATAAAAACATGGTATCTCGTCAGGAAAAAATGCTAGAATCAAACTTATTAAATGAAATATAATAAACAAATTAAGTTACTCAGGGATATTCTTTAAATTTAATTTTATCGTGATATTTATGCGAGAAAACTAAAATATTCGTTTCTAGTTCCAGAAACATAAAAACATCGTTACTCGTCAGGAAAAAATGCTAGAAACAAACTTATTCAATAAAATCTAATAAACAAATTTAGTTACTCAGGGATATTCTTAAAATTTAATTTTATCGTGATATTTATGCGAGAAAACTAAAATATTCGTTTCTATCTCCAGACAAATAAAAACATCGTAACTCGTCAGGAAAAAATGCTAGAATCAAACTTATTAAATGAAATATAATAAACAAATTAAGTTACTCCGGGATATTCTTAAAATTTAATTTTATCGTGATATTTATGCGAGAAAACTAAAATATTAGTTTCTAGTTCCAGAAACATAAAAACATCGTTACTCGCCAGGAAAAAATGCTAGAAACAAATTTATTAAATAAAATCTAATAAACAAATTTAGTTACTCAGGGATATTCTTAAAATTTAATTTTATCGTGATATTTATGTGAGAAAACTAAAATATTCGTTTCTAGCTCCAGATAATTTAAAACATCGTAACTCGACAGGAAAAAATGCTAGAATCAAACTTATTAAATGAAATATAATAAACAAATTAAGTTACTCAGGGATATTCTTAAAATTAAATTTTATCGTGATATTTATGCGAGAAAACTAAAATATTCGTTTCTAGTTCCAGAAACATAAAAACATCGTAACTGCTCAGGAAAAAATGCTAGAAACAAACTTATTAAATAAAATCTAATAAACAAATTTAGTTACTCAGGGATATTCTTAAAATTTAATTTTATCGTGATATTTATGTGAGAAAACTAAAATATTCGTTTCTATCTCCAGACAAATAAAAACATCGTAACTCGTCAGGATAAAATGCTAGAATCAAACTTATTAAATGAAATATAATAAACAAATTAAGTTACTCAGGGATATTCTTAAAAATTAATTTTATCGTGATATTTATGCGAGAAAACTAAAATATTAGTTTCTAGTTCCAGAAACATAAAAACATCGTTACTCGTCAGGAAAAAATGCTAGAAACAAATTTATTAAATAAAATCTAATAAACAAATTTAGTTACTCAGGGATATTCTTAAAATTTAATTTTATCGTGATATTTATGTGAGAAAACTAAAATATTCGTTTCTAGCTCCAGATAATTTAAAACATCGTAACTCGACAGGAAAAAATGCTAGAATCAAACTTATTAAATGAAATATAATAAACAAATTAAGTTACTCAGGGATATTCTTAAAATTAAATTTTATCATGATATTTATGCGAGAAAACTAAAATATTCGTTTCTAGTTCCAGAAACATAAAAACATCGTTACTCGTCAGGAAAAAATGCTAGAAACAAATTTATTAAATAAAATCTAATAAACAAATTTAGTTACTCAGGGATATTCTTAAAATTTAATTTTATCGTGATATTTATGCGAGAAAACTAAAATATTCGTTTCTAGTTCCAGAAACATAAAAAAATCGTTACTCGTCAGGAAAAAATGCTAGAATCAAACTTATTAAATGAAATATAATAAACAAATTAAGTTACTCAGGGATATTCTTAAAATTTAATTTTATTGTGATATTTATGCGAGAAAACTAAAATATTCCTTTTCTATCTCCAGACAAATAAAAACATAGTATCTCGTCAGGAAAAAATGCTAGAATCAAACTTATTAAATGAAATATAATAAACAAATTAAGTTACTCAGGGATATTCTTAAAATTTAATTTTATCGTGATATTTATGCGAGAAAACTAAAATATTCGTTTCTAGTTCCAGAAACATAAAAACATCGTTACTCGTCAGGAAAAAATGCTAGAAACAAACTTATTCAATAAAATCTAATAAACAAATTTAGTTACTCAGGGATATTCTTAAAATTTAATTTTATCGTGATATTTATGCGAGAAAACTAAAATATTCGTTTCTATCTACAGACAAATAAAAACATCGTAACTCGTCAGGAAATAATGCTAGAATCAAACCTATTAAATGAAATATAATAAACAAATTAAGTTACTCCGGGTTATTCTTAAAATTTAATTTTATCGTGATATTTATGCGAGAAAACTAAAATATTCCTTTATAGTTCCAGAAACATAAAAACATCATTACTCGTCAGGAAAAAATGCTAGAAACAAATTTATTAAATAAATTCTAATAAACAAATTTAGTTACTCAGGGATATTCTTAAAATTTAATTTTATCGTGATATTTTTGCCAGAAAACTAAAATATTCGTTTCTAGCTCCAGATAATTTAAAACATCGTAACTCGACAGAAAAAAATGCTAGAATCAAACTTATTAAATGAAATATAATTAACAAATTAAGTTACTCAGGGATATTCTTAAAATTAAATTTTATCGTGATATTTATGCGAGAAAACTAAAATATTCGTTTCTAGTTCCAGAAACATAAAAACATCGTAACTGCTCAGGAAAAAATGCTAGAAACAAACTTATTAAATAAAATCTAATAAACAAATTTAGTTACTCAGGGATATTCTTAAAATTAAATTTTATCGTGATATTCATGCGAGAAAATTAAAATATTCGTTTCTATCTACAGACAAATAAAAACATCGTAACTCGTCACGAAAAAATGCTAGAATCAAACTTATTAAATGAAATATAATAAACAAATCATGTTACTCAGGGATATTCTTACAATTTAATTTTATCGTGATATTTATGCGAGAAAACTAAAATATTCGTTTCTAGCTCCAGACAATTTAAAACATCGTAACTCGACAGGAAAAAATGCTAGATTCAAACTTATTAAATGAAATATAATAAACAAATTAAGTTACTCAGGGATATTCTTAAAATTAAATTTTATCATGATATTTATGCGAGAAAACTAAAATATTCGTTTCTAGTTCCAGAAACATAAAAACATCGTTACTCGTCAGGAAAAAATGCTAGAAACAAATTTATTAAATAAAATCTAATAAACAAATTTAGTTACTCAGGGATATTCTTAAAATTTAATTTTATCGTGATATTTATGCGAGAAAACTAAAATATTCGTTTCTAGTTACAGAAACATAAAAAAATCGTTACTCGTCAGGAAAAAATGCTAGAAACAAATTTATTAAATAAAATCTAATAAACGAATTTAGTTACTCAGGGATATTCTTAAAATTTAATTTTATTGTGATATTTATGCGAGAAAACTAAAATATTCGTTTCTAGTTCCAGAAACATAAAAACATCGTTACTCGTCAGGAAAAAATGCTAGAAACAAATTTATTAAATAAAATCTAATAAACGAAATTAGTTACTCAGGGATATTCTTAAAATTTAATTTTATTGTGATATTTATGCGAGAAAACTAAAATATTCGTTTCTATCTCCAGACAAATAAAAACATAGTATCTCGTCAGGAAAAAATGCTAGAATCAAACTTATTAAATGAAATATAATAAACAAATTAAGTTACTCAGGGATATTCTTAAAATTTAATTTTATCGTGATATTTATGCGAGAAAACTAAAATATTCGTTTCTAGTTCCAGAAACATAAAAACATCGTTACTCGTCAGGAAAAAATGCTAGAAACAAATTTATTAAATAAAATCTAATAAACGAATTTAGTTACTCAGGGATATTCTTAAAATTTAATTTTATTGTGATATTTATGCGAGAAAACTAAAATATTCGTTTCTATCTCCAGACAAATAAAAACATGGTATCTCGTCAGGAAAAAATGCTAGAATCAAACTTATTAAATGAAATATAATAAACAAATTAAGTTACTCAGGGATATTCTTTAAATTTAATTTTATCGTGATATTTATGCGAGAAAACTAAAATATTCGTTTCTATCTACAGACAAATAAAAACATCGTAACTCGTCAGGAAATAATGCTAGAAACAAATTTATTAAATAAAATCTAATAAACGAAATTAGTTACTCAGGGATATTCTTAAAATTTAATTTTATTGTGATATTTATGCGAGAAAACTAAAATATTCGTTTCTATCTCCAGACAAATAAAAACATAGTATCTCGTCAGGAAAAAATGCTAGAATCAAACTTATTAAATGAAATATAATAAACAAATTAAGTTACTCAGGGATATTCTTAAAATTTAATTTTATCGTGATATTTATGCGAGAAAACTAAAATATTCGTTTCTTGTTCCAGAAACATAAAAACATCATTACTCGTCAGGAAAAAATGCTAGAAACAAATTTATTAAATAAAATTTAATAAACAAATTTAGTTACTCAGGGATATTCTTAAAATTTAATTTTATCGTGATATTTTTGCGAGAAAACTAAAATATTCGTTTCTAGCTCCAGATAATTTATAACATCGTAACTCGACAGGAAAAAATGCTAGAATCAAACTTATTAAATGAAATATAATTAACAAATTAAGTTACTCAGGGATATTCTTAAAATTAAATTTTATCGTGATATTTATGCGAGAAAACTAAAATATTCGTTTCTAGTTCCAGAAACATTAAAACATCGTAACTGCTCAGGAAAAAATGCTAGAAACAAACTTATTAAATAAAATCTAATAAACAAATTTAGTTACTCAGGGATATTCTTAAAATTTAATTTTATCGTGATATTTATGCGAGAAAATTAAAATATTCGTTTCTATCTACTGACAAATAAAAACATCGTAACTCGTCAGGAAAAAATGCTAGAATCAAACTTATTAAATGAAATATAATAAACAAATCATGTTACTCAGGGATATTCTTACAATTTAATTTTATCGTGATATTTATGCGAGAAAATTAAAATATTCGTTTCTAGCTCCAGACAATTTAAAACATCGTAACTCGACAGGAAAAAATGCTAGATTCAAACTTATTAAATGAAATATAATAAACAAATTAAGTTACTCAGTGATATTCTTAAAATTAAATTTTATCATGATATTAATGCGAGAAAACTAAAATATTCGTTTCTAGTTCCAGAAACATAAAAACATCGTTACTCGACAGGAAAAAATGCTAGAAACAAATTTATTAAATAAAATCTAATAAACAAATTTAGTTACTCAGGGATATTCTTAAAATTTAATTTTATCGTGATATTTATGCGAGAAAACTAAAATATTCGTTTCTAGTTCCAGAAACATAAAAAAATCGTTACTCGTCAGGAAAAAATGCTAGAAACAAATTTATTAAATAAAATCTAATAAACGAATTTAGTTACTCAGGGATATTCTTAAAATTTAATTTTATTGTGATATTTATGCGAGAAAACTAAAATATTCGTTTCTATCTCCAGACAAATAAAAACATAGTATCTCGTCAGGAAAAAATGCTAGAATCAAACTTATTAAATGAAATATAATAAACAAATTAAGTTACTCAGGGATATTCTTAAAATTTAATTTTATTGTGATATTTATGCGAGAAAACTAAAATATTCGTTTCTATCTCCAGACAAATAAAAACATAGTATCTCGTCAGGAAAAAATGCTAGAATCAAACTTATTAAATGAAATATAATAAACAAATTAAGTTACTCAGGGATATTCTTAAAATTTAATTTTATCGTGATATTTATGCGAGAAAACTAAAATATTCGTTTCTAGTTCCAGAAACATAAAAACATCGTTACTCGTCAGGAAAAAATGCTAGAAACAAATTTATTAAATAAAATCTAATAAACGAATTTAGTTACTCAGGGATATTCTTAAAATTTAATTTTATTGTGATATTTATGCGAGAAAACTAAAATATTCGTTTCTATCTCCAGACAAATAAAAACATGGTATCTCGTCAGGAAAAAATGCTAGAATCAAACTTATTAAATGAAATATAATAAACAAATTAAGTTACTCAGGGATATTCTTTAAATTTAATTTTATCGTGATATTTATGCGAGAAAACTAAAATATTCGTTTCTAGCTCCAGATAATTTAAAACATCGTAACTCGACAGGAAAAAATGCTAGAATCAAACTTATTAAATGAAATATAATAAACAAATTAAGTTACTCAGGGATATTCTTAAAATTAAATTTTATCATGATATTTATGCGAGAAAACTAAAATATTCGTTTCTAGTTCCAGAAACATAAAAACATCGTTACTCGTCAGGAAAAAATGCTAGAAACAAATTTATTAAATAAAATCTAATAAACAAATTTAGTTACTCAGGGATATTCTTAAAATTTAATTTTATCGTGATATTTATGCGAGAAAACTAAAATATTCGTTTCTAGTTCCAGAAACATAAAAAAATCATTACTCGTCAGGAAAAAATGCTAGAATCAAACTTATTAAATGAAATATAATAAACAAATTAAGTTACTCAGGGATATTCTTAAAATTTAATTTTATTGTGATATTTATGCGAGAAAACTAAAATATTCGTTTCTATCTCCAGACAAATAAAAACATAGTATCTCGTCAGGAAAAAATGCTAGAATCAAACTTATTAAATGAAATATAATAAACAAATTAAGTTACTCAGGGATATTCTTAAAATTTAATTTTATCGTGATATTTATGCGAGAAAACTAAAATATTCGTTTCTAGTTCCAGAAACATAAAAACATCGTTACTCGTCAGGAAAAAATGCTAGAAACAAACTTATTCAATAAAATCTAATAAACAAATTTAGTTACTCAGGGATATTCTTAAAATTTAATTTTATCGTGATATTTATGCGAGAAAACTAAAATATTCGTTTCTATCTACAGACAAATAAAAACATCGTAACTCGTCAGGAAATAATGCTAGAATCAAACCTATTAAATGAAATATAATAAACAAATTAAGTTACTCCGGGATATTCTTAAAATTTAATTTTATCGTGATATTTATGCGAGAAAACTAAAATATTCGTTTCTAGTTCCAGAAACATAAAAACATCATTACTCGTCAGGAAAAAATGCTAGAAACAAATTTATTAAATAAAATCTAATAAACAAATTTAGTTACTCAGGGATATTCTTAAAATTTAATTTTATCGTGATATTTTTGCGAGAAAACTAAAATATTCGTTTCTAGCTCCAGATAATTTAAAACATCGTAACTCGACAGGACAAAATGCTAGAATCAAACTTATTAAATGAAATATAATTAACAAATTAAGTTACTCAGGGATATTCTTAAAATTAAATTTTATCGTGATATTTATGCGAGAAAACTAAAATATTCGTTTCTAGTTCCAGAAACATAAAAACATCGTGACTGCTCAGGAAAAAATGCTAGAAACAAACTTATTAAATAAAATCTAATAAACAAATTTAGTTACTCAGGGATATTCTTAAAATTTAATTTTATCGTGATATTTATGCGAGAAAATTAAAATATTCGTTTCTATCTACAGACAAATAAAAACATCGTAACTCGTCAGGAAAAAATGCTAGAATCAAACTTATTAAATGAAATATAATAAACAAATCATGTTACTCAGGGATATTCTTACAATTTAATTTTATCGTGATATTTATGCGAGAAAACTAAAATATTCGTTTCTAGCTCCAGACAATTTAAAACATCGTAACTCGACAGGAAAAAATGCTAGATTCAAACTTATTAAATGAAATATAATAAACAAATTAAGTTACTCAGGGATATTCTTAAAATTAAATTTTATCATGATATTTATGCGAGAAAACTAAAATATTCGTTTCTAGTTCCAGAAACATAAAAACATCGTTACTCGTCAGGAAGAAATGCTAGAAACAAATTTATTAAATAAAATCTAATAAACGAATTTAGTTACTCAGGAATATTCTTAAAATTTAATTTTATTGTGATATTTATGCGAGAAAACTAAAATATTCGTTTCTAGTTCCAGAAACATAAAAACATCGTTACTCGTCAGGAAAAAATGCTAGAAACAAATTTATTAAATAAAATCTAATAAACGAATTTAGTTACTCAGGGATATTCTTAAAATTTAATTTTATTGTGATATTTATGCGAGAAAACTAAAATATTCGTTTCTATCTCCAGACAAATAAAAACATAGTATCTCGTGAGGACAAAATGCTAGAATCAAACTTATTAAATGAAATATAATAAACAAATTAAGTTACTCAGGGATATTCTTAAAATTTAATTTTATCGTGATATTTATGCGAGAAAACTAAAATATTCGTTTCTAGTTCCAGAAACATAAAAAAATCGTTACTCGTCAGGAAAAAATGCTAGAAACAAATTTATTAAATAAAATCTAATAAACGAATTTAGTTACTCAGGGATATTCTTAAAATTTAATTTTATTGTGATATTTATGCGAGAAAACTAAAATATTCGTTTCTATCTCCAGACAAATAAAAACATAGTATCTCGTCAGGAAAAAATGCTAGAATCAAACTTATTAAATGAAATATAATAAACAAATTAAGTTACTCAGGGATATTCTTAAAATTTAATTTTATCGTGATATTTATGCGAGAAAACTAAAATATTCTTTTCTAGTTCCAGAAACATAAAAACATCGTTACTCGTCAGGAAAAAATGCTAGAAACAAACTTATTCAATAAAATCTAATAAACAAATTTAGTTACTCAGGGATATTCTTAAAATTTAATTTTATCGTGATATTTATGCGAGAAAACTAAAATATTCGTTTCTATCTACAGACAAATAAAAACATCGTAACTCGTCAGAAAATAATGCTAGAATCAAACCTATTAAATGAAATATAATAAACAAATTAAGTTACTCCGGGATATTCTTAAAATTTAATTTTATCGTGATATTTATGCGAGAAAACTAAAATATTCGTTTCTAGTTCCAGAAACATAAAAACATCGTTACTCGTCAGGAAAAAATGCTAGAAACAAATTTATTAAATAAAATCTAATAAACGAATTTAGTTACTCAGGGATATTCTTAAAATTTAATTTTATCGTGATATTTATGCGAGAAAACTAAAATATTCGTTTCTAGTTCCAGAAACATAAAAAAATCGTTACTCGTCAGGAAAAAATGCTAGAAACAAATTTATTAAATAAAATCTAATAAACGAATTTAGTTACTCAGGGATATTCTTAAAATTTAATTTTATTGTGATATTTATGCGAGAAAACTAAAATATTCGTTTCTAGTTCCAGAAACATAAAAACATCGTTACTCGTCAGGAAAAAATGCTAGAAACAAATTTATTAAATAAAATCTAATAAACGAATTTAGTTACTCAGGGATATTCTTAAAATTTAATTTTATTGTGATATTTATGCGAGAAAACTAAAATATTCGTTTCTATCTCCAGACAAATAAAAACATAGTATCTCGTCAGGAAAAAATGCTAGAATCAAACTTATTAAATGAAATATAATAAACAAATTAAGTTACTAAGGGATATTCTTAAAATTTAATTTTATCGTGATATTTATGCGAGAAAACTAAAATATTCGTTTCTAGTTCAAGAAACATAAAAACATCGTTACTCGTCAGGAAAAAATGCTAGAAACAAATTTATTAAATAAAATCTAATAAACGAATTTAGTTACTCAGGGATATTCTTAAAATTTAATTTTATTGTGATATTTATGCGAGAAAACTAAAATATTCGTTTCTATCTCCAGACAAATAAAAACATGGTATCTCGTCAGGAAAAAATGCTAGAATCAAACTTATTAAATGAAATATAATAAACAAATTAAGTTACTCAGGGATATTCTTTAAATTTAATTTTATCGTGATATTTATGCGAGAAAACTAAAATATTCGTTTCTAGTTCCAGAAACATAAAAACATCGTTACTCTTTAGGAAAAAATGCTAGAAACAAACTTATTCAATAAAATCTAATAAACAAATTTAGTTACTCAGGGATATTCTTAAAATTAAATTTTATCGTGATATTTATGCGAGAAAACTAAAATATTCGTTTCTAGTTCCAGAAACATAAAAACATCGTAACTGCTCAGGAAAAAATGCTAGAAACAAACTTATTAAATAAAATCTAATAAACAAATTTAGTTACTCAAGGATATTCTTAAAATTTAATTTTATCGTGATATTTATGTGAGAAAACTAAAATATTCGTTTCTATCTCCAGACAAATAAAAACATAGTAACTCGTCAGGATAAAATGCTAGAATCAAACTTATTAAATGAAATATAATAAACAAATTAAGTTACTCAGGGATATTCTTAAAATTTAATTTTATCGTGATATTTATGCGAGAAAACTAAAATATTCGTTTCTATCTACAGACAAATAAAAACATCGTAACTCGTCAGGAAAAAATGCTAGAATCAAACTTATTAAATGAAATATAATAAACAAATCATGTTACTCAGGGATATTCTTACAATTTAATTTTATCGTGATATTTATGCGAGAAAACTAAAATATTCGTTTCTAGTTCCAGAAACATAAAAACATCGTAACTCGACAGGAAAAAATGCTAGATTCAAACTTATTAAATGAAATATAATTAACAAATTAAGTAACTCAGGGATATTCTTAAAATTAAATTTTATCATGATATTTATGCGAGAAAACTAAAATATTCGTTTCTAGTTCCAGAAACATAAAAAAATCGTTACTCGTCAGGAAAAAATGCTAGAAACAAATTTATTAAATAAAATCTAATAAACGAATTTAGTTACTCAGGGATATTCTTAAAATTTAATTTTATTGTGATATTTATGCGAGAAAACTAAAATATTCGTTTCTAGTTCCAGAAACATAAAAACATCGTTACTCGTCAGGAAAAAATGCTAGAAACAAATTTATTAAATAAAATCTAATAAACGAATTTAGTTACTCAGGGATATTCTTAAAATTTAATTTTATTGTGATATTTATGCGAGAAAACTAAAATATTCGTTTCTATCTCCAGACAAATAAAAACATAGTATCTCGTCAGGAAAAAATGCTAGAATCAAACTTATTAAATGAAATATAATAAACAAATTAAGTTACTCAGGGATATTCTTAAAATTTAATTTTATCGTGATATTTATGCGAGAAAACTAAAATATTCGTTTCTAGTTCCAGAAACATAAAAACATCGTAACTCGACAGGAAAAAATGCTAGATTCAAACTTATTAAATGAAATATAATTAACATATTAAGTTACTCAGGGATATTCTTAAAATTAAATTTTATCATGATATTTATGCGAGAAAACTGAAATATTCGTTTCTAGTTCCAGAAACATAAAAACATCGTTACTCGTCAGGAAAAAATGCTAGAAACAAATTTATTAAATAAAATCTAATAAACAAATTTAGTTACTCAGGGATATTCTTAAAATTTAATTTATCGTGATATTTATGCGAGAAAACTAAAATATTCGTTTCTATCTCCAGACAAATAAAAACATAGTATCTCGTCAGGAAAAAATGCTAGAATCAAACTTATTAAATGAAATATAATAAACAAATTAGGTTACTCAGGGATATTCTTAAAATTTAATTTTATCGTGATATTTATGCGAGAAAACTAAAATATTCGTTTCTAGTTCCAGAAACATAAAAACATCGTTACTCGTCAGGAAAAAATGCTAGAAACAAATTTATTAAATAAAATCTAATAAACGAATTTAGTTACTCAGGGATATTCTTAAAATTTAATTTTATTGTCATATTTATGCGAGAAAACTAAAATATTCATTTCTAGTTCCAGAAACATAAAAACATCGTTACTCGTCAGGAAAAAATGCTAGAAACAAATTTATTAAATAAAATCTAATAAACGAATTTAATACTCAGGGATATTCTTAAAATTCAATTTTATTGTGATATTTATGCGAGAAAACTAAAATATTCGTTTCTAGTTCCAGGAACATAAAAACATCGTTACTCGTCAGGAAAAAATGCTAGAATCAAACTTATTAAATGAAATATAATAAACAAATTAAGTTACTCAGGGATATTCTTAAAATTTAATTTTATCGTGATATTTATGCGAGAAAACTAAAATATTCGTTTCTAGTTCCAGAAACATAAAAACATCGTTACTCGTCAGGAAAAAATGCTAGAAACAAATTTATTAAATAAAATCTAATAAACGAATTTAGTTACTCAGGGATATTCTTAAAATTTAATTTTATTGTGATATTTATGCGAGAAAACTAAAATATTCGTTTCTAGTTCCAGAAACATAAAAACATCGTTACTCGTCAGGAAAAAATGCTAGAAACAAATTTATTAAATAAAATCTAATAAACGAATTTAGTTACTCAGGGATATTCTTAAAATTTAATTTTATTGTGATATTTATGCGAGAAAACTAAAATATTCGTTTCTATCTCCAGACAAATAAAAACATAGTATCTCGTCAGGAAAAAATGCTAGAATCAAACTTATTAAATGAAATATAATAAACAAATTAAGTTACTCAGGGATATTCTTAAAATTTAATTTTATCGTGATATTTATGCGAGAAAACTAAAATATTCGTTTCTAGTTCCAGAAACATAAAAACATCGTTACTCGTCAGGAAAAAATGCTAGAAACAAATTTATTAAATAAAATCTAATAAACGAATTTAGTTACTCAGGGATATTCTTAAAATTTAATTTTATTGTGATATTTATGCGAGAAAACTAAAATATTCGTTTCTAGTTCCAGAAACATAAAAACATCGTTACTCGTCAGGAAAAAATGCTAGAAACAAATTTATTAAATAAAATCTAATAAACGAATTTAGTTACTCAGGGATATTCTTAAAATTTTATTTTATTGTGATATTTATGCGAGAAAACTAAAATATTCGTTTCTATCTCCAGACAAATAAAAACATAGTATCTCGTCAGGAAAAAATGCTAGAATCAAACTTATTAAATGAAATATAATAAACAAATTAAGGTACTCAGGGATATTCTTAAAATTTAATTTTATCGTGATATTTATGCGAGAAAACTAAAATATTCGTTTCTATCTACAGACAAATAAAAACATCGTAACTCGTCAGGAAATAATGCTAGAATCAAACCTATTAAATGAAATATAATAAACAAATTAAGTTACTCCGGGATATTCTTAAAATTTAATTTTATCGTGATATTTATGCGAGAAAACTAAAATATTCGTTTCTAGTTCCAGAAACATAAAAACATCATTACTCGTCAGGAAAAAATGCTAGAAACAAATTTATTAAATAAAATCTAATAAACAAATTTAGTTACTCAGGGATATTCTTAAAATTTAATTTTATCGTGATATTTTTGCGAGAAAACTAAAATATTCGTTTCTAGCTCCAGATAATTTAAAACATCGTAACTCGACAGGTCAAAATGCTAGAATCAAACTTATTAAATGAAATATAATTAACAAATTAAGTTACTCAGGGATATTCTTAAAATTAAATTTTATCGTGATATTTATGCGAGAAAATTAAAATATTCGTTTCTATCTACAGACAAATAAAAACATCGTAACTCGTCAGGAAAAAATGCTAGAATCAAACTTATTAAATGAAATATAATAAACAAATCATGTTACTCAGGGATATTCTTACAATTTAATTTTATCGTGATATTTATGCGAGAAAACTAAAATATTCGTTTCTAGCTCCAGACAATTTAAAACATCGTAACTCGACAGGAAAAAATGCTAGATTCAAACTTATTAAATGAAATATAATAAACAAATTAAGTTACTCAGGGATATTCTTAAAATTAAATTTTATCGTGATATTTATGCGAGAAAACTAAAATATTCGTTTCTAGTTCCAGAAACATAAAAAAATCGTTACTCGTCAGGAAAAAATGCTAGAAACAAATTTATTAAATAAAATCTAATAAACGAATTTAGTTACTCAGGGATATTCTTAAAATTTAATTTTATTGTGATATTTATGCGAGAAAACTAAAATATTCGTTTCTAGTTCCAGAAACATAAAAACATCGTTACTCGTCAGGAAAAAATGCTAGAAACAAATTTATTAAATAAAATCTAATAAACGAATTTAGTTACTCAGGGATATTCTTAAAATTTAATTTTATTGTGATATTTATGCGAGAAAACTAAAATATTCGTTTCTAGTTCCAGAAACATAAAAACATAGTATCTCGTCAGGAAAAAATGCTAGAAACAAATTTATTAAATAAAATCTAATAAACGAATTTAGTTACTCAGGGATATTCTTAAAATTTAATTTTATTGTGATATTTATGCGAGAAAACTAAAATATTCGTTTCTATCTCCAGACAAATAAAAACATAGTATCTCGTCAGGAAAAAATGCTAGAATCAAACTTATTAAATGAAATATAATAAACAAATTAAGTTACTCAGGGATATTCTTAAAATTTAATTTTATCGTGATATTTATGCGAGAAAACTAAAATATTCGTTTCTAGTTCCAGAAACATAAAAACATCGTAACTCGACAGGAAAAAATGCTAGAATCAAACTTATTAAATGAAATATAATAAACAAATTAAGTTACTCAGGGATATTCTTAAAATTTAATTTTATCGTGATATTTATGCGAGAAAACTAAAATATTCGTTTCTAGTTCCAGAAACATAAAAACATCGTAACTCGACAGGAAAAAATGCTAGATTCAAACTTATTAAATGAAATATAATAAACAAATCATGTTACTCAGGGATATTCTTACAATTTAATTTTATCGTGATATTTATGCGAGAAAACTAAAATATTCGTTTCTAGTTCCAGAAACATAAAAACATCATTACTCGTCAGGAAAAAATGCTAGAAACAAATTTATTAAATAAAATCTAATAAACAAATTTAGTTACTCAGGGATATTCTTAAAATTTAATTTTATCGTGATATTTTTGCGAGAAAACTAAAATATTCGTTTCTAGCTCCAGATAATTTAAAACATCGTAACTCGACAGGTCAAAATGCTAGAATCAAACTTATTAAATGAAATATAATTAACAAATTAAGTTACTCAGGGATATTCTTAAAATTAAATTTTATCGTGATATTTATGCGAGAAAATTAAAATATTCGTTTCTATCTACAGACAAATAAAAACATCGTAACTCGTCAGGAAAAAATGCTAGAATCAAACTTATTAAATGAAATATAATAAACAAATCATGTTACTCAGGGATATTCTTACAATTTAATTTTATCGTGATATTTATGCGAGAAAACTAAAATATTCGTTTCTAGCTCCAGACAATTTAAAACATCGTAACTCGACAGGAAAAAATGCTAGATTCAAACTTATTAAATGAAATATAATAAACAAATTAAGTTACTCAGGGATATTCTTAAAATTAAATTTTATCATGATATTTATGCGAGAAAACTAAAATATTCGTTTCTAGTTCCAGAAACATAAAAACATCGTTACTCGTCAGGAAAAAATGCTAGAAACAAATTTATTAAATAAAATCTAATAAACAAATTTAGTTACTCAGGGATATTCTTAAAATTTAATTTCATCGTGATATTTATGCGAGAAAACTAAAATATTCGTTTCTAGTTCCAGAAACATAAAAAAATCGTTACTCGTCAGGAAAAAATGCTAGAAACAAATTTATTAAATAAAATCTAATAAACGAATTTAGTTACTCAGGGATATTCTTAAAATTTAATTTTATTGTGATATTTATGCGAGAAAACTAAAATATTCGTTTCTAGTTCCAGAAACATAAAAACATCGTTACTCGTCAGGAAAAAATGCTAGAAACAAATTTATTAAATAAAATCTAATAAACGAATTTAGTTACTCAGGGATATTCTTAAAATTTAATTTTATTGTGATATTTATGCGAGAAAACTAAAATATTCGTTTCTAGTTCCAGAAACATAAAAACATCGTTACTCGTCAGGAAAAAATGCTAGAAACAAATTTATTAAATAAAATCTAATAAACGAATTTAGTTACTCAGGGATATTCTTAAAATTTAATTTTATTGTGATATTTATGCGAGAAAACTAAAATATTCGTTTCTATCTCCAGACAAATAAAAACATAGTATCTCGTCAGGAAAAAATGCTAGAATCAAACTTATTAAATGAAATATAATAAACAAATTAAGTTACTCAGGGATATTCTTAAAATTTAATTTTATCGTGATATTTATGCGAGAAAACTAAAATATTCGTTTCTAGTTCCAGAAACATAAAAACATCGTAACTCGACAGGAAAAAATGCTAGAATCAAACTTATTAAATGAAATATAATAAACAAATTAAGTTACTCAGGGATATTCTTAAAATTTAATTTTATCGTGATATTTATGCGAGAAAACTAAAATATTCGTTTCTAGTTCCAGAAACATAAAAACATCGTAACTCGACAGGAAAAAATGCTAGATTCAAACTTATTAAATGAAATATAATAAACAAATCATGTTACTCAGGGATATTCTTACAATTTAATTTTATCGTGATATTTATGCGAGAAAACTAAAATATTCGTTTCTATCTACAGACAAATAAAAACATCGTAACTCGTCAGGAAAAAATGCTAGAATCAAACTTATTAAATGAAATATAATAAACAAATCATGTTACTCAGGGATATTCTTACAATTTAATTTTATCGTGATTTTTATGCGAGAAAACTAAAATATTCGTTTCTAGCTCCAGACAATTTAAAACATCGTAACTCGACAGGAAAAAATGCTAGGTTCAAACTTATTAAATGAAATATAATAAACAAATTAAGTTACTCAGGGATATTCTTAAAATTAAATTTTATCATGATATTTATGCGAGAAAACTAAAATATTCGTTTCTAGTTCCAGAAACATAAAAACATCGTAACTGCTCAGGAGAAAATGCTAGAAACAAACTTATTAAATAAAATCTAATAAACAAATTTAGTTACTCAGGGATATTCTTAAAATTTAATTTTATCGTGATATTTATGCGAGAAAATTAAAATATTCGTTTCTATCTACAGACAAATAAAAACATCGTAACTCGTCAGGAAAAAATGCTAGAATCAAACTTATTAAATGAAATATAATAAACAAATCATGTTACTCAGGGATATTCTTACAATTTAATTTTATCGTGATATTTATGCGAGAAAACTAAAATATTCGTTTCTAGCTCCAGACAATTTAAAACATCGTAACTCGACAGGAAAAAATGCTAGATTCAAACTTATTAAATGAAATATAATAAACAAATTAAGTTACTCAGGGATATTCTTAAAATTAAATTTTATCATGATATTTATGCGAGAAAACTAAAATATTCGTTTCTAGTTCCAGAAACATAAAAACATCGTTACTCGTCAGGAAAAAATGCTAGAAACAAATTTATTAAATAAAATCTAATAAACAAATTTAGTTACTCAGGGATATTCTTAAAATTTAATTTTATCGTGATATTTATGCGAGAAAACTAAAATATTCGTTTCTAGTTCCAGAAACATAAAAAAATCGTTACTCGTCAGGAAAAAATGCTAGAAACAAATTTATTAAATAAAATCTAATAAACGAATTTAGTTACTCAGGGATATTCTTAAAATTTAATTTTATTGTGATATTTATGCGAGAAAACTAAAATATTCGTTTCTAGTTCCAGAAACATAAAAACATCGTTACTCGTCAGGAAAAAATGCTAGAAACAAATTTATTAAATAAAATCTAATAAACGAATTTAGTTACTCAGGGATATTCTTAAAATTTAATTTTATTGTGATATTTATGCGAGAAAACTAAAATATTCGTTTCTAGTTCCAGAAACATAAAAACATCGTTACTCGTCAGGAAAAAATGCTAGAAACAAATTTATTAAATAAAATCTAATAAACGAATTTAGTTACTCAGGGATATTCTTAAAATTTAATTTTATTGTGATATTTATGCGAGAAAACTAAAATATTCGTTTCTATCTCCAGACAAATAAAAACATAGTATCTCGTCAGGAAAAAATGCTAGAATCAAACTTATTAAATGAAATATAATAAACAAATTAAGTTACTCAGGGATATTCTTAAAATTTAATTTTATCGTGATATTTATGCGAGAAAACTAAAATATTCGTTTCTAGTTCCAGAAACATAAAAACATCGTAACTCGACAGGAAAAAATGCTAGATTCAAACTTATTAAATGATATATAATTAACATATTAAGTTACTCAGGGATATTCTTAAAATTAAATTTTATCATGATATTTATGCGAGAAAACTAAAATATTCGTTTCTAGTTCCAGAAACATAAAAACATCGTTACTCGTCAGGAAAAAATGCTAGAAACAAATTTATTAAATAAAATCTAATAAACAAATTTAGTTACTCAGGGATATTCTTAAAATTTAATTTTATCGTGATATTTATGCGAGAAAACTAAAATATTCGTTTCTATCTACAGACAAATAAAAACATCGTAACTCGTCAGGAAAAAATGCTAGAACCAAACTTATTAAATGAAATATAATAAACAAATCATGTTACTCAGGGATATTCTTACAATTTAATTTTATCGTGATATTTATGCGAGAAAACTAAAATATTCGTTTCTAGCTCCAGACAATTTAAAACATCGTAACTCGACAGGAAAAAATGCTAGGTTCAAACTTATTAAATGAAATATAATAAACAAATTAAGTTACTCAGGGATATTCTTAAAATTAAATTTTATCATGATATTTATGCGAGAAAACTAAAATATTCGTTTCTAGTTCCAGAAACATAAAAACATCGTTACTCGTCAGGAAAAAATGCTAGAAACAAATTTATTAAATAAAATCTAATAAACAAATTTAGTTACTCAGGGATATTCTTAAAATTTAATTTTATCGTGATATTTATGCGAGAAAACTAAAATATTCGTTTCTAGTTCCAGAAACATAAAAAAATCGTTACTCGTCAGGAAAAAATGCTAGAAACAAATTTATTAAATAAAATCTAATAAACGAATTTAGTTACTCAGGGATATTCTTAAAATTTAATTTTATTGTGATATTTATGCGAGATAACTAAAATATTCGTTTCTAGTTCCAGAAACATAAAAACATCGTTACTCGTCAGGAAAAAATGCTAGAAACAAATTTATTAAATAAAATCTAATAAACAAATTTAGTTACTCAGGGATATTCTTAAAATTTAATTTTATCGTGATATTTATGCGAGAAAACTAAAATATTCGTTTCTAGTTCCAGAAACATAAAAAAATCGTTACTCGTCAGGAAAAAATGCTAGAAACAAATTTATTAAATAAAATCTAATAAACGAATTTAGTTACTCAGGGATATTCTTAAAATTTAATTTTATTGTGATATTTATGCGAGAAAACTAAAATATTCGTTTCTAGTTCCAGAAACATAAAAACATCGTTACTCGTCAGGAAAAAATGCTAGAAACAAATTTATTAAATAAAATCTAATAAACGAATTTAGTTACTCAGGGATATTCTTAAAATTTAATTTTATTGTGATATTTATGCGAGAAAACTAAAATATTCGTTTCTATCTCCAGACAAATAAAAACATAGTATCTCGTCAGGAAAAAATGCTAGAATCAAACTTATTAAATGAAATATAATAAACAAATTAAGTTACTAAGGGATATTCTTAAAATTTAATTTTATCGTGATATTTATGCGAGAAAACTAAAATATTCGTTTCTAGTTCCAGAAACATAAAAACATCGTTACTCGTCAGGAAAAAATGCTAGAAACAAATTTATTAAATAAAATCTAATAAACGAATTTAGTTACTCAGGGATATTCTTAAAATTTAATTTTATTGTGATATTTATGCGAGAAAACTAAAATATTCGTTTCTATCTCCAGACAAATAAAAACATGGTATCTCGTCAGGAAAAAATGCTAGAATCAAACTTATTAAATGAAATATAATAAACAAATTAAGTTACTCAGGGATATTCTTTAAATTTAATTTTATCGTGATATTTATGCGAGAAAACTAAAATATTCGTTTCTAGTTCCAGAAACATAAAAACATCGTTACTCGTCAGGAAAAAATGCTAGAAACAAACTTATTCAATAAAATCTAATAAACAAATTTAGTTACTCAGGGATATTCTTAAAATTAAATTTTATCGTGATATTTATGCGAGAAAACTAAAATATTCGTTTCTAGTTCCAGAAACATAAAAACATCGTAACTGCTCAAGAAAAAATGCTAGAAACAAACTTATTAAATAAAATCTAATAAACAAATTTAGTTACTCAGGGATATTCTTAAAATTTAATTTTATCGTGATATTTATGTGAGAAAACTAAAATATTCGTTTCTAACTCCAGACAAATAAAAACATCGTAACTCGTCAGGATAAAATGCTAGAATAAAACTTATTAAATGAAATATAATAAACAAATTAAGTTACTCAGGGATATTCTTAAAATTTAATTTTATCGTGATATTTATGCGAGAAAACTAAAATATTCGTTTCTATCTACAGACAAATAAAAACATCGTAACTCGTCAGGAAAAAATGCTAGAATCAAACTTATTAAATGAAATATAATAAACAAATCATGTTACTCAGGGATATTCTTACAATTTAATTTTATCGTGATATTTATGCGAGAAAACTAAAATATTCGTTTCTAGTTCCAGAAACATAAAAACATCGTAACTCGACAGGAAAAAATGCTAGATTCAAACTTATTAAATGAAATATAATTAACAAATTAAGTTACTCAGGGATATTCTTAAAATTAAATTTTATCATGATATTTATGCGAGAAAACTAAAATATTCGTTTCTAGTTCCAGAAACATAAAAACATCGTTACTCGTCAGGAAAAATGCTAGAAACAAATTTATTAAATAAAATCTAATAAACAAATTTAGTTACTCAGGGATATTCTTAAAATTTAATTTTATCGTGATATTTATGCGAGAAAACTAAAATATTCGTTTCTATCTACAGACAAATAAAAACATCGTAACTCGTCAGGAAAAAATGCTAGAACCAAACTTATTAAATGAAATATAATAAACAAATCATGTTACTCAGGGATATTCTTACAATTTAATTTTATCGTGATATTTATGCGAGAAAACTAAAATATTCGTTTCTAGCTCCAGACAATTTAAAACATCGTAACTCGACAGGAAAAAATGCTAGGTTCAAACTTATTAAATGAAATATAATAAACAAATTAAGTTACTCAGGGATATTCTTAAAATTAAATTTTATCATGATATTTATGCGAGAAAACTAAAATATTCGTTTCTAGTTCCAGAAACATAAAAACATCGTTACTCGTCAGGAAAAAATGCTAGAAACAAATTTATTAAATAAAATCTAATAAACAAATTTAGTTACTCAGGGATATTCTTAAAATTTAATTTTATCGTGATATTTATGCGAGAAAACTAAAATATTCGTTTCTAGTTCCAGAAACATAAAAACATCGTTACTCGTCAGAAAAAAATGCTAGAAACAAATTTATTAAATAAAATCTAATAAACGAATTTAGTTACTCAGGGATATTCTTAAAATTTAATTTTATTGTGATATTTATGCGAGATAACTAAAATATTCGTTTCTAGTTCCAGAAACATAAAAACATCGTTACTCGTCAGGAAAAAATGCTAGAAACAAATTTATTAAATAAAATCTAATAAACAAATTTAGTTACTCAGGGATATTCTTAAAATTTAATTTTATCGTGATATTTATGCGAGAAAACTAAAATATTCGTTTCTAGTTCCAGAAACATAAAAAAATCGTTACTCGTCAGGAAAAAATGCTAGAAACAAATTTATTAAATAAAATCTAATAAACGAATTTAGTTACTCAGGGATATTCTTAAAATTTAATTTTATTGTGATATTTATGCGAGAAAACTAAAATATTCGTTTCTAGTTCCAGAAACATAAAAACATCGTTACTCGTCAGGAAAAAATGCTAGAAACAAATTTATTAAATAAAATCTAATAAACGAATTTAGTTACTCAGGGATATTCTTAAAATTTAATTTTATTGTGATATTTATGCGAGAAAACTAAAATATTCGTTTCTATCTCCAGACAAATAAAAACATAGTATCTCGTCAGGAAAAAATGCTAGAATCAAACTTATTAAATGAAATATAATAAACAAATTAAGTTACTAAGGGATATTCTTAAAATTTAATTTTATCGTGATATTTATGCGAGAAAACTAAAATATTCGTTTCTAGTTCCAGAAACATAAAAACATCGTTACTCGTCAGGAAAAAATGCTAGAAACAAATTTATTAAATAAAATCTAATAAACGAATTTAGTTACTCAGGGATATTCTTAAAATTTAATTTTATTGTGATATTTATGCGAGAAAACTAAAATATTCGTTTCTATCTCCAGACAAATAAAAACATGGTATCTCGTCAGGAAAAAATGCTAGAATCAAACTTATTAAATGAAATATAATAAACAAATTAAGTTACTCAGGGATATTCTTTAAATTTAATTTTATCGTGATATTTATGCGAGAAAACTAAAATATTCGTTTCTAGTTCCAGAAACATAAAAACATCGTTACTCGTCAGGAAAAAATGCTAGAAACAAACTTATTCAATAAAATCTAATAAACAAATTTAGTTACTCAGGGATATTCTTAAAATTAAATTTTATCGTGATATTTATGCGAGAAAACTAAAATATTCGTTTCTAGTTCCAGAAACATAAAAACATCGTAACTGCTCAGGAAAAAATGCTAGAAACAAACTTATTAAATAAAATCTAATAAACAAATTTAGTTACTCAGGGATATTCTTAAAATTTAATTTTATCGTGATATTTATGTGAGAAAACTAAAATATTCGTTTCTATCTCCAGACAAATAAAAACATCGTAACTCGTCAGGATAAAATGCTAGAATCAAACTTATTAAATGAAATATAATAAACAAATTAAGTTACTCAGGGATATTCTTAAAATTTAATTTTATCGTGATATTTATGCGAGAAAACTAAAATATTCGTTTCTATCTACAGACAAATAAAAACATCGTAACTCGTCAGGAAAAAATGCTAGAATCAAACTTATTAAATGAAATATAATAAACAAATCATGTTACTCAGGGATATTCTTACAATTTAATTTTATCGTGATATTTATGCGAGAAAACTAAAATATTCGTTTCTAGTTCCAGAAACATAAAAACATCGTAACTCGACAGGAAAAAATGCTAGATTCAAACTTATTAAATGAAATATAATTAACAAATTAAGTTACTCAGGGATATTCTTAAAATTAAATTTTATCATGATATTTATGCGAGAAAACTAAAATATTCGTTTCTAGTTCCAGAAACATAAAAACATCGTTACTCGTCAGGAAAAAATGCTAGAAACAAATTTATTAAATAAAATCTAATAAACAAATTTAGTTACTCAGGGATATTCTTAAAATTTAATTTTATCGTGATATTTATGCGAGAAAACTAAAATATTCGTTTCTAGTTCCAGAAACATAAAAAAATCGTTACTCGTCAGGAAAAAATGCTAGAAACAAATTTATTAAATAAAATCTAATAAACGAATTTAGTTACTCAGGGATATTCTTAAAATTTAATTTTATTGTGATATTTATGCGAGAAAACTAAAATATTCGTTTCTAGTTCCAGAAACATAAAAACATCGTTACTCGTCAGGAAAAAATGCTAGAAACAAATTTATTAAATAAAATCTAATAAACGAATTTAGTTACTCAGGGATATTCTTAAAATTTAATTTTATTGTGATATTTATGCGAGAAAACTAAAATATTCGTTTCTATCTCCAGACAAATAAAAACATAGTATCTCGTCAAGAAAAAATGCTAGAATCAAACTTATTAAATGAAATATAATAAACAAATTAAGTTACTCAGGGATATTCTTAAAATTTAATTTTATCGTGATATTTATGCGAGAAAACTAAAATATTCGTTTCTAGTTCCAGAAACATAAAAACATCGTAACTCGACAGGAAAAAATGCTAGATTCAAACTTATTAAATGAAATATAATTAACATATTAAGTTACTCAGGGATATTCTTAAAATTAAATTTGATCATGATATTTATGCGAGAAAACTAAAATCTTCGTTTCTAGTTCCAGAAACATAAAAACATCGTTACTCGTCAGGAAAAAATGCTAGAAACAAATTTATTAAATAAAATCTAATAAACAAATTTAGTTACTCAGGGATATTCTTAAAATTTAATTTTATCGTGATATTTATGCGAGAAAACTAAAATATTCGTTTCTATCTACAGACAAATAAAAACATCGTAACTCGTCAGGAAAAAATGCTAGAATCAAACTTATTAAATGAAATATAATAAACAAATCATGTTACTCAGGGATATTCTTACAATTTAATTTTATCGTGATATTTATGCGAGAAAACTAAAATATTCGTTTCTAGCTCCAGACAATTTAAAACATCGTAACTCGACAGGAAAAAATGCTAGATTCAAACTTATTAAATGAAATATAATAAACAAATTAAGTTACTCAGGGATATTCTTAAAATTAAATTTTATCATGATATTTATGCGAGAAAACTAAAATATTCGTTCCTAGTTCAGAAACATAAAACATCGTTACTCGTCAGGAAAAAATGCTAGAAACAAACTTATTAAATAAAATCTAATAAACTAATTTAGTTACTCAGGGATATTCTTAAAATTAATTTTATCGTGATATTTATGCGAGAAAACTAAAATATTCGTTTCTAGTTCCAGAAATATAAAAAAATCGTTACTCGTCAGGAAAAAATGCTAGAAACAAATTTATTAAATAAAATCTAATAAACGAATTTAGTTACTCAGGGATATTCTTAAAATTTAATTTTATTGTGATATTTATGCGAGAAAACTAAAATATTCGTTTCTAGTTCCAGAAACATAAAAACATCGTTACTCGTCAGGAAAAAATGCTAGAAACAAATTTATTAAATAAAATCTAATAAACGAATTTAGTTACTCAGGGATATTCTTAAAATTTAATTTTATTGTGATATTTATGCGAGAAAACTAAAATATTCGTTTCTATCTCCAGACAAATAAAAACATAGTATCTCGTCAGGAAAAAATGCTAGAATCAAACTTATTAAATGAAATATAATAAACAAATTAAGTTACTCAGGGATATTCTTAAAATTTAATTTTATCGTGATATTTATGCGAGAAAACTAAAATATTCGTTTCTAGTTCCAGAAACATAAAAACATCGTTACTCGTCAGGACAAAATGCTAGAAACAAATTTATTAAATAAAATCTAATAAACGAATTTAGTTACTCAGGGATATTCTTAAAATTTAATTTTATCGTGATATTTATGCGAGAAAACTAAAATATTCGTTTCTAGTTCCAGAAACATAAAAACATCGTTACTCGTCAGGAAAAAATGCTAGAAACAAATTTATTAAATAAAATGTAATAAACGAATTTAGTTACTCAGGGATATTCTTAAAATTTAATTTTATTGTGATATTTATGCGAGAAAACTAAATATTCGTTTCTATCTCCAGACAAATAAAAACATAGTATCTCGTCAGGAAAAAATGCTAGAATCAAACTTATTAAATGAAATATATAAACAAATTAAGTTACTCAGGGATATTCTTAAAATTTATTTTTATCGTGATATTTATGCGAGAAAACTAAAATATTCGTTTCTAGTTCCAGAAACATAAAAACATCGTTACTCGTCAGGACAAAATGCTAGAAACAAATTTATTAAATAAAATCTAATAAACGAATTTAGTTACTCAGGGATATTCTTAAAATTTAATTTTATTGTGATATTTATGCGAGAAAACTAAAATATTCGTTTCTAGTTCCAGAAACATAAAAACATCGTTACTCGTCAGGAAAAAATGCTAGAAACAAATTTATTAAATAAAATCTAATAAACGAATTTAGTTACTCAGGGATATTCTTAAAATTTAATTTTATTGTGATATTTATGCGAGAAAACTAAAATATTCGTTTCTATCTCCAGACAAATAAAGACATAGTATCTCGTCAGGAAAAAATGCTAGAATCAAACTTATTAAATGAAATATAATAAACAAATTAAGTTACTCAGGGATATTCTTAAAATTTAATTTTATCGTGATATTTATGCGAGAAAACTAAAATATTCGTTTCTAGTTCCAGACAACATAAAAACATCGTTACTCGTCAGGAAAAAATGCTAGAAACAAATTTATTAAATAAAATCTAATAAACGAATTTAGTTACTCAGGGATATTCTTAAAATTTAATTTTATTGTGATATTTATGCGAGAAAACTAAAATATTCGTTTCTATCTCCAGACAAATAAAAACATGGTATCTCGTCAGGAAAAAATGCTAGAATCAAACTTATTAAATGAAATATAATAAACAAATTAAGTTACTCAGGGATATACTTTAAATTTAATTTTATCGTGATATTTATGCGAGAAAACTAAAATATTCGTTTCTAGTTCCAGAAACATAAAAACATCGTTACTCGTCAGGAAAAAATGCTAGAAACAAACTTATTCAATAAAATCTAATAAACAAATTTAGTTACTCAGGGATATTCTTAAAATTTAATTTTATCGTGATATTTATGCGAGAAAACTAAAATATTCGTTTCTATCTCCAGACAAATAAAAACATCGTAACTCGTCAGGAAAAAATGCTAGAATCAAACTTATTAAATGAAATATAATAAACAAATTAAGTTACTCCGGGATATTCTTAAAATTTAATTTTATCGTGATATTTATGCGAGAAAACTAAAATATTAGTTTCTAGTTCCAGAAACATAAAAACATCGTTACTCGTCAGGAAAAAATGCTAGAAACAAATTTATTAAATAAAATCTAATAAACAAATTTAGTTACTCAGGGATATTCCTAAAATTTAATTTTATCGTGATATTTATGTGAGAAAACTAATATATTCGTTTCTAGCTCCAGATAATTTAAAACATCGTAACTCGACAGGAAAAAATGCTAGAATCAAACTTATTAAATGAAATATAATAAACAAATTCAGTTACTCAGGGATATTCTTAAAATTTAATTTTATCGTGATATTTTTGCGAGAAAACTAAAATATTCGTTTCTATCTACAGACAAATAAAAACATCGTAACTCGTCAGGAAAAAATGCTAGAATCAAACTTATGAAATGAAATATAATAAACAAATCATGTTACTCAGGGATATTCTTACAATTTAATTTTATCGTGATATTTATGCGAGAAAATTAAAATATTCGTTTCTATCTACAGACAAATAAAAACATCGTAACTCGTCAGGAAAAAATGCTAGAATCAAACTTATTAAATGAAATATAATAAACAAATCATGTTACTCAGGGATATTCTTACAATTTAATTTGATCGTGATATTTATGCGAGAAAACTAAAATATTCGTTTCTAGTTCCAGAAACATAAAAACATCGTTACTCGTCAGGAAAAAATGCTAGAAACAAATTTATTAAATAAAATCTAATAAACAAATTTAGTTACTCAGGGATATTCTTAAAATTTAATTTTATCGTGATATTTATGCGAGAAAACTAAAATATTCGTTTCTAGTTCCAGAAACATAAAAACATCGTTACTCGTCAGGAAAAAATGCTAGAAACAAATTTATTAAATAAAATCTAATAAACGAATTTAGTTACTCAGGGATATTCTTAAAATTTAATTTTATTGTGATATTTATGCGAGAAAACTAAAATATTCGTTTCTATCTCCAGACAAATAAAAACATAGTATCTCGTCAGGAAAAAATGCTAGAATCAAACTTATTAAATGAAATATAATAAACAAATTAAGTTACTCAGTGATATTCTTAAAATTTAATTTTATCGTGATATTTATGCGAGAAAACTAAAATATTCGTTTCTAGTTCCAGAAACATAAAAACATCGTTACTCGTCAGGAAAAAATGCTAGAAACAAACTTATTCAATAAAATCTAATAAACAAATTTAGTTACTCAGGGATATTCTTAAAATTTAATTTTATCGTGATATTTATGCGAGAAAACTAAAATATTCGTTTCTATCTACAGACAAATAAAAACATCGTAACTCGTCAGGAAATAATGCTAGAATCAAACCTATTGAATGAAATATAATAAACAAATTAAGTTACTCAGGGATATTCTTAAAATTTAATTTTATCGTGATATTTATAAGAGAAAACTAAAATATTCGTTTCTATCTACAGACAAATAAAAACATCGTAACTCGTCAGGAAAAAATGCTAGAATCAAACTTATTAAATGAAATATAATAAACAAATCATGTTACTCAGGGATATTCTTACAATTTAATTTTATCGTGATATTTATGCGAGAAAACTAAAATATTCGTTTCTAGTTCCAGAAACATAAAAACATCGTTACTCGTCAGGAAAAAATGCTAGAAACAAACTTATTCAATAAAATCTAATAAACAAATTTAGTTACTCAGGGATATTCTTAAAATTTAATTTTATCGTGATATTTATGCGAGAAAACTAAAATATTCGTTTCTATCTCCAGACAAATAAAAACATCGTAACTCGTCAGGAAAAAATGCTAGAATCAAACTTATTAAATGAAATATAATAAACAAATTAAGTTTCTCCGGGATATTCTTAAAATTTAATTTTATCGTGATATTTATGCGAGAAAACTAAAATATTAGTTTCTAGTTCCAGAAACATAAAAACATCGTTACTCGTCAGGAAAAAATGCTAGAAACAAATTTATTAAATAAAATCTAATAAACAAATTTAGTTACTCAGGGATATTCCTAAAATTTAATTTTATCGTGATATTTATGTGAGAAAACTAATATATTCGTTTCTAGCTCCAGATAATTTAAAACATCGTAACTCGACAGGAAAAAATGCTAGAATCAAACTTATTAAATGAAATATAATAAACAAATTCAGTTACTCAGGGATATTCTTAAAATTTAATTTTATCGTGATATTTATGCGAGAAAACTAAAATATTCGTTTCTATCTACAGACAAATAAAAACATCGTAACTCGTCAGGAAAAAATGCTAGAATCAAACTTATGAAATGAAATATAATAAACAAATCATGTTACTCAGGGATATTCTTACAATTTAATTTTATCGTGATATTTATGCGAGAAAATTAAAATATTCGTTTCTATCTACAGACAAATAAAAACATCGTAACTCGTCAGGAAAAAATGCTAGAATCAAACTTATTAAATGAAATATAATAAACAAATCATGTTACTCAGGGATATTCTTACAATTTAATTTTATCGTGATATTTATGCGAGAAAACTAAAATATTC